>CM031388.1:13818903-14418903 GCA_018350135.1 Citrus trifoliata | reverse complement strand
GTACAATGCAGCTTTATTGCTTAATCCGCCGTCGTTCTGTTTCTTACAAGTATTTTTCCCGTTTTTATATATTTATTAATTTATTTTTATAATGTCTTAGTAGATTCCGGGGAAATCGATGATGTCAACCGGTTCATTGAGCTGCGGAGAGGCGACTTTTTGGCGATTCGAAGCCTTAGAAACATCCAAGAAATTGAAAAACAATCTCCGAAATTTCGGCCTCACCGAAAAATCGCCGATTTCTAGCTCGCATTTTCTGCTTCTCCAACTGCTTCATCCAGCTAATTCTTTTCTCAATCTCGCTCTCCTGAGTTCACACGCGCGACTCGGCTCGCACGTGCGCTGTTCTCTTGTCGATTTTTTTTCCCGCACGTGTAGTAAATTCAATTGGCACGTCAATTTGTTTATTTTTATATGGCTATGTTAATGTTTGTATGGCGCTTGTTTAGTTGTTCAGCTGTTTTTATTCAGGGAAAAAAATAAAAGAAATGATAAATAGGTCGCTGATGATGATAATAAGATGAAGGCTGTTGTCATTCTTTCAATAATTGCTAATGTGCACTGGGTGGAGTATGGGCGTAAGTTAGCTAGAGTGATTGGGATACAGCTGTATGTTTTGTTTGCTCGGACCGTTACTGCAAAGCCTCGAGTTCTGCTGGTTCAGGTTGGGGTAGCCAGCTGGAAAGCTGTGCTGGTGGTATCAGCTGCTACGGAGCGCATTAACGCTCTCCAGGCCCAGCCGTGAATGCGATTCTTTCAATCTAACAGTCGAATGTATGTTTCCTTGGTGATGCCACCACCAGTTGATTACACGTGTACTAGAATGCCGATTATTATATTATTTTGTTTCATGCCTTTTGTATAAAAATTAAAAAAAATTGTTGCACAATGATATATTCTGAGGGTCCCACAATAGAAAGAAGGTCAGTTTTGGCTTTGAATTTTGTTTGTGACTACGTGCCCTCACAGTTTGAGCATGACTAAACTTTATTAATTTTGTTAATTATTTTATTATTTGATAATGCTTGGACTGTAGAGGTACAGCACCTGAACCCTTGAATTTGTTAATTAAGGTTTTGTTATAAGCAATTTTGTGTAACACTCGAGATAATTGCTTTACTTTGCTTACCCTTTGGATGTTTTAAGGCAAAAGTTATTTATTGGTGCTCAAAAGAAAAGTGTCGGTGATCATGGAATCATCTCGCTTACGTTACTCGTTTCTTTTGACTTTATATAATGGGCAAAACCGTAAAATCAGTACTTGAGGACGCTGATAATGCACATGATTCGATCATTGCATCACATGCAACCGTTTTGTGACAGGTGTCATCGTAAACAACTGCATTAGTATGTGTCGTTGTAAAAGGCTTGATTGATTGGGTTTGTTGGCCCCAGTAATCACTTTCATTGAACCATAAATGTAATAATATTGCAGTAGGTCCAACGGTTAGTGACAAAAAATAAAATAAAGTATTATAATTCTCATAGTCGATTAAATATTCTAAAGGGGAAAAAAAGTGAAAAAAAGAAAAAAAAAAAAAAAGGTTCGATAGCGTCTGTCTATCCTCTCATGTAGTGACCTTTTCCAATCCCATTCATTACAAATTTACAATGGCATACATGGGACGTGTCACTTGTAGCACTACAGAAGATTTTTTCATTTTCATCTTGAAATTATTTTTTCAAACAAATTTATTTTTTTAAGAAAAATATTTATTTGCTGATTAATTTTACCAGCAATCTAAGTTCAAAATTTTAAATGGTTTAATCAGGTAATTTGGTCGGGATCTAACTCAAAATTCAGGACTTTAGGAATATATTAAAATTTTAATTTAATTTAAAGCAATAGAGTGAGTCACAAGAGTTTCTGTTGCGAGAATTTTCTTAGCTTGGAAGGTTATGAAATAATTTAGTTTATCCAAATCATTGAGTGTATGATTAAAAAATAATAATTTTGCATTATCATCATCGTCATCCAAATCAACTACGTTGCCTCACATCATTCATCACACCTTCCCTTTCAAAAATAGGGATGTAAGGAATTGGATAATGTTCTTGTAAAATTACACAATGGTCCCTCGTGGTGGGCTCCGCCATCATCACGGGTGGAGCCGAACGGAGAGCTTAACTAACGACATGTTCTCGGGAAAGTGAAAATCAGAATATTCACATACAAAGCTACTTGTTACTTTCTTTGTTCCATTATCGTTTTGACTTGTCATTAATTCATCAAATTTGTTTGCTTAATTTTGCTTGTATGAAGTACTTAAGTTGAAAGCAATGATAAATTACCCGGGACCATTTGCGTTGTTACAAGCTAAATTTCCCACGAATTGAAACATTTAGCATATCTGGAAGCATGTATTTGCATTCTGGATTATTCTATTTTTATTTTTCAAAAAGTGGAGGTAGGTAAAGTAAAAATCAATTTTTTTAATCTCCTTCGAGAGACTATAGACTATTTAAAGTTGTAGTAAGTAGGGGTGTTTATAATCCAATTAAATCTATATAATCCGTAAAAATTCGATTTGTAAATTGGTGAATTAGATTTGATTGACAATTTGATAATCCACAATCGGTGGATTGGATATGAATATATTTTTGTAAATTTGTTAAAATTCACAAATCTGTAAAAAAAATATATTTATTTAATTAAAAATAAAACTGGTAAATTGGCATTAGTACTTACTAGTAAATAAATAAGTTAAAATATAATTATATTAACACTATATTATATATTATCCAATAATATTGTAAATAAAAATAATTAAATAAACAAATATAGCTCCTAAACAGTTAATTTCTATATACTGATTTAAACAAATGAGATTTTTTTTTTGTGTATTATATTTTAAAATTTTAAATGTATTTTCTAGCTTTATCCAAACAATTAATTTATTTAAATCTTATTTAATTTTAAATTTAATCGGTAGTAAAATTATTTTTATATTAAATTTTTTTATTTAGTTAGTTCGTGGATTGGTCAAAATTAAAAACTTTTAGTCACAAACCAATCCGTAAATTGGTGGATTGGGTCAAATTTGCATCCAATCTACAGAAGTATGGATTGAATTTGAATTAAATTTCACCAATCCGTGGATTAGATTGGATTGAAAACCTATAATCCGCAAAATTATGGATCGGATATAGATTGATATTCAATCTATAAAATACGATCCACGAACACCCCTAGTGGTAAGTGATAAAATAAGTTGCTAGTAAAAAAATAACTAAGTATTTAATAAACTGTATTATTGTAGTTGCTGTGAGTTTAAAAAGTAGAGCACTTATGTTTGATAATTTTCATTATGAAAATATTGTTTTTAATATATAATAACTAAAATAGATATAATTTTAGATTGTATTTTCTTTATATATTAGGGTTTGTAAACAAATAAGATATAATTTTTTGGTTAAAATATTTTGGCAACTTATTTAATAAACTACCAATAAAAAGTAATCCCTTACTTGCTTCTAAGGTCCCTTTTAGAATTAAAGTTGAAACACTATAAACGGGGTTTTTTTTAATAAATTTATAAAAATGATATTTGGTAATTTTTAAAAAACTATTTATTTCGTAAGTTTCTCCATTTAGACAGTACCCTTATTAAAATAGGTAAATGATTGCTTTTAATAAGCAGTTTATCAAATAAGTCACCACACATTTTAAAAGTTTATATTACAACTTAATATTTTAACATAAAGAGTGTTATGTCTCGTTTTGTTTTATAAATCCTAATATAGAAATAAAAGCAATTTAAATTTATGTATATTTTGGTGATTATATAACAAAACAACAGCTATGTAATAAAACTTATCAAACACATACTTTTTAAATTCATAGCGAATATAATAATATAATATAATTTACCAAACAGCAGGCTGTTTTTAAATCAATAATTTATTTAATCCACATAGTAAAAAAAACTTATGTCACCAATCACATAATTTCAAAATGATCCTAAAAACTACTATCAATATGAAATAACTTATGAACCAAATATCTTTTAAGACATTTACCAAACATCTTTTTTGTTAAAATTATTAAATAAGTCACCTATAGTATTTCAATCTTACCTTCGCCGTGTTGATGGCAGAGCCCACTACCAGCTTTCATTTTGTAATTTTCAAAAAACATTATCCAACTCCCTAATATCAATTACAGTAAAAACTTCAATAAACGAATATTGTTAGGATCGAGATAAATTATTATTTTAGTGAGGTTATTTATTATCAACAAATGAATAATTTATCAATTTATCGATAAATGAATATTTATTAATTTATGCAGATTTTCTTGGTACATGTATTATTCTTTTAACTAAGATTCATCATGAAGAGACAACAACTATTGAAAAATGTTTTTGACGATGTAAAATTTGATTAGACGAAGGTGTGGCCACCGAATAACAAGTTGTTGAAGGTGAAGACATCCGTATTACATGAAGATATTTCTAGTTTACGCTATAGAAATGCAATGGATATTGATCATCTTTTGAATTATTCTTGTGAAAATGATGCAGTGATCGAATCTCCTATTGATGAAGAGATTATTTAAGGGATAATGAATACATCCGCTGATAATGATCATGATCCATATGATAGTTATAGTTTACCAAATGTTTTTCAAGCAGTAGTAACCTCACATACCTACTTTATACAGTAAGAAAAAAATATGTCACAAATAGTGCATTCTTTACAAAAAATTAAGGATGAGAGACTGAGTTCAATTTAGAAATAAAGAAAAAACAAACAACTTTAGATGCATACTTTAGAAAAGAAGTAAAATATAAGTTATCAAGAAAAAAATCCTTAATAATATGAATTAGTTATCAAGAAAAAATCCTTAATAATATGAATTTTATATTTTATTTATTATTAATATTTTTCTATATTTAATCAATTATTAATTTAATTTTCGTTGGGCCATAAATGATTTGAAAAAAAACTATTATTTTATGCATTCAGTGAAATTATTATTTTAGTACATTGGCCCAAATCGGAAGCGGAAGAATTTATTATTTAAGGGGGTTATTAGTTTATGGAATATTTATTTACCGAGTTTTTATTGAACTCTCTTTGTGTAATCTGAAGAGCTACCGTTTTCCTATGGTTATCCTATGCAAACAAATAGTCAAGAGTAAAAGTCACCAACAGTCGTTGTAGTATAGTGGTGAGTATTCCCGCCTGTCACGCGGGTGACCCGGGTTCGATCCCCGGCAACGGCGAATTTGAAAATTTTTGTCCTTAAGATCTGCTTTACATTGTCAAAATTGATTTACGGACTGCATTTTTTGTTATGTCGCATCACGAGAAGTGTGAAGAACTAGAGAAAATTAATTAGAAAATTGTAGAACAGCGTAAGTGACATGGTATCTTATTAAGGAAGATGTTTTAACTCCATTCGTCCTTAATCGAAAGAAGTTATTTCTCGTATATTATTTCACCTTTTTAAAGGATGATAAGACGAAATTTAACTAATTAAATTTATCAAGATTATCTTGACTCAAAGCAAAACAAAGAAGATGGACATCATTGATGAAGAGAATTTTGATATCTCAGCATCTGCCTCATTTTCCAGACGGTTTTCAGCTATGATGGTAAAATTGAGAGAGCTTCAAGATAACACGGACGCATAATTCATGCCGTTACCTAGTTTCTACAGCAAAATAAATGTTTTGTGATCAGAATTGACGGTTGTGAAGAATCATTCACAAATAAACTCTCTTCGAACAAACAGTTTATAAATCATTAGCCAGTCCCCCCCCCCCCCCCCCCCCCCAAAAAAAAGATAATAATAAGCTCTTTTTTATCTTTTACCTAGATGAGTTTACAACTGATATCTGGGTAGAGTTCAATCCATAAGAACTACACAGTATAGCAGCACAATAATAATCACCGCAGCATGTGCAAAACTATTCGAATTTCTTGTCTATGATGTTACGCTATCACTCATCTAAACAGTCCACTCTCTAATGATAAAGTCGGAACCAAATTTTGGAATCACATTTCATGCTTGATTAGATATATCATAATCATTTGCAATAGCAAAGTCTGCAAAACCAACCTAAAGTTACAGAGATTGTTATGCTATATTTGACATCAAGTAGCAAACAGTCTAAACTCAGAACATCAACTTGCCAATTAAAAGAAGCAGATACCAGTTGATTAATCACCACTTGCGCAGCCCCTGCAACCACAATGAACACACTCTATAACCTTCTCCTCCCTCAGGTTCTTGGGTACTCGGCACACACATGTGGTTTGGAAGTTGTGATCACGCGGCTGCATGCATCTTAGGCAACACAGACGTTCATAACCCGGCTGCAATAACAAATAGAAATCACAATGGTAAATAACAATGGGAATCCATCAATATTTTCAATAGAAAATGAGATAAGAGAATAAACATCTCTAAGAGACGGAGAAGAAAAAATTTATAAGCTTGCAAATATTTCTTGTACAATTCTTCAGACATTCCTATCAATGTTACAATGGAAAAGAGATTCTAATTTCCTGACATGAATATCTATCACTAACTAAATCCAATTTTTAACTTTTTGCATTAATTACTAAGTAAATTCTTACCAAGAAATTTTGTTAGTTATAAAGAGGAACACTATGCAGTCCCATGCATGGACGATGAACACAAGAACATACTTCATATAAGCATGAATTCAGAGAGAGATTATGAAACAAACCTTTTTCCATTTTGCAATTAAATTGCGGTCTGCATAGCCTTGATCCAAGCAGAACTCATATAGCTCCTTAGATATTTCCTTCCTTCGATAGTAAAGGTCAAAAATATAGCGGCTCTTCTGATGTGCTAGTTTAAAAATAGGCCACAATGTCTCACATTTCCTCTTGCCATCATGGGGATCATTCTCGGCTGTCCAATAAGATTAGACATACAATTGTAAGTTTCACGAATTCAGAAAATTAAAGTTATTAATAATTTTTAAAGAAATTCAGCAAACTTTGCTGAGTGTGAAGATAGCAACCTTCTCTCATCTTTGCCTGTAATTCACGAAGTGTAGGCTCAATCAATTCCCATCCCTCCGGAATCTTGACACGGTTTGTCTTTACCTTTGGCATTTTTCTACCTGCCAGCAAAGCCACAAACCAGAAGAAAAAGAAATTTAATACAACTACCAAGATTTTCTCCTAATAAGTCCTTAATGCCATTAGGTAGATTATAGAACAAAGACAAAGCAAGTGTCTGTCAGATATAAGTTACATACGAAGTATAATCGAACAAGAAATCAAGGGATACTAATATCTGAGAAATAAGCAGCAGAGTTAGTTTTAACATAGAACACAAAAAGAATTTCACAGCAAAAGTAGCATTTTGCTACACTAGCAGAGACTGCAATCTCAATCACGAACATTCAAAATCACAATACAAGCCAAAAAGTCTACAACCGTGGTTGTCGAATTCGCAACCTCAATTAATACCAAGATCCAAAGGCTGCTGCCGTTCCTCAAAAATCAAAAGATCACAATGAAGCACGGAGAATCCCAATCCAGCTAATTTTTGGCGAGTGAGTTAACATTATTTCAACTAGTTAGTTTCAAAGATTTCAAAGGGTCGAGGAAATTGATTAAATCCAATTTTCCTTCAAAACTGCTTCATCATACCAACAATTGCATCGGATATGCTAATAAAAACCTTTAAAAAGACAAAACTATACATATGGTGTTTCCACTAACCTGTTCAGCTACGTATTATCCTCGGATTGTTTTGTTAGCTTAGGGTTAGAGAAACTAGACCGTCAGCGCGGGAGTTGGCATCGGCGTCGGCGTTTGTTAGCGGCGGCGGCAGCGGCTGCAGCGTGGGCGCAGGTATTCTCTCTCTTTCACGATAAAGAAGAAGAAAGAGAAGGGGGACTAGGGATTGCGTTCCGGTTTTTTGCCTTATATGGATGCATATATATTTTCAATTCGGTTCGTTTGAACCGACCGGGTTAGCGTTAAACCGAACCGAACCCGAAACACTTTTTATTTTAAAAATTTACAATCGACCGTTTGTTTTATATTTTTTAAAATACACAAATACCTTTTTTTTTTCAACGCGTCACCTTAAGTTTATTTTTTGCTGCAATCGTTCACTTCCATTTAATTTCTGTTAGTGGATTTAACGGAATCTTAATGAAATAACCTTTTTACCCCATAAAATTACAATTTAACTAAAAATAAATAGAAATTAAAAATAAATTGGATGGATTTAATTTTTTTTTCAAAGGTGGATGCTACAAATTAGAGGAAAATAATGTTTGTTACTTGATAAATTTAGAAAATTTGTATTTATTTTTTTGAAAGAGAGAAATAAATACAAATTTTCTAAACTTAGCAAGCAACAAACATTATTTTCCTCCAATTTCTAGCATCCACCTTTAAAAAAAAATTAAATCAATCTAATTTATCTCCAATTTTTATTTATTTTGGATTAAATTATAATTTTGAGGGGTAAAATGATCATTTCGTTAAATTTACTAACGGAAATTAAATGAAAATGGACGAATATAACAAAAAACAAACTTCAAATGGTGAGTTGAAAAAAAAAATATTTATGTATTTTTTTTAAAATAAAATAAATATGTGGCCGGTTATAAATTTCTTTTTTTTTTTTCTCTCTTTGAATCTTCTCCAAGTTAAAGCTATACATAATAATCAGACGTCAGATCACAATGAAAGAGATTGAAATATTGGAAAACCGCATCTGACCTTGAGTTTCCCGGTTGGCGGAGACAGCGAGTCTGGATGGAGGCGTAGGCGGCGGCGATTATTAATACTTTCGGATGAGTGAATGAAATGGTGTCGTATCGATGGCGCACAAGCACGATGAGATGAAAGTGAGGTGCTCCCTTTAAGAAGTTGTATATACTGTATTCACGAATATTGTTAAGGTGTAATCGAGTACACATTGATACATTTGAAACCGCCAATAAAAATATCGCCACGTTTAAAAATTCTATTAATAATAAATTAACGAAAATTATTGATAAATCACCTCAAGGAGCTACCGAGATTTTTCTGAGATACCCCGACACCATCTTAAGTTTTAATTTTATATCAATCAACTGATTATTTTCATTAACTAAGTTAATTATTTTAAAAAAATAAAATAAAAAATTATTTTATCTCTTTACAAGTTTCTAATTAGTAAACAATGATATTCCTAATAGTAAAAGGACCCTCTGATACACATTATGAATTGCTTATGGTGGTTGTTTTAAATTTGTGAGCATCACTGAAAAGTTTTTTAAATAAGATTTTATTACTTATTTGAAAAGCTACATCAATAGTTAAAGTTTCAAAAGACACTCTCATTAAGAATTTTTAAATAAAAATTGATTCTCTTTCTTCAAATTTAGGGAGTTAATTTATCTCTCTTTAATTTATATTTTATTATTTTTCATTGAAGAAAGAGAGAGAAGTGTTTTAATTACTATTGACTTTTCTTTTAAAAAATTAATTATATGATTAAAATAATATTAAATTATTTTTATTTAAAGAATTTTTTAAAAAATATCATATTTTTTCATCTTTTTATTTATCACATAGGTAAATAAATAGGTATTTAAAGAATAAAATTTATAATCTTTTAAAGATGCTCTAAAATACCTAAATTAGTCTAATGACATCATCATAAATTAATGGTTATTATCGGCGAGGGTGCTCCTTGATATGAGCAAAACAGCGGTTCCAATCCGCATTAATATGATTTTGTTTTAAGACGTGGAAAGGAAAAAGCAATACAAATTTTATATAAAAATAAATACCTTGATTCAATCATATGTAATAAATTTTCACGATAATCTCTCTTGCACAAAGTCACTACACTACTTGCGTCTTACATGAAGCACATATCAGACATGATGAATATCATTAAAAGTTCTCTTTATTTTTGCAAAAGAACTATTTCCATGTCTTTTTTTCATCATCTTTTCTTCGTTGACAATTTCCATAAAAGATAAAAATATTGATAAAAATTTGAAGAAAATTAAACGTGGATGGCATATCTTGAGTCTTTTTTTCATCATCTTTTCTTCGTTTACAATTTCCATAGAAAAAAATATTGATAAAATATTGGAGAAAATTAAACGTGGATGGCAAATCTCCAAAAAATTAAACACGGCATATCTTTTCTACTAGTTGGAAGTAATAGTTAATATTTAATGTGTCTCCAATTAAACGTGGATGGCAAATCTCTAGAAAATCAAACGCGGCATATCTCTTTTACTAGTTAGAAGTAATAGTTAATATATAATGCGTTAAGTTAATTATTTGGGTCCGCCTAAGTTTATGATATTTCCCTCTTCTTTTCTGTAAGACCACTCCATTGATTAACTCACCCCATTAAAAAAAGGGTGAAGTTATTTGAACCCATTAAATTACTCACTAAACTCATTTACTAAATAAGTCCAACCTCAAATTTTTAAATTTTAAATTTTACTCAATAAACCCACTTAAATACCTAATATATCTTTACTAAACCCAATTTTTATAATAATAGTGATTTTACTCATTAAACCCATATGATAAATGTTTCATTGAAACTATTTTTTTTTTGTTTGAAGAAAGTTTTTTCGAAAAAAGTTTTTTTCCGAAGAAAATGCAAGAATATGATTTCATAATGCTCAACCAACAAGGCATAAGGATATCATCAAGTTATGTGAGCAGGCTTGATTTCTTAGTTGAAGTTACAATGATTACTCATAAATTTAAATTTTAATTGACAAATTATTGCTCATGAATTTTTCATGTGATAGAGCAATAACATGCGAAAGAAACATTTAAAGAGAGAACAAATATAAAAATATATGGCTTGACAGGAAATCACACATCTTGATTGATTAGGGTTTAATTAAAATATGATTAGGGTTTAATAAAATTATGTTGAATATGAAGTGGGTTGAAAAAGTAAAAATTTTATTTTTTGTTCCTTTTTTATTATATTTCAATGTCCATAACTGTAATTTAACTTAGGGTGTTTTAATCATAAAAAATATTTTCAAAAGTGGGTTTAATGAGTAGTTTGGTGGGTTCAAATAGCCCCACCCTTAAAAAAAATTAAAATGAATTTATTTTGTAAACGTACCCCATAAATACCAAAATTGCCCTTGTCTATTTAATATTTATAATATTTTCTTTTCTTTTTTCTTTTCTAGATTTTTGTTTGTTTTAACTTAAAAAATTAATTGTTACCACATAGGCCAACATGTTATCAAAGCCTTCATTTCGTAAATTTTAAAATATTATATATAAATTAAATAACAAAATTTAAATAAATTTAACATATCAAAAAAAAAATCATGCTTACGAAAACGTTAGTAGCCAAATACTCAAAATAGTTTTAACATATATGCTCTAGAAAGATTTGAGTTACTTAACTAAAAGAAAAATTAATTCCCAACAGAAAATTATTAAATGAAACCATAAAAGATCGCATAAAACTGGACAAACCATAAATTAATCCACATGAACAAACAACTTTTTAATTAAATTTTACTTTTTTAAAAACAAAACTTAAACTCACTAATTCCGTTTGGAATTCTTCCCTTGGCACATCTTCTTTCTCCATCAATGCAATATTAACTACTTTTTCTTTTCTCCATAAAAAAAAAAAAAACAACCTACTTTTTCTTTTCCAAATTCTTCCCTTTATACTTTTTCTTCATCCGTCATTGCAATATTGACTTCTTTTTTTATTTGAACTGTTAGGAAAGAGTTTAAGAACATAAAAACTCCTGCGTTTATACGGTATAATAAGTTTAACCTATAAACTGTAATAGATTACAATTTAACTAATAATTATTTATTTATCTATTTTAGTCATTGCACCCGTTAATGTAACCTACAGCTGTCTTGTAAAATTTTGTTCAGTCTCTTATACTCTATATTATTTATAATTTATTCATAAGTATCATAAAACTTTTTAAATTATAAAATTGCATTTAACCCCTTGTACTCTATTTTATTTTATTAAAACTCCGAGAGTACCATTCGCCCCCCCTATAATTTTAAATTCCCAAAACAACCTCCATTTAATTAAAAAATATAATTATTTTTAAATATAATTATAATTTTTATAAAATAATTATTATAATTATAATTTTTAAGTAGATTATTATTATTATTAACATTAATAAAAAGTATTATAATTAATTAATCTATTAACAATAATTAATAATAATTTCTTTTGTTAAATTGTTAATGATAATAATTAACGATAATTATTAATAATAATTGATTTTTAAATAATAAAAACCATAACAATAATTAAAATAAAAAAAATAATTATGATAAAAATTAATTAAGGATTTTATAGTAATTTCCAATTTGTTACAATTTAACCCATTTTGATTTTTATTCTAAGACAAAGTAAACATATAAAGGGTAGTACAACTCATTCTAATTACGATTCCTATAGTTCAAATAAATAAATTATTATAATTCTAATTTCTCATTTTGATTCTAGCTATTCCGATTCTAACTCATTATATTTCTATCTAATTTCGATTCTTATTTAGTGAACGCACTATAAAATTATAAATCATTCTATATTCAATTAAATCACTCTATATTATTTACAATTTATTCATAAGTATTATGAATTTTATAGTGCATTCATGATGATGATCGTGAATGAACTTCCTATACTAGGAACACCAATAAATGACGATGATCTCACAGAGAAGATTTTGGATGGATTAGTAGATGAGTACTGAAATTTGTGGATGAGTTCATCCAAGGGTCTGCACCACTGGAATTTGTTATGGACCCTTCAATTGCTGGAAAAAATCAAAATTTTCATGTGGCGAGCATCTCACAACCTTTTGCCTACTGCTGATAATTTGTGGAGAAGAGAGATACTGCTGGAGCCTACATGTCAAATTTGCAAGCAAGATAAGGAAACTACAGCTCATACTTTGTTACTTTGTAAAGCTGCCAAGAAGGTCTGGAGGTATGCCCCCTTTGAAACATGCTTCTCTAATGCTGGTAACCAAGACATGTTGGAAGTTATGGTTGAAATGGCTAAGAAATTAATAAAGTCAGACATTGAAGTTATGGTAGCTATCTGCTGGACTGTCTGGTATGGCAGGAATAAGTTTCTGTTTGAAGGAAAAAAAATGGAACCATTACTAGCTATTTCAAGATCTGAGGCTGTTGTGGAGGCTTATAGAAGAGTGAAACAGCTGAAGCTGGAACCAGAGGCAAAAGCTTCTTCCAAGAGTCAGCAAGTATGGAGCCCTCCCCCTGATAATACATTCAAAGTTAATGTTGATGCTGCTGTTAATTTTGAAAGGCAAAAGGCCGGCCTAGGGGTTGTTATTAGAGACTCATGCAACAAAGTTAAAGTGGCTGCTGTGAAATCCACTCTATTCACAGGGATGTAAAGACTGCAGAAGCTAAAGTTGTTGAGTAGGGTTTAGTGGTGGCAAAAAGTGCAGCTTTTCAATGCATAATGGTGGAGTCAGATTGTCAAGAAGTGGTGAAGTTAATTAACAACAAAGAGGGCAGTAGGACAGAGGTTATGTGGGTGATTTCAGAAATTCAAAGTCTTAGCAAGGATTTCAAGAACATCAGCTGCTATCACACTCCTAAATCATGTAATACTTGTTAACATATATGTTTCCATAATATTGATTTTGATGATAACAAATAAGATTAAGAATGATTAATCTTTTAAGCTCAAATTATTGAAAAATATATTTTAAATAAATCATTATTTTCATATTATAAATGTTTTATATTTAATGAAAAATGATTTTATGCAATTGATTGTTTTTTATTCCTTTTGAATAAATCATTATTTTCATATTATAAATGCTTCATGTTTAATGGAAAAATGAATTTATGAAATTGGTTGTTTTTCAAAGTTTACGGTTTAATTGAAAGAATTTTGAAAACTTTGAAATAAACATATATTGCTTGAAATTTTGGTAAAGGACCTATTTGAAAAGTGTCATAGCGTTTTGGGCTATATCATAATTTCAAAAAGTTGTGGGATTCATAAAGTATTATTTAGAAATTCTGAAATTGGACCTATTTGAACACTTTTATAACTGTTTGGGCCGTAATACAGGTTTGTAAAGTTTTGGGGTCAAACTGTAATTACAGAAAATATTTCACTGTAGCGATATTGTAGCACTGTAGCAGGTACTGTAGCAGGTACTGTAGCTATCCGGCTTACCGGATTCAAAATCTGGAAAACCGGTTACGGGGCAGCAAGCTTCCATTTCGAATCCGGCTTACCGGATTCCAAATCCGGCTTACCGGATTCCAAATCCGGCAGACCGGATAGTAAAATTTTGCCTTAACGGTCAGAAAAATCCGGCTTACCGGATTCCAAAAACGGCAGGCCGGATATGCCCAGAATGTGAGTAACGGCTAGTTTTTGAGTCAAACTATATAAACTCAAAGCCAATTCATTTTTGGTAACCCAAGCAAGCAAGAACAAGTGCACACAACATATATTGAGCTTCAACTTCGTGATTCATCATTCTTTAAATCATCTTTGTTCTTCAATTTGTATATCCACTCTTAAAGAGAGATTTATTATTGTATTTATCATTTCTCATCAAATTGTGAGTGTACAAGTGTGGGAAACACTTGGGGTAAAGAGATTGGAGATATAATCTCTTGTTGTAAAGGTTTATTGACACCTCGAAGTCAATTGTAATCGTTGAAGCCTTGGAAAGGCTTGGATAGTAAAATCCTCAAGCGGGTGAGCTTGGAAGCGTGGACGTAGGCGGGGATAGCCGAACCACGTAAAAATCCTTGTGTTCGTTTTCTCTTCCCTTACTCTTTTAATATTGTGTTTATTTGAATTTATTGTTTTCAAATTGATTAAGGCATTAGATTGAATTGTTGTGTGGATTTGCTAGGATAATTTTTAAATTTCCAATTCACCCCCCTCTTGGGTTGCACACTTATATTTCAATTGGTATCAGAGCGATGTGCTCTTGTGTAGACTTAACTGTCTAGAGTTAAAGATCTATAGCAACCCAAATTAGCTCAACCATCATGGAAGGACAATCTATCACTAGACCTCCATTTTTCGATGGAAACGATTATACTTATTGGAAAACTAGGATGAGAATTTATTTACAGGCTTTAGATTATGAAATTTGGGAAGTTGTTTGTGATGATTTACTCATTCCTAGAAAGAATGGTTTAAGTGAGTTAGATAAGAAAAAGATGTCTTTAAATTTCAAGACTATGAATGCTTTATTTTGTGCCTTAGATAAAAATGAATTTCATAGAGTTTCAAATTGTTCTAATGCTTATGAAATTTGGAGAAAACTCGAAATTGTGTATGAGGAGACCACAAAGGAGGAGGAATTTCATGAAGTGTCAAATTTGGCACTTATGGCAATTGGAGATGAATCGGATGATGAACTTGATGAGGTAAGTACTCTTCCTACATATGATGAATTACATGATGCGTTTAAAGAATTGTATGATGAGTGGATGAAAATTGGTAAAAAGAATGCATGTTTTAAGAAGAAAATGCTAGAATTTACAAATGAAAAGGATACCATGCAAAAATGCATTGATTCATTTAATGAGAAGATAAAGGAGTTAGAATTAGAAAATAAAACATTGCATGATGAAGTTGCATTATCAAATGAGAAATTTAGCACTTCACATGAGCATCAAGAATCATATGTAGATGACTTGAAAAATGAAAATGATGCTTTACAAAAATGCAATGATTCATTAAATGAAAAGCTTAAAGGACTAGAGATAGATAATAAAATGTTGCATGATAGAATTGCATCATATAATGTCAACAAAGTATTTCCTATGAGCATGAAAAATCACATGTTGATAAATTAATGAAAGAAAATGATGTGCTTAAGAAAAAGAGTAATGAGCTCAATGAAATTGTTTTGAAATTCACAAATGGGCAAAAGATGTTGGATAACATGCTTAATTCACAAAAATGTGTGTTTGATAAAGGAGGACTTGAGTATAAGCCTTACTTGAAACAAAAATATTATAAGAATTATTTTGTTAAGGCTACCTCCACAAATGATCAAGTTGTATGTCATTATTACAATCAAAATGGTCATATGAGTTTTAGATGTCCAGTTAAGAGAAATGCATATTATGGAGCAAAATGTATTTGGGTTCCAAAAGGAACCATTTCTAACACTCAAGGACCCAAGAGCATTTGGGTACCAAAGGGCACAACTTGAATATTTTTTTGTAGGTACCACAAACAATGAATGGTGGAGAGTTCCTTGATGAAGCTTGTGAGGATGATCATGGTCTAGGCAAAAATAATGAGGCAAGATGGTTTAATTGTTTTGATAACAATTATTGCCTTATTGATTATGAGTGATGGTCTTCTAAGCTTAGTAAGTATTTAATAATTCATTTGGTATCATGTTGAGTGAATCATGAAAAATGGATAGTAGCTTGAATTTGTGATAATATACTTATATGTTTACATGATTGAATTATCATTGTATTTAACATTGAGTGTTTTATCATGATGCATGGTTATATATATAAGATGATAGCTTTGTTTGATTTTGATGATTATATAATGCCTAAGCTTGATAAATGAGTGATATGCTTGAATTATTAATCTTTTGAATGATTATATGTTTAATCGTCGTTGAATATCTTTAGTCCGCACATGCTGAAATGAATCGGTTATAACGTCTTCTAGAGAACTCCAAATCTAGCTCTGTAAACTTTATTGGAAAGCTAACTCAATTATCTTTCCAATGGTATATAGCATGCACGTTACTTCTTGCTCAATCAATACAGTGTTTATTTCAAATTTGACCTTTTTGCATTTTATCCTGAGTTTGCACAGGCTGTAATGAATTGGTCATAACTTCTTTTAGAGAACTCCAAATCCAGATCTGTAAAATTTATTGGAAAGCTAACTTAATCATCGTTCCAACGGTATATAGCTTGCATGTTAATTCGTACTCAATCAATACAGTTTTTATTTTGAAATTTACCTTTCTGCATGTTCTTAAGTTTTGAATATGCTTCATGATTGTATGCTTGTTGGATGCTTATTGTTTCATGACTGTGATGAATGAATTATATGCATGAATTCTTGTGTCATTAATTGTGTTATATCATCATTCATTTATAAAAATTGACATCATTGTTTAATACGATTTCATATGTTTAGTCTTGTATGTATATATGTTTTATACACTAATTGGCTTATTGAAAAGTTAAATGATTTTTAGCATTGATCAATTTCTAAGCCAAAAATAAATTTGTGTTTATAATACAAGTCTAAGAGCTTACAAAATTTCAAAAAAAATTTTCCAAAGCTTAACCGGTATATCATTTCTAATCAACCGGAAAGCTGTTTTTCATTTTGGAACTCTTGGGTTGAAATTCGGATAACCGGATCTTCAATCCGGAAAACCGGATTTGCTAAGCTTCTTCTCTGCTTCATAATCGGTCTACCGGTTCTTCAATCCGGCAACCCGAATTTGGAAGGCAACTCACTGCCTCACAACCGGTCTACCGGTTAGCAAAACCAGAAAGCCGAATTTGTAGTGCTTTCCCAAAACCGGCCAGCCGTTTAAGCAAACCGGCAAGCCGAATTCATGCTTCTCACTCTCGGGCCAATATCCGGCCAACCGGATCACAAATTCGGCAAGCCGTTTTCGGCTTTTATGATTCCAGTCACTAACCGGCTAACCGGTTAGGAAATCCGGCAAGCCGGATTCGTGAGTTTTTGTTTTGCTTCTTCTTCCTCTCTCGTGAGTTTTCTGCACTTGTTCTTCCTCTCTCTCTCAAAACCGTGAGCCACCCTCATCCATTTCCAATCAATTCCTCTTCATTTCTCAACCATTTTTATGTCAAGATCAATCTCTTAAACCATTACCCATGCATTTCATCTTCATTACATATTTCTCCATCATGATTTCTTCACTTATTTTTTCATCATTTCATCATTATCTCTCACGAGTGAACAGTACCTCACCATTTCTCTCTCTACATTGTCAAGCTTCCTTTAGCCAACTTTTGATCCAATCTACATCATTTATTAGCTTTATTCATCTCTAGGATCGATTTTCTTTGCTCAAACAAATCCATTTCACTCAATTTTTGTAAACCCGAAATTGGATTTTTAAGCTTGTTTTTGTTCCAACAATGGTGGATAGTCATAAATCATTTTAATGATGTAAATTGGGGGAAATAATATGCATTTTTGAGCATTCTTTTAATGGTTGATTATGGAATTCTCGGATTTAATTGTTACAAGTGTTGGGAGAATTCATATTGATTTTGATGATTAATGATTATATATGCATTGCTTGATGAATTGATGGAGTTGTTGGTTTGTGTTACTTATTTTTTAACCATGTTGTGTATTTGAGGATTTGTTCATTTTGAAGGAGAGACTTTACCGAAATTTTTGCTCACACAAAATTGGTAATTTCTTTATCGACTTATTTTTTATGCACTTGTTTCAATTACATCTATCTTTCCTTTTTACGATGAAGGGGGAGATAAATATGATATGCTTTCAGATAAAATTATTTTTGGTTAAAATTTTAAATTGGCCATATATTTAGGGGGAGCATATAATAAATTTTGGATAATATGCATTTTGATTTTTTTGTTGTCCAAAGGGGGAGACAACTATAATATGTTTTTGGAAAATATGCATTTTGAATTTTTTTTTTTTGTCCAAAGGGGGAGACAAAATAATATATCATTTCAATATTGTTAAAAGGAAAACAATAATATGCACTTTGAGTATTCTTTTGATGATTTTGATGATATGTGATTATGGTGAGTACTTGATGATTTTGAGATATGATGATGATTTATGAGTAATATTACTAAATTTGTTTTTGAGGTGATGCTTGTTGTTAGGGGGAGATTTTGTCGAAATTTCTATTCGGACAACATGGGTAACAAATTTCCTACTCTTATTCTTTTCCTTTACGTTTTTCCTTTTTATGATGAAGGGAGAGAAGAATACATGTTTTCAAATTTATTAAAAAAAATTTTTCTTTGCCAATTAAGTTTTTCTTTTTGATGATGAGGGGGAGAAAAATCCATGTATTTAAATTGCTGGCAAATTGTAAAATAAAATTATTTTTAGGGGAAGCAATTTTTGGAATCATTCTTTAAATACATGAAATGTTTGTCATCATCAAAAATGGGGAGATTGTTAACATATATGTTTCCATAATATTGATTTTGATGATAACAAACAAGATTAAGAATGATTAATCTTTTAAGCTCAAATTATTGAAAAATATATTTTAAATAAATCATTATTTTCATATTATAAATGTTTTATATTTAATGAAAAATGATTTTATGCAATTGATTGTTTTTTATTCCTTTTGAATAAATCATTATTTTCATATTATAAATGCTTCATGTTTAATGGAAAAATGATTTTATGAAATTGGTTGTTTTTCAAAGTTTACGGTTTAATTGAAAGAATTTTGAAAACTTTGAAATAAACATATATTGCTTGAAATTTTGGTAAATGACCTATTTGAAAAGTGTCATAGCGTTTTGGGCTATATCATAATTTCAGAAAGTTGTGGGATTCATAAAGTATTATTTAGAAATTCTGAAATTGGACATATTTGAACACTTTTATAACTGTTTGGGCCGTAATACAGGTTTGTAAAGTTTTGGAGTCAAACTGTAATTACAGAAAATATTTTACTGTAGCGATATTGTAGCACTGTAGCAGGTACTGTACCAGGTACTGTAGCTATCCGGCTTACCGGATTCAAAATCTGGAAAACCGGTTACAGGGGCAGCAAGCTTCCATTTCGAATCCGGCTTACCGGATTCCAAATCCGGCTTACCGGATTCCAAATCCGGCTTACCGGATTCCAAATCCGGCAGACCGGATAGGTTAAATTTGCCTTAACGGTCAGAAAAATCTGGCTTACCGGATTCCAAAAACGACAGACCAGATATGCCCAGAATGTGAGTAACGGCTAGTTTTTGAGTTCAAACTATATAAACTCAAAGCCAATTCATTTTTGGTAACCCAAGCAAGCAAGAACAAGTGCACACAACATATATTGAGCTTCAACTTCGTGATTCATCATTCTTTAAATAATCTTTATTCTTCAATTTGTATATCCACTCTTAAAGAGAGATTTATTGTTGTATTTATCATTTCTCATCAAATTGTGAGTGTACAAGTGTGGGAAACACTTGGGGTAAAGAGATTGGAGATATAATCTCTTGTTGTAAAGGTTTATTGACACCTCGAAGTCAATTGTAATCGTTGAAGCCTTGGAATGGCTTGGATAGTGAAATTCTCAAGCGGGTGAGCTTGGAGGCATGGACGTAGGCGGGGATAGCCGAACCACGTAAAAATCCTTGTGTTCGTTTTCTCTTCCCTTACTCTTTTAATATTGTGTTTATTTGAATTTATTGTTTTCAAATTGATTAAGGCATTAGATTGAATTGTTGTGTGGATTTGCTAGGATAATTTTTAAATTTCCAATTCACCCCCCTCTTGAGTTGCACACTTATATTTCAATACTCATGACCATTCCTTAGCTAAGTTAGCTCTAAGGAATAATGAAACTGTTGTATGGTTGGAACCAATACCAGTGGAAGTCGAATCTGTGTTATCATCTTTGATTTAATGAAATCGTTTATTTCCTTCAAAAAAAAAAAGTAGATGAGTACAAAGAACCAGTTCTTGCTATTCAAGCTCAATATACCCCCGTCACTTTTGATGAACTTCAGGAGAAATTTTTAGCATTCTAAGCATCTTTGCAAAGTAACACGAAAGAACCTACTCATTTTCTAGCCACTGCCAACCTAACAACTCGAACAAATACAAATTGGCGTCCGTAGAACTCTAGCAAATAATTGGCATCCATATCAACGGGCAATACAAATTGGTGCCTGTCATCCAATACCACTGGCTGTCCTCCTATTAGACTTATTATTATTTTGCACCTTAAAAGCATGTGGTAAATAATAATTACTGAACACAATAACATTTATATATTCATTATTTATTGGAGTATACATTATTAGCCGTTATTTATAAAGTATGTGATTTATGTATTGAGCATATGATGCCAATACTAGAAGGGACATTTACTATTTAAGGCTGTAACATTTCTACTTCTATTGTAATTGATTTTATCTTGATTATTAAAGTAGAGACTTCAAGTAAAATAGTTAATATGTATATCTAATATGAATTACATATTGAACTGGACTACAATTCAATAAACGTCATTGATTATAATTTAAATAAGTTTAATTGATAGTAATTTTGAGTGGGTAGTGAACTTGCATTCATTTATTATATCTTTGAGTTATCACATGGTGAGATCCATATAAACAGTCAAAACCTCAATAACTTAGAGATATAATTCATGCATCGTAAGAGCATACACTTACAAAATGAAGCATACACTTGCAAAATGAAATCTTTACAAATGATAGTTATCTAAGAGCATCACCAAAATGCTTTTCAAATAAGATTTTATTACTTATTTAAAGAGTCACATTAATATTTAAAGCTCCAAAAGACTTTCCAATTAAAATTCTTTAAATAAGAATTGATTCTCTCTCTTCAAATTTAGAGAGTTAATTTCTCTCTCTTTAATTTGTATTTTATTACTTTTCATTAAAGAAAGAGAAAGAAGTGCTTTAATTGCTATTGACTTTTCCTTTAAAAAAATAATTATTTAATTAAAATAATATTAATTCATTTCTATTTGAAGAGTTTTTTGGAGACTATTATATTTTTTTACCCTTCTATTTGCCACATATGTAAGCAAATAAATATTTAAAAAGTAAAATTTATAGAGGCTTTTAAAGATGCTCTAAGTTCACTACAAGAAGAATAAGATTTAACAACGTGTACTGTACGTTGTTAAACACTTTCAACAAAAGGCAACCGCACGTTGTTGATCAAGATGTTGTCTTTTAAATTCTATGTTTTAACAACATGAAAAGTCCATTGTTGACAATCATTTGTCTGTTGCTTAAAAAGTTTCTAACCACGTGTTATAAATGTTGTCTTCTACAGTTTTATGACATATATTTTAATAACATGAAGATGCTTATCGTGAAATTTTTTTAAAGTAATTTAATATTTTTAAAATAATATATTTTATATTCAAATTAAGTTTATAACCTCTCAAACAAATTCAGAAAATACATATTAAAGAACATGTAGCATATAATTTATTAATCGAATAACAATATAGTATTACATTTTTTTACAATAAAAAATAAATAAAATGTCAACTTGATCTGACCCAGTTCTTCAAAAGTTCAAGCTCTGTTGTGTAGTGTTATCTGAATAACATAAAAACAAGTATACTACAAAAATAAAATAAATAAAATAAGAAGTAACAATAAAATTTTAAAGATTTATAAAATGAAAAAGAAGATCAAATGTAAATGTGAACTACTAGAAATCACTTTGAAAAAGTTAAATGATAATGATAACAATAAAAAAAAAAACCTTTCTCAATTTTTACTTGGCTCAAAGTTACAATGAAATTATTCATTTCCCTTACTGGTCATACCCTTTCTTAGTACCCAAACGCAGATTTTTGAAACAGAAACAAAAACAACCTTGAAAACAATCACCATTAGATAATATTCGATCCTAGCAAGAGATAATAAGATTACTGCTACTTACTTAGCAAAACTAAAATCTGGTAACAATTCCTTTCAGAAAGAAAAAAATAATAACCGATATCCAATTTCAACAAACATAAATAAACTCAGAAAAGATTTAAAGAAATTAAGAAAGAAACACTGTTAAACTAAAAAAAAAGGGGAAATCAAAAGCTTACCATAGAATGTGATTTGACCGTGAATTTGTCGATTCTCCAATAATTGGGGTTTGCTTGCCTTTGACAAACAAAAAGATTTGAGTGTTAAAAATCGAGCTCCGGTTCGAATGGTTCTTCAAGCAATAACTTTGAAATGCTACAGGATACGATTTTTTTTTGTTTAAGGGATCTGGGAGAGTGAATGAAAGATTTTAGTTAGGGATTTAAGAGTTGAGAGGGAAAATTTTAAATCAGAGAGGGAAGATGAAAAATTTGTACATGGTTTTCTTCTTTATCTTAAGAGAAAACAGTGTTGTATTCTCTTTATAACATGGGAAATAATAAAAAGTCTAATTTAAGCTGGGGTCATTGCTGTGAATATGTAGGTCTGAATTTGGTATTCCATATGTAGAAATTTTGGTCTTTAATGTTTTTTTATGGGGAGTAGTTCTAGGGATAGATGAACGCAAATGAAGATATTTAGTGCAGTTGGCAATGACCCCGGAAAAATATCTTCTCCTGATCTGATCTCTTCTTAGTTTTTTAAGATCTCATGTCATGTGAATTTTAGTGGTAGTGTATGAGTAAGATTCAATTTTTTTTATTTATTTTTTATTAACTACCAATCAATAAATGAGTTATTTGCTCAGAATATGATCAAATCAGGAGAGGGTGGGCTGTCGCTAATAATTTATGTATTACACGTGTTGAAAATATATTACAAACAAACTTATTTCAGCCGCATTTTTTTCTATGCATTTTATAACCACGGGAAGAGTTTGATGTACTATAAGCAAAATTAATTCTTGATACGTAGCAACATTATTTTATACTTTGTCTACTGTTTGCAAACTCTAGATTTTGTTTGAACTTTTTTTTTGGCAATTAAAGTAGTCTAATAATGACAATGTTATCTAGCACAAATGAAAGTTGAAATTCACTGCAAATATGTAATGAATTTGGTGACCAAATGGAATTGTTAACATCATATACTACAAAGGATCCAAATTGTAAATTTTAGAAATGTAAAGGATGTAAAAACTTTTAATGGGCAAAAGACCGATCTAGTGAAGAGAAAATTAACTTGTTAGTAAATAAAGTTAGGAAGTTAAGAAGTTGATATTGGAGATTGAGCGTTTATTTGTTAAATTTTAATTGTCGTATAAAGAACTTGAGCATACTCAACAATATGAAGTGCTGAGACGATTGTTTAACGATGAACTTCGAAAGAGACATAGATCAAGATATGATTTCATTAGAATACTTGTGATTGTTGTGCTATTCTTTATATTCAAGTTTTATTTTTAAGTTTTTTCAATTTGTAATATCTATTGAGAAAAATGGTATGCACATATAATAGTATTTTCCCTCCAAATGTAAGACTTTGCATTGTTTCACTTTATTGAGTTTGAAATTGATTTGAATTATTGTTATAAATTCTTTATTGGATGCCGAAATAGCACACAATGAGTGCAAACATATTGAAATTGTAATGACATGGAAAATTGTCAAAAAAATCATAAAAATTATAAAAAAAACCACTAGACCAACACAAATTATCAAAAAAAGCAACAATAGTGCAATTAATCATCACTACAATTAGTCATTTTAAGCCAAATCTAAGCGAAATGATAGAAAAAATAATCTGAACATAATATAAGTCAAAAATCAATCACATCAACTGTTGTTTTCATTACATTATTGATGTAGCAATTATTGAACACTTCTAGATCCTTCATACGTCATCAAATGAGAAGAATAATGTGATTGCAAAACATACGACGCGTCTGGTTGCTATAATACACAAAAATTAAAAAAATATATTACATTTTATAAATTTAAAAATATAAATATACACTAAGACATTGTAATTTGAAGATAACAACTTACTGTATGCTAATTATAATGAAATGACTATCTGTATCACCTTGGGTTGGGTAGATAGATACCTAGGCAAATAAAAAAAACGTAAAATTCATATTAAAAATTTAAACATAAATTTTTCACAAATTTAATTCTTATATTATAGTAGCCTAAAGTCCCGTATTGGTTGAGATTTGCATTAACAACACTTCCTTTATGTAACATCTATATATGCTTAACAATATACTTAATTACGTATCTTCAAAATAAAATAAAAATTTAATATAAAAATTCACAAACTTACCATGCCTACGTTGTTCTATTGTGTGGAAATTTCATCAGGCACTTCATAAAATGATGGTGCATTTTCTTGTAAATCTTATAAAATTATGGCAGACAATTAAACAAAAATCGAATAAAATTAGAAAACATATATTTGTATTTCAACGACCCTTATTCTTTTCTGCAATCTTCTTTTTTTGGTTTGGTTTCTTCTAAATTACATATTATTTCCTCAGACAAAGAGGACGGCCTTTACGGCGTGTGGCTATTAGATCATTGATTACAAGTTCAACATTGTTGTTGCTGCAACTTACATCACTTGTAACGGTTGTTGGTGAAACAATTGATTTCCACACTTGCACGCCGAATTTGTTTGGGTAGATCTTTCAACGCCTTATTAATCCAATCAATACAAATTTGTAACTACTCTCATCATCAGTAGTTATATCCGCAACCTCACTGAAAGCAATACACATTTTGTCATATCTCTCCTATTGAATGAACAAATGTTGCACACCATAATTAACTTTCACCTTGCTGAAGGATCTCCTCATATCTTTCCTCCACCTTGATAAATGTACATTTCTGGAAGTAATTCAACATTATTATATATCAATACTGCAAGGGCATGCCTACAAAGAATCTCCTTAAATCGAAACTTTGAACAGATACAACTAACTTCACACACAACTTCTTTAAAAACATCTTCAAAGCTTCTTTTCTTACCTTACCCATGTGATTCACTGATTTCATGTACTGATCCCATATAATTAACTATATCACAATACATTAGTACAATTAATTTTTGTTGGAATTCTTTAAACTTAGGCATGGTGTACACCTCTTCAACTTGCTTCTCCATCTCATATCTTGTTACACATAGAGTCTTTTTTAAACATTTAGCATTTGCTAGTCATTTTAATTTAGTTTTCCTTCTCAATGCATTTTCATACCGCTTCACAAGCTACTTCAAATTTGTTTTTGAGTTAACAAATCCATAAAAAAATGCATTCATATTTTCACTTCACTGAGTTGTTGATATTTTTACTCAAAAACACTCTTTCAAATAGTATAACCCAACGATATCGCTCCTCATATAAACCATTCAACTAATTATTATCCCATAAAATCATATATTGTAATCATGTCATGCCAAGCTTCCTTAAACACAACAGGGCTCAATGAATCATAAACAGCAGAAAGCAATAGAGAAATAATAATTTCACGTTCTTTAAAAGCCCCTAACTTCTCAGACACCTTTTTCATTATATGCCACAAACACCATCGATGTCTAATCGTAGGAAAAAAAATTTCAATTGCTTTTTGCATTACTTGTCTTGGTCTGTAATGATACCAATGGGAGGAGAAACGTACATGCATGATAGTCACGCCTCAAATAATCACATAAATGTCTCAGTATCTTCGTGTGAAATCAATCAACATCCTAACAAAATAGACTTGCCATGACAATTAACTATAACAAAAGGAGCGAATGACATGTTATACTTGTTGATAAGATATGTGGTGTCAAATATGATGATATTTCTAAAATATTTATAAGCAGCCCTACTCCTTGGATCTGCCCAAAATACATTCTTTAATCGACCATGTTCATCCAAATCAATACTTAAAAAACACATTGCACTTTGCTTGCTTTTTTTAGAAGCACTTTAAAATTGTCATAACACCCCATTCTCCAAGCTGTAATTGCCTAACTTTGTCAATAAGATTTCGACAATCTTTTTCTAGTAATGAGACATTTTAATATCCACCAGTTTCTACAATAATAGAATTAAAATTTTAGGCAATGTTAATTCTTGCACAATCATTCATTTCAATTTGGTTTTTGCAATTGAACTAATGCTACAAATATAAAGAAAATACTTAGCCTTGTTCAGACTCAATCCATGATTGTGTTGAAGGTTTAAAGTTTGAAAAACTCATTTGCCATCTTCATTCACACAACCTCCAATTCTAGCATCACAACCATTTTTCATAATAAATTTTGGCTTCAACACATTAGTATATTTACTTTCCGACTTGTTAATACGACCACATGCAAATGTTGCGTATTTTACAATTTTATCACTCCATTTCTCACTAATTAGCTTCTTCATAGGAAATCCTTCTTGTTTACCATAGGTTTTGTAAAATGTCCACATTTCCTCATGACTATCAAATAACATTCTAAGAGTCGGTTCACATTCTTTTAATTGCACATCTTCAATTCTGGAATCATTTTTCAAATTTTTCATTTCTACAAAATAATTAATATTTGTATTAAGAATAAATTATTATAAATTTTTACAAAATTTTGGTCTAGCAAAAAGTTAATCCATTAAAATTTCTAAATCAAACATATTTATCATTATCATTTAACTAGTAAATTGCTTCTAAGAGCATTAAGCAAAATGTAGGTACATTTCTATTATTATTGATATAACAAAAATAATATTCAAAATAAAAAATCACTCTTTATAATCAAGTAATTATCAGCTTAGTGTTCTGCTTCCAGATTTATATCGGGTAACGCCTCTGTGTTTGGGAGAATTTGTGTAGATTTTTGGTAGCCAAATAGAGTGAGATTGCCTGAAACATGATGTAAGTGAGATTTAAAGCCCAAATTGCCGTAACCCATTAATGAAGAGAAGCCTTTAAAACATGGACGCAAACAAAAAGCCTAATGAAAATTAGGCTTAAAGTTAGAAAATTAGGCTTAAAGTTAGAGTGATGCTATTAGTACCCCTTTAATATTCTAATGAAATCTCTTCTTTGAATTTATAATTTTATCCTTGTGTAGAATTACATGAAACCCCCATACAATTTCATCTTATCTTGTGTAAACATTTTACACCTGCAACTACAGACTTCATAATACGAACTCTTGGCACCCACAAGTAGAATATCTTTTTTTTTTTAATTTTTCAGTCCAATTCAAAATAGGGGAAGAAGTGCAAAGAACTTATTATTGCATATGGGTCCCAAATTATATTTTTATTTATTTTAATATTCATAATTTTGTTGTTACGTTTGTGAAAAACAATTTTCGAGCATTGTCTTGCTCTTTCAAATACAACTCTCATGGTTTTCAAAATTCATTAGTTTATTGTTGATACATCATTTGTGTCATTGTAATAACTGTAATAACTTGGTTTTTTTTTTTCAAGCGTTTATTTTCTTTTTAAACTCATAAACTTTCTTCATTATTTTTATTCGATCTGCAAGTGAAATCGTCTTGCTTTGACGATAGCCTAGAGTTTTCTCTCATTGCTCTATTATTAGCCTTCTTGCTTGTGAATCCAATCTTTGTTTTTTTTTTAAAGCAAATTCGAGAAAATAATTGCAAAACTCAGCTGTTTTTCTGCAATTAGCCATCATCTTCTCAACTTCTAAATTTAAAAAGGTTATTTACGGAATAAGGGAGGTGTCATTAAAAAAAATTATATTCATTTTAATATTTTGAAGGGTATAAAAAGAAAAGGGGTGTTGACAGTACTTTTGAGGAGTGCTAATAGCTCCACTCTTAAAGTTAACGTGTTTTCTTCCAAAAAAAAATCATGGAGTAAAAGTTGTTCAATTATATGATTAATTGATTGAATAAATAACATACCATTAAGGTTAACTTCGCATGCTCATGCATATGCATAAACTTTGATATTGATATTCTAATGAGATTAGAATAGGATATTGATATCATGTTTATTAATTTGACTTTACTATTGACACAACCTAATTAATTATTTTATTTTATAAAATAAGATATTAACTGGTGGGATTTCAATTGATCAGTTGAGAAAATTAAAGAAAACCTCTAACTAACAAAAATTAAGTGGAAGAGGGCTTTAGGCATGAAGCCCACAGCCTCCATTATGGGTCCAATAGTAAGGTAGAACAATATATTGCCCCAAATTAGATGAGCTTCCTACACGAGATATTAATTAAAACTGGCTACTAAATAGAACTTTCGTGAAGGATAAAATCTGCCGTAAGACTCATTAAAACTGACTGTCTTGTGGCAGCTATTTTATTCGAGAAATATAAAAAATTGAAATAATAATTATACACTCAACCTAAGTTTGTTAATATCATCCTTACGAAGTTCTTATTGATTAAACTAAAGAGGCTAAATTAATTGGTATTTTATTATTATTCGATATGAGATATTTAGATGATAATAATAATTTCGTAAGTAGACTTATCTAATTAATATGAAAAAAAAACTTATGTCCAAGTAGATATAGTTTATCAACATTAATAGGCTTCATACATCTCTTACTCCTATGGCTTTGTTCTCAATTATTTACTTCTGAAAAGAATGAAAATATAAACTCAATTATTTATAAAACTTAAACATCAATCAGATTATTACCCTAAATTGTCAATTTGCAACACCAAATAACCAAAGTAAATAGGAAAAGAAATCAATTGCTTAGAATTTCCCTGCAAGAAATTAAATAAATACCATTTGCACCAAGAGCTACTGTCCCAACTTCAAGAACACAAAGGAAAAAGAAAGAGAGAGCATAGAGCATATATATATAAAGACAACTTTAATTCAATAACTTATTCTACAACGAAATTTGGTACAATTTAAGGCTTCTCAATGATATAAACTAAAGTGTTCCAAGCAAAAGAACCAACAAAATGTCCTCTTTCTTAATAAGTTGCCACCATATGCATAAATTATTTGTAAAACTTAAACATCAATTACATTATTTATCAATACATCAATTTGCAACATCAAAGTAAATGGGGGAAAAAAATCAATTACATAGAATTTATGGCGGCAAGAATGTTAAATAAATAGCATTTACATCAACATCAAGAGCTACTGTCGCATTCCACAACTTCAAAAACACAAAAGAAAAAGAGGGAGCATATAGTAAGACAACACCTGAATTTAATTAATTAACTTATTCTACAATGATATTTGCTAGGCTTCAAGGATTCCAATGATACAAACTAAGTGTTAAATAGAGTGTCAATAATAAAATGTGTAAATCAATGAAAGCCTGTGCATCAATGTCATGAACAGGCAACAAGCCTTTGGATTTTCTAAACGAGGTTGTCCCTACGAGCTAAATAAATTAAGATTCATCTTGTCAACTTACTCTCTTCTTGGCTCTTGGACAGGAATGATGGAAGCAAATTCATACATTCATGAGAATTTTCATCCTTATTGAGCAGCTCTTCCAATATGGAAACAGTAATTTCATCTGGCTTCACATATCTCTTTGCCATTTGGTGAAGAAGTTCAATTGCTTTTAAGCATTCACGAATCTGAGACAAACTATGCAAAAGTGGATTAAATGTTAGCACATTTGGAGCACAACCTTTTTCTTCCATATCTGGTAACAAATCATATGCTTTCTCTATTCCTCCTTCTATACAAAGTCCACAGATCATGACGGTATAAGTTACAACATTTGGCTCTGGGCCATATCTGGGCAATTTCTTGAATAGCTCCCAAGCAGTACGAAGTCTCCATGATTTACACAAACCGTCAACAAGGCAATTGAAGACGGTGAGGTCAAGTTCAAATTTGGTGTTATGTAAAGTCCGAAACAATTCCGCTGCCTCCAGAATACAACTATTCTTGCAGAGGCCATCAATAAAATTTTTATGAGTATGAATGAGGGGAAACATCATCAACTTTCATTTCACCAAACAGTTTTCGTGCTTGTCCGACCTCACCAACTGAGAAAAGATGAGTTAACTAGGTGTTATAAGAAATAACATCTGGGCTAACTCCCTTAGAAATCATTTCTCCATAAAGACTCAAAGCTTCCTCCACCTTCTCAATTTTACTGTAACTGTTGATCAAGGTATTGTAGCTAGAAGTATCTGGTATACATCCCTCACTTTCGATGGAAACAAATAACTTTCTTGCATCATCAATTCTCCCCATCAAACAATAACCATCGATTAGAGAGCTATATACAACCACATCTGGGATAATTCCCCTGCTCTTCATATCCAAAAATAATTCTTTTGCCTTATCTACTAACACATCTTTACAGAGACTGTTAATTATACTGCAATAAGATAGAACATCAGGATGACAAATAACACCCAATTCACCATTCGCATTAACCAATTCTTCATGTAATTCAAGTGCAGCACTCGTATTAGCTGATCGACACAACCCATTAATCAAATTCCCAAATAAATCCAGACTAGACTGTAATCCTCAATACAGCATCTCAATAAACAAACCTTTGGCATCCTCCGAATTAACCGCACAGCAATAAACATGAATTAGAGAGTTACATACAAACGCATCCGGGTAAATTCCCCTACCCTTCATATCTAAAAACAGCACCCTCGCTTTGTTTACAAACCCGTCTTTACAAAGACCGTCAATAATACTAGCATAACATATTACATTAGGCTGACAAACATCACCGCATTCACCGTTAATCATTTCTTCAACTAACTTAAGAGCCACGATACAAGTTGCTAGTTCGACACAACCCACAAATCAAAGTTGCGCATACAATCACATTAGGCCTACAATCAAAAGCAACGAACTTCTTAAACAACCCAGACGCCTCTGTAACTTTACCCTGCATGCACAATCCTCTAATCAAGCAACCCAAGGTCACAACGTCTGGGCTAAAAACCTTCCTCAAAATCCTTCCAAGGGCCACAAAAGCATCAGAAACCCCATTCATTTTGCAAAAGCAATTCATCAAAATGTTCAAACTAACAAAATCTGGCAACAATCCAATCGAATTTAATCTCTCGTAAAGACAAATAAAATTAACATAATACTTTTTCCCAGCTAGTTCACACAATAAAGAATTAAACGACGGCATAAGTGGAGTGGGCTGCATATGAATCATGTAATTAAAGAAGCATAGTGCGTGGTTGAGCTCAACCTCACCTGATTTACAGTTCTCACTGAGATATTTAAGGAGTTTGGTTTTCTCTTCAACAGTTGATACTGAGTTCGAATGCAAAGAAGAGGGCTCATTTTCAGAATTTAAAGATATGGGCTTTTTGGAATTTCGTAATGAAGATGAGGGCTTAACTTTAAAAGCTGTCCTTGAAGTTGCGGGTGAAGAAGATGAGCGAATTGCGTGGGATATACCTTTTCTCTCAAAATACCTAAAATATACCTTTATATATTAAAATTGTTAATTTTATACATATATAGTTAAAAAGATAAGAGAAAATATAAAAATAACCTTAATAAAAATACTCAACTTATTTAATATACTTACTCGACTCATTTAATATTCTTACTCGACTTCTTACCCGACCATATACTCGACTTAGTTAATATGCTTATTCGACTCATTTAATATCCTTACTCGACTTCTTACCAGATCATATACTCGACTTATTTAATATGCCTACTAGACTCATTTAATATTCTTACTCGACTTCTTATCGGACCATATACTCGACTTAGTTAATATACTTACATGATTCATTTAATATTCTTACTCGACTTCTTACCCGACCATATACTCGACTTCTTACCCGACCATATACTCGACTTAGTTAATATTCTTACTCGACTCAATTAATTTTCTTACTCGATTTCTTACCCGACCATATACTCGACTTCTTTAATATGCTTACTCGACTTATTTAATTTTCTTACTCGACTTCTTACCCGACCATATACTCGACTTATTTAATATGCTTACTCGATTCATTTAATATTCTTACTCAACTTCTTACCCGACCATATACTCGACTTATTTAATATGCTTACTCGACTTATTTAATATGCTTACTCGACTCATTTAATATTCTTACTCAACTCATTTAATATTTTTACTCGATTTCTTACCCGACCATATACTCGACTTACTTATACCTAATTCTTACTCGACTAAATTCTCGATTTACCCGACTTCGTACCCGACTTTTTCTTGCACTGATTCTTCAATCACTCATAACTTAAATGTCGTCTTAAATTCCTACATTGAAATAGTGTGTGTGTGCAAGCACAAAAAATGAATAATGTACTACTAAAATTCCTAAATTATTAAGAAGTACACTTATAAGAAAAATAGAGAATGGTGAGAGAAGCCCAAAAAAGAGAAGTAATGGGAGAAGAGACATGTGAATTCTTAGTTTTTTTAAGGTTATTTTTTATTTTTCCTATCTTCATAAGGTATATGTATGTAATAGGGTATAAATTTGATATTTAAGAGTAAATTGATGATATTTAAATAAAAAACCCGAAGATGACATTGAAAGAAAAGCTTTCAAAACCACTGAAGCTTCTTAATTCTGGGTGAAACAAACCGGGTCATTTTGTCTCGGGTGGTTCGGGCGAACGTTGAAAGACCGGATGGATCCGAATAAAGTTTAGGCCCTGCCCGTTCTTCCTAATTGGCATGTTCAGCCCAACTCTCAGCATATTCAATTTACTAATTTTTTATTTTTATTTTTTTAAATTTATCTACTTTTAATTAAGTACTTATTAAATTGTTCTAATGAGTTATGATTTGTATTAATAATATAAGTTTTAAATAGATTTTGGTAGGAATTTGGGATTCCTAATTATTTAAATCTTAAAAAGTGTTTCATTATTGATTTCCAAAATTCTGGTAATGCATGGTTTTTTAAGGAGAACGAGGAGTTGCATTTATTCCCAGCATACCAATTAATGAACCAGTTGATTTTTTTTCCTTTTCCTGATACATACACATCCTTAATCAAATATATCAAAATTCGTAATATCTCTTGAAACTGAAACTGATCGCTAAGCTCCCAACAAGGTAGTGGCAGAGTACAATTTCTCAATCAAAGTCGATTAAGTTTGCCAAATATATATATATATATATTCTTTTAATATCCAAGATCCTTTGCACATGTAAATTAGATCTGATTAAAGAAATTAATACTAAAATGAAGTAAATGATAATCTACTTAAGATGAATCAATCGATGGAAATTCTATTAGAAAAGCAAATTCGAAAAATGGAGAAATTTCGAACATATGAGAATACTTCTAGGTCATAGCTTGCCCACCCATATATGGCTTAAATATTGTTCCCTTGAGCCTATAAATTTTGCAAAGAAGACACTTATTTTCTCACCTTTTCTTAATACAATATACTTGTTCATACTTCATAGCAGTGGCGGATCTAAAAAAATAATTTACCGGGGGCTAAATTAAAAAATAGTAAAATATAAAAAATTAAAATTTTGAATATATAAAATATTTATAATTAGTCTCTATGCATTTTTATATTTTAAAAATGTTATGCAATAAACTCATTATCAATATTATTAAATTTATTGTTTCTTATATAAATAACCAAACTATCACTTATCTCATCCGATTCCAAAGATGATTCTTCATGAGTTTTATTACTAAAAATATTCATTCTATTATTATATAAACCGGAAGAATTAACCATATTTTTTAAAATAGAAAATATTTTGAGTAGTGATTTATCATTATTTTTAATTAAAATATATACTTTTATATTTTTTTAAAAGTCAAAGTTTAAATTTTATGGGATGTATATTTTATAGTGACTATTTTAATAAATTTAATGGGACTAATTAGAAAATTAAAATATTTTTTTCTTTTATTTAATTTTTTTTTTGGCCAGTGGGGGCTTGAGCCCCCACTAGTCAAGTGCTGCATCCGCCTATGCTTCATAGTGTGAGAAACATCATGACTCAAAAGGCCCCCACTGGTCAAGTGCTGCATCCGCCTATGCTTCATAGTGTGAGAAACATCATGACTCAAAATCTCTTCTTCTTTTGGGTCTTTTCATAGCCATACCTGTTCTCTTCTCTTCGGGTGTGGCTGCTAGAGAACTGGCTGAAAGGTTCCGCTAGCATGCAAAATTGTGAGCTTATTGGGTGTAATATTTGCATATACATTCTATATAACACTTGATAATTAATTAAAATATAAGAACTTATTTGTTGGTCTTACTATAAATTATATATGTATCAACAAGATAATGATAGTGGAGACCGGTGAATTTGGATTAGTGGGGTCCACTGGCATCAAACGGCTGGATACAATTGTGGCACGGTATCACAGTTACACCACACGTTTCTCCTAATCAATATTATATATCGTTGGAAACTCTTATAAAATGATATGGTATGCTTTGTGTAGTTAAAGTGGCTATGAAAACAGATGGAGCATACATTCGCAATGACTAGAACAATAAGATGGACGCGTTATACTTCTATGGATATGTTAGGAACAACATGTATGTATAAGAAGGTGAGAAAGGTTTGAAAGGAGAGGAGAGAGGTAAGGGTGACAGCAACTGGAAAAATGCTCATGGAGATAACTGATGACAAGTGGAATAAGATAAATGACAACGTCATTTCTGATCTACACTTGGCACTTGCGGATGGAGTATTATCTCGTGTGACAAAGAAAAATACAACGAATGAAATATGAGATACTCTTACAAAATTGTACGAGATTAAGTCACTACACAATAAAATCTTCTTGAAGAGGAAACTTTATACTCTTCGAATGACTGAATCTACAACGGTGATCGACCACATCAACACCTTGAAGACTCTATTTTCACAACTCACAATGTTGGATCATAATATAGAGGAAAATGAACGTGTAGAGCTCCTACTTCAAAGTCTACCAGATTCGTATGATCCACTCATCATCAACCTGACAAACAACAATCCAGTAGATAGTCTGATTTTCGACGAGGTTGCAACCTTCGTAGTAAATGAGGAGAGCAGGCGGAAAAATAAGGAAAACAGACAAGTAAGTTCGCAGCAAGCGGATGCACTATCAGTGACAAGATGGAGATCAACGGAACGTGGCCTCGGTGGGAGTCACAATCATGGTAGATTAAAATCCAGAAGTAAAAAGAATGTTAAATACTACAACTGTGGCAAAAAAAACCACGTAAAAAAAGAGTGTTGGAGTAACCAAAAGAAAAAAGATGGCAAAGAATCTAAGTTATCAAATGCTCAAGAGTGTGTAGCAAGTATCTCGGATGATGACGAAATTATCTACAGTGAGGTAACAACTATTTCATAAGGCAGAAAACAACCATCTGATGTCTGACTTATAGACTCAAGAGCTACCTGGCACATGACCTCTCGGAGAGAATGGTTCCACACATATAAACCTATCTAAGGAGGATCTGTATATATGGGAGATAATCATGTCTTAGAAATCCCTGGCATTGGTACTATCAAAATAAAAATGTTTGATGGTATAATTCGCACAATTGGGGAGGTATGACATGTCAACGGCCTGAAGAAGAATCTATTGTCTTTAGGACAAATAGATAGTCATGGGTACAAAACTCATATGGAGAATGAAATTATGAAAATTGTTAAAGACGCACTTGTATTGATGATGACAGAAAAGATCGGTGCTAATCAGTTCATACTTAAAAGAGAAACACTACAAAAAGATAATGTGCGTGTCGTATCAAATGGAGAAGAGTCAATGATGATGTGGCATCTCAAACTTAGCCACATGTTAGAACAAGGTTTGAAGATTCTCTCTGAGCAAAAATTGCTTCCAGGGGTCAAATCGGTAAGTTTATCATTTTGCGAGTATTGTATTACAAGTAAGCATCATAGATTAAAGTTTAGTAAATCTGTTGTTAGAAGTAAATGCATTCTAGACTTGATTCATTCTGATGTTTGGGAATCACCGGATATATACATGGGAGGTGCAAAGTACATGGTGACTTTCATTGATGATTATTCCAAGAGATGTTGGGTGTATCCAATTAAAAAAAAGTCAGATGTATTTCCAGTGTTCAAACAGTACAAAGCGTTGGTGGAACTTGAATCCAGCAAAATGATTAAGTACTTGAGGACGAATAATGCAGAGAGTATACAGACGGCGAATTTCTTACTTTCTATAAGTAATAAGGTATTTAGAGCCAGTTCACGGTATCATACACTCCTCAACAAAATGGAGTGGCAGAGTGGATGAACATGACTTTTACAAAAAAGATAAGAGTTATGTTGAGAACTGCTGGTCTACCTAATTCATTTTAGGGAGAAGCAGCTAAAACTGTCTGTTATATAGTAAATCGGTCGCCATCTACAGCTATTGGGCTGAATGATAGAGATATGAACTGAAAAATCAGCTGATTACTTCTACCTACATGCATTTGGATGTCCTGTGTACGTGATGTATAACGCCCAATAATGAGCAAAACTAGATAAAAAATCTAGAATATGTATCTTCTTGGGATATGCTGATGGAGTAAAGGGGTATCGTTTGTGGGACCCCACAACCCACAAGATTGTCATCAGTAGAGATGTCATCTTTGTAGAAGATCAATTGTAAAGAAGAGATAATGATGATAGCACTGTAAAAGAAAAATCAGAGACTGTATCGGTATATGTGAAAAATAATCTGGAAAAAGAAAATTCAAATTCTTCTGAAGCAGCACCAGAGCACGAGGAACAAGAACCAGTTGAGTCCGAGGCTCCAAAAGTTCATCGGTCAACTCGTGAGAGACGACTGCCAGTGTGGCATACGAAGTATGTCACCGAGATCAATATTGCATACTGTCTTCTAACAGAGGATAGAGAGTCATCAACTTTCCATGAAACTTTAAACAACTCAGATATTACTTTGTGGATGACAGTAATGTAGGAAGAAATTGAAGCTCTACACAAAAATAAGATATAGGAACTTGTACCACTACCACGTGGAAGAAAAACTATTAGAAACAAATGGGTCTACTAGATCAAACGTGATGACAATGACCAAGTGGAGCGGTATCGTGCAAAATTGGTATTAAAAGGATATGCTCAGAAAAAATGTATTGACTTTAACGAAATTTTTCTCCCGTAGTTCGACTCACAACAGTCATAGTAGTCTTGACGATGTGTGCTACGTTTGACTTACATCTTAAACAGTTATATGTAAAAACTACATTTCTTCATGGAAAACTTGAAGAAGAAATTTATATGCTCCAACCAGAAGGTTTTGCTGAAAAGGGAAACGATAACTTAGTTTGCATGTTGAACAAATCTCTATACGGTCTCAAACAAGCGCCGATGTGTTGGTATAAGAGATTTGATTCTTTCATCATGAGTCTTGGATACAACAAACTCAGTTCAGACCATTATGCATATTATAAGAGGTTTAAAGATAATGATTTCATTATTTTGCTATTGTACGTGGATGACATATTGGTAACAGATCCCAACAAAAATCAAGTCAAAAAATTGAAGGCACAGTTGACTAGGGAGTTTGAAATGAAGGACTTGAGACTAATAAATAAAATTCTAAGGATGCAAATTCACCGAGACAGAAATAACATGAAGATTTGGTTTTCTCAGAAGAGCTACTTGAAGAAAATCTTACGACGTTTCAACATGCATGATTGTAAGCCAATTTCTACCCCATTTCTTGTTAATTTCAAATTATCCTCAAGTATGTGTCCTAACAATGAAGTAGAGATGAAGGAAATGTCTCGAATACTGTATGCATCAACAGTGGGAAGGTTAATGTTTGCTATGATTTGTACAAGACCAGACATTGCACAAGCAGTGGGAGCAGTCAGTCGATACATGGTGAATCCTGGTGGAGAGCATTGGATAGCTGTGAAGAGGATTCTGATATACATAAGAGGAACCTCAGATGTTACTTTATGTTATGGATGATCAGAGTTTACTATCAAGAGCTATGTGGATTCAGATTTTACAGGAGACATTGATAAAAGGAAATCCATTATTGGCTATATGTTTACACTTACGGGAGCAGTTGTAAGCTGAGTTTCGAAACTGCAGACCGTTGTGACATTATCTACAATAGAAACTGAGTACATGGCAGTTACACAAGTTTGCAAGGAAGCTATTTGGATACAAAGGTTATTGGAGAAGCTCGGGCACAAACAATAGAAAATTCATGTGTTTTGTGACAGTGAGAGTGTCTTGCACATTGTAAGGAATTCAGCTTTTCATTCCAAGACAAAGCACATAGGGGTTCAGTATCACTTCGTTCGGGAAGTAATGGAAGACGAAAGTATGGATTTACAAAAAATCCATACTAAGGAGAATCTAACAGATATTTTAACCAAGCCGATTAATGCCGAAAAGTTTATCTAGAGTAGACCCTCTTGTGGCTTAGCAGAGACGTAAGCAACATGATTATGGCGAAGTAGAAATGATGGTTTTGGAGATTAATTGATCCTCAATCAAATCTCCAAGTGGGAGAAGGTCAAAATATTTGGTTGCAACATGTAGAAGCTGCATCTAGAAGTTTTGAAAAAGAAAAATTAGTAGCACAGGACTTTGAAGTTGAAGATGCCGAAATTGTTAAAGAAGAAAGAAGACTTTAGCAGCTGCACAAGTTTGAAGAAAAAGAAAAAAGAACAAAGAAACTTTGAAATTCAAAGGCAGTTGAGAGAAAAATAAAATAAAATATTTAAATAAATAGAAAAGGAAGAGGGAATGAAGCCAATAAATAGAGGCTTCATTCCACTCTTCAATCTATCCATTTTTCAGTTCTTCTCTTCTATTGTGAGAGAGAAAAATTAAGAGTTGTGTGAGAGATTAAAAGTTGTAATATTCTTATGTAATTAGTGAGTGAGAGATTGGATGTATTAGGGTTTTGAGTAGTGAGTCAAAATATTACAATACTTGTAATCCTCATATTACTAGTGAAATATTTTCCTTCTGTCTTCGCCCATGACGTAGGCTAAAAGTCGAACCACGTAATTTTCTGGTGTCCTCTTTTATGCTCGTTCTTTATTTTATTCCAATTTCATTTTACTTATGGCCCTACTTCACCTATCAATTTCCTAACAGTAATATACTAAGGTACAACATAAATATGTATTTAAGTTTTTAATATAAATTGTCATAAGCTAGATTGTACGCATGATCAATAATTAAAGTGGTCAAACAAATTAATTCGAATATAATCTATTGGTGCAATCAGACTATAGGACTTATCATTGGCTTAACTCTTGGTAAATCAACAAGTGCAAAGAGAGAATTAAAGCTCACTCGACAACTTAAAACTAATAAATCAATAATTTAGAAAACTTCATCTATCTTTGAAAGTAGCTTCTTGTAGCGGAGAATATAAAAGCTTAAAACTATGCATCAATTAGTCATTACATCCGCCACTGAACTATCTTTTTTTCACAAAAAATAGTGATGAATACAAAGAAAGGAAATTCGAGAGCGAACTTTATAGTTGCATCCAATTATTACTGATACGCCAAGGTTTTGAAATTTGGAATTTTAAGACAAGAAATAATCGCTGGGAATCACTTCTCAGCCTTGTAAAAAATTGCCAGTATCTCGCCAAAGAATGAGGCAACAAAAGGAATCCAGATGATCTCGAAAGATACTTAGTGCTACACATGCTAAAATTTTATTTTATCTGTAAGGATGCGTCACTCATCTAGGTGGTGGATTAATGCAATTATAAAAAATTATTAACTACTCAATGAAAAATGTATTGTATGTGACACTATTTGGGATATAATATGGAATAAAATATTAATAAGTGATGTAGGATATTATTTTAAAATTTTAAAATTATTTTATTTTAGGTTTTTTGATATTTTCTATTTTTATTAAATTTAACAAAGGTGTGTGTTTTAGGTGGTATTTATTTTTTGACTCAATGATTTAATTGACTTAATTTCAATCAGTTAAGTTATTAAACCCCTTTTGTTTATTCAACTTAATAAAAATTTTCAGTTATTAAGTTGTTAAGCTAATTTTTGTAGTTTTTTGCATAATCTAAACAGTCGGAATAATATCGTTAAAAGATATTTTTCAAAATATCCTAATCTAACTAATTGATTTTCATCCTTACCTAAATAAAATTTAATTATTCGCATTATTATTAACAAAAAATCATAAATTACAATGAAATTGATTAAAATATATGCTAATTTAGAATATTAAAGGATTGTTTTCAATTGAGTACGATTTATGTTATGATAATTTATTATCTTATTTATATTCATTGAGATGTTTATTATTTGTTTAACATTTATAATTTTTAAGGGCATAAATGTAAAAAAAAAAGCTAGTTTTTCAGATTTTTTTAATTTAAAAAACAAGTTTATATTTATTTGTAGCGATTTAAAGAAAAAAAATAAACATATCATTCAGATTTAGACATTCAGTTTTATTCAAAATTCATACTGATTCAGATATATTTAAATTTCAAATAAAAAACAAACACCAACTTAGTGTTTTTCTTCGGTTATAAATGTGAGATAATTTTCTTTTTTAAATTAATTAGAGAAAGTAAGTTTATCCCAGTAAATAGGGACGTACTAAATTACTATCTAATTTTTGTCTACCTTATCAATTCAGTTCGCCGACCCGGCTTTATAAATAACTTACACTTTGGAATGGATTTCAAAGAAGTTATTTGTATTTAACCTCAAGTTATAAATTGCTTGCATTGAAGTTCAAGTTCAAAATTTCTGTGCGCTGTGAAAATTATTGAATTTTTTATGCAGATGCTTTAATGGATCGTCGAGAATGGATTTAATGCCTAAGCTTTGATGCATCTATTTTCACATTTGTTAACGTGTTTTCACATTGTCAAACGCAAAACTCACGAGAGATGATGAATTCCATTATAATGTTTATCAATAAACATACATCAAACGTGATGGTTATCAATGCTCATAATTCCTTTCATATATGTTTTATTAAATTATTTTTTTCTTGACATAAGATTTTCATAAAAAGATTGGTAAAATATTGGAGAAAATTAAAAGTTTCTATTTTTTTATTTATTTTCTTAGTTTCGAAGAATAGTTACCATTATAACGTTTTCAGTGTTTGATACTTCGTCATTACGTAAATTTGGAAATAAAAAGAAGAAAGAATGATCGAGTTCAAAAAAAGTTGAATGACAAAACTGTCAGTTTTCAGTTACCAATTATGTGAATTTTGTGCTCCGTTTTCTAATGTATCTTACTTTTTGTCATCAGAAGACTTAACAAGTTATCATTTATTTTTTGAAAGGGGTACGATAAATTCATATTAGCAATATCAGGTCTCTCTTTTTCAACATTTACATCTTAACATGAATTTCATGTAGTCCTCATGTAAAAAGTCACTAGAATTTTTTTTTTTTTCAATTAACAGAGTCGTGAAAAAAAATATATTATAAAATAATATAAGACATTTGAAATTGTATCTTCAATTTAAAACATAGTTTGAGATGTCTATTATTAATCAAATTTATTTATTTTTTTAAAAAAAGAGAATTGAAACACTAAATAATATGACATTAATACAAAATTATTTTAGTGCTGTGAAATCATAAGACAAATCATTAACAAAGGGACATGAAGAAATAGAAAAAGAAATATTTTTTTCATAATAAAATTTTCCTTAATCAATTATTTAGTCCTAAAAAAGTAATAAATAAACTCAATTAGTTATAAAACATAAACACGAATTAGATTATTTACCCTAAATTATCAATTTGCACAACCAGTATTCACAAAACAAAGTAACTTTAAAACAAAAAAAAAATTCAATTGCTTAGATTTCGTCCAAGAGGCGACACCCTGGACGAAGATTAATTCTCTTCCCTACGAAGCCCTTGCCTAAATGAGTAGGCATTTGCACCAAGAGCCACTGTCCCACTCCATAACTTCAAAAACACAAAGGAAAAAGAAAAAAAACATTTACCATTTAGTAAGACAACTCTCGAATTTAATTAATAAGTAAAATTTGCTTAGGCTTCAGGGCTTCTAAGTGAAATGGAAAATTTACGAAAATAACCATTAATATTTTATTATTTTTATAATTAACCCTCTCAACTTTTTTCTATCAACATTATCCAAACACAAGCCTTTCTTCCCAAATTATCCTTCTTTACAGAACAAAACCAACATTGTTTCTCCGATATCGCCAAACCAAAAGCAGCTTTTCACTCTTGAATTATCAGCCAACGGCGACCGCAAAAGACAACGGTAAAAGTGATAATCTATCCGGATCCAACACAAATCGACATCACTTAGTGGCATGAGTTATTTTCTGAGCTTACTGAACTGAGTCGGGTGAATATGAATCTGGCGACAGGCACCCTGTCGCACCAAGATTCGGGCGACAGGTTGCCTGTCGCACCCACCCTTGAAGATTCATTAAAACTGTATTATTTTAATAGGGCTCAAATAAATTTTTTTTTATAATTTCAGGCTTAATGGATTCAGTTGTACTTGAATTGTGTTACGATGGTTGGTGGGAGACATTAGAGAATGGCCGTATGGAGTACGTGAATGGTAAAAATCGAGCTTTTTTGGTTGGAAAAAATTATCTGTTTGATCAGTTCTTGGCAAGAGTATACGAGGTGTTACAAATAAACCCTAATGACTATGGTATCACCATGAAGACAACTTTGAGGTCTAGTAACACATTATATCGTATATGTGCAATGCCCATGGATATATGTGATGATGAAATGGTGAGGGTTGTGTTGCATATGGCATCTGATATAGCTAATTTTGGATGCATTCCTATATTCGTGACCACATCACCTCGAGTTCCGAGCGAAGGTATTGAGCCACATGTCGATACAGAAACTTCGTTTAGAGCAAATATGTCTGGCCCCGATAATGATGAAGAGGTGTTGCCAAGGACAATATCGCTACAGCAATATTACTCTCCAATCCACGACAATTATGACAACATTGATGATAATGGCGTTACGTTACAGGATGTTGGAGCAACGGTATTTCCAATAACGTCGTTGGAGCAACGATATTCTCTGTATCACAACAATGATTTTCGGGACAATGATGATTTTCATAATGAGATAGATGGGGATAATGTTTGTGCAGAACCTTTTAATAATACGAGGGGAGGCACTCGTTTCAATAATGATGGTGATGATGGAGGAGCCGGTCCTTCGAATGTTCCGTCGTTTCAACATGAGGATGAGTGTGAAGACAATACTCCTGTGAATAACAGAGGCAACATACCTATTCCTTCTATGGTTCGATCGAGAAGGAGAATTGACCCCCTTACAAGTGTTGCTCCAACTTTGCCTTCGAACATGGTTGCTCCAAGCTTTGTTAGCAGTTGTGACTCAGATGATATCAGTGTGGGTAAGCTATTTGCTGAGAAGAATGAGCTTATATTACAACTACGCAAGGTGGCCTTTAGAGATAAGTTTGATTTTAAGATTGCACGGTCTACTACAACACATTTCGAGGCTCACTGTTGTTCAGAATCATGTAAATAGCGTATTCGAGCAACTAGATGTTCGAACGAGGAAAATGTTCCTTGGGTGGTGAAGAGAATTGATAATGTACACACTTGGCATAATGAGATATTGGTGGATGGACGTCATCAAGTAAGGAGCCGGGTTGTCAGTCATATTATCGCAGAAAAATATATTCAAGATAAGAGGATTTATACTCCCAATGACATAAGAGCATATATGCAACAGGAATATGGTGTTCATTTAACATACCAGCAGGCATATCGGGCAAGAGAAGTTAGTTTTGAAATAGTTCGAGGCAACCCTGCAGAGTCATAAAACTTGCTCCTTAAATACTCTCACGTACTAACTACAACGAATGAGGGTACAGTCACTCACCTCGAGCAGGATGGAGATGGTAATTTTTTATACTATTTTGTAGCACTCGGATCTTCCATTAAAGGGTTTATGCAGCACATTCGGCCTGTCATTGCTGTAAATGGTACTCATCTGAAGGGACTATATCGTGGAAGCATGTTCGTGGCAACATGTCTTGATGGTAACAATCAATTGTATCCATTAGCCATTGGGATCATGGATTCAGAAAACAATGATGCTTGGGAATGGTTTATGATAAAGTTACACGGAGTGATTGGCGATAGACCTGAGTTGGTAATTATCTCTGATCGATGCACTGCCATAAGGAGAGCCGTTCTTAAAGTATTTCACAATGCAACTCATGGTGTTTGTTTTTACCACGTCAAAGGTAACATTAAGTCACAATTTAGAATGTCCAAAGCTCTTTGGGATGAATTTGAGCCTGCCTTTATTAATGCAGCAAAAGCATATGGCCACGAGGAATTTAAGAGACAACTTGAAGGGTTGTGGATGATCCACTCGGGTGCGGCTGATTACCTAGAAAATAATGTCGGTACGTGCAATTGGGCAAGGTCTTAGTTTGAAGGTAGGAGGTACAGCATTCTTACCACCAACATCGCGGAGAGTGTTAATGTTTTCATGAGGGAACCTCAAAAATTTCATGTTACTCATCTTGTTGATCACTTTAGGAAAACATTGCAGCAATGGTTTTATGATAGAAAAATTGTGGCTGAATCAATGACTACTCGGCTAACAACATGGGCGGATGAAATAGTCACTGAGAGGAGAACTATAGCTGAAAGAATGATAGTTCGGCCGGTGTCTCCGCATCGCTTTCAAGTTATAGGCGGTGGGCTTAAGGAAGGGTTGGTTGACTTGCAAAAGAGAACTTGCTCCTGCAGAGTGTTTCAGCTTGATCAGCTTGTGTGTGCTCATGCAATTGCGGCGTGTCTAACACACCGGGTGGATTTTATTAACCTTTGCTCGGACTTTTACACTACAGAATCATTGGCGATGGCTTATGCACAACCAGTGGAGCCAGTTGGTGATGTGGCTGATTGGGAAGTTCCAGATGAAATTCAGGAGATGCAAGTATACCCACCAGTTGAGGCACCACCACCTGGCCGGCGTAAAGAGCTCAGAATACCCTCGGCTGGCGAGGACGTTGACCGGCGGACTGTAAGATGCAGCCGGTGTCATGAACTAGGCCATAATCGTAAGCGATGTAAGAATCCCATTACGTCGACTCGAAGTTAGTTGTATTTTGTGTGTTATTCATTGGTTAAAACTATTATTGTTTTTGTGTTTCGTTTGTTAAAACGATTATTGTTTTTGTGTTTCGTTGGTTAAAACTGTTATTATATTTTGTGTATTGTACACTTATATTTCATAAAACTTTATTTTATTTTAAAGTTTTAAATGTGAGGCATTAAAATTATATAAACTTAAGTGCGAAAATTTTAAAAAAATTCAAATTTCAACATTGAAATTACTACACAGGTTTATAATATAATACCGTCATTAAATATATCAACCGCAATCTTCTTTCTAAAGTACTCGACATGACTAGCGTTAAACTCCAATCTAAGCCCGAACATTAAATACATCGTAACCATCAATACAAAAACACCGCAATCGCCAGTCCCGAGCTCTTGTTGTGGCGCGCTCTTAACTGCGATAACTTTCCACGGGTCTTCACTCCGCAACTCAGGTCGGATATTATAGAAGCCAACATATTCCAACCATCGAGGGAATATAACTTCAAGTGGCTTGAATTTTTTGTTGTACCTTTTGTCGTCGCGAAATGTTAGTAATGAGTCATAAATCCAGACTTTATTTTTCCGAAAGTCAACTCGTGCTAGTACCCAATGCGCGCCGTCCAAGTTAACAGGGATGAGTAACTGCATATAAAAATTGAAAAACATATTCGTTATGTATGAAAAAGCAACAACTTGAATATTTTGATTATACAGCATGTGTAATAAAATACATACCATATCGACATCCGTCATTGATTTAGACATTGTGTGTTATCGCCCACAAAGATAACTATTCAAGCGGTCGTCGAATACCATTGAATCGACTGCACAATTCTCGTTATTCCATAACTGATTCAAGAACACCTAGTACATAGATAACAAAAAAATGCATAAATTAATAAAACTTAAAGGCAATAAGTAAAAAAAATTTAATAGTATTTATAAGTTTTGTCTCCACGTTACCCAAAAAAATGTGTCTATATGTATGACACGTTGGAGTAAGGCATTTGGATACTGCCGTTGTTTCTCGCTAATCAAGCGGAGATACTCGTGAATATGCTGTAGAAAAACAAAAATATTACGATTTAAAAAAAATTATACACAAATCCACAACAGTATACACCACGAGAAAAATATAAATACCTCATCGCCTAGCCATCCCATCGAAGCTGTCCCCAAAATTATTTAAAAGAATGACCGCGGGTGCTGTACTCTATGGCGGACTCTGCTATCACCAGTGAACCATCGATCAAACTCAGCAAACAGACTCGAGTCCTCCAATCCTCTCAGTGGATTTACATCCACACTCGTACTCATGTCAATCGCATGCTCCATGATTTGGGGTCGAGGTAAAGGCCGGATGTTCTGTCCTCGCATGACCGGAGGAATCATGTAAGGACTGTTATAAACATACAACGGTATGTACGCGCGGCCGAACTTACTAACGCCCGGAGGCACCTCTGTGAACACCTGCACGCTCTCCCCACTAACATCCCCGTAGAAACTATACAATGACGTGGGCGTAGACACATTTTCATTGCCTACGTCAGTATACACTCCATAGTCATCCGGGGTCTGTACATTCGCCAAGAAGAACATATTAAATGACTATCAAATTAAAAGTTAAACGAACATAATTATTAAATTTAAATTAGCTTACCGCATACGAGCGTGCAGTGGGAGAATCCTTATTTGGACGTTTAGAAAATGTGTCGATGAAGCCAACAACGGTTTCTTTAAAATCTTTTAATTCTGACTTTATTTCATACACGTTACGATCAATCTTATCCAGCCGTCGTCGTACGTAATCATTAAACTGCTTTGTCTTCGACTATTACAAAAGAAAAAAATTAAACTTTAGAATAACAATAAAAAAATAATAATTTATTAAGGAAAAATATCGTATAATATTTATAACCTCAGACTCTTGTGCGTCATCAGAGTTTTCTGTTTGCTGCTGGTGGTCATCAACAGCCACCTCATCCTCAAAAGTATCATGAGCCACCTCATCCTCAAAAGTGTCATGACGCTGCTCTGGTATTAGGTTTGGTATGTCGTCATGATCGTCATGCTCGTCTGATTGTCTTGTAACCGACGGCATCGCGTTGATTGAAGGTTGGTGCTGTATAAAGTATCATTTAAAATTAGTAAATGAAAAGTCAAAAATTTCGATAAAAATATCTTTAGTGCGTACAGTATACCGACCTTCTGAACCCAGTCTGGAATTCTTGGCAAGTAATCCTTCACAGAGAGCCAATATTTTCTGCTACTCTCCTTTGAATTTGGCTCAAGAGTTTGTAAAACGTCCCTCTGCCATAAATTCAATTGAAAGTTTTAAGTAAGTATACCCAACTTAAATTTAGTAAAGTGAAAAAAATAAGTAATACATATTACTTACAAGACGAGATTCGTCGTTGAAGAACGAATAAACCTCCGCAAAGTTGATTCTTGAAGACGCCATGGGCTTCCATTGCAGAATGCGGGGAATCTTCTTCTTCGTTTTGACGACTCATGTTGATGGCAACCCTCCGATTGCTTCGTAAATCCAAGCCTACAACAACCAAAGTGAAAAATCAAATAAAACAACTATCAAATATTTAATACTATAAAACTTATTAATAAACCAAAAAACAGCACCTGAACCCCGGACGTAAAGCCGTAAAGATTGTATTTTTCAATATTATGATCTGGATTTTTCAACAGAGTCTTCTTAAATTTCTCGTCTTTCTCGAACAGTGCATAGTCAAGACTCTCGTACATCATTTCCCACGATAATAGCCCCCATGTACGATTTCGGAAGTACTGTATATCATCAACTTGGTCAAGCAAATCAAAATTGATTTGACAGTGATTTTTTCTTGCATTTAGTACTCTGTCCGCAAAATAAAACAGCGCAATCTTTAATACATCCATATCGTCCATTTCCTCGAATTTCAACTCCTTAAATACTGCATCGAATTCATTCACATTAATCTTACGTCGCACACCACCAAAATACGTATTCCGTAGCCTCTGCTCCATTTCATCATTTTTTTATTGGTATCAACACCAAATGAAAGTCCAGTAACCAAGCACCATTCGACAATTGACAAGCGAATCAAATGCTCACCAATTTGAAACCATAACTGATCCTCACAGCTATCTTCTTCATGGGCCACTTGCCTCAGTAAAAGATTGTGCAAAATTACCCCACTAAATGAAAAACTTCGACACTCCAAGAAATGCCCAAATATATCCTTTTTAAACATACTCAACTGCCGCTTTGTTAATTTTTCCTCGACGGCTTTTACGACCGAAGATAACTTACATATGCTCGAAATTCGACCAGGAAAGTGATCGGCATAACGAAAATACATCTTGCCTACTTCGATATCCGGTGATTCTGATTTCGCCATGTATCTGTAATATTTATAAAATTATTACATTACATTTACAGAAAAAATTGGCTTATTAAAAAAAAAGGCCACTCTAATTTTTGGTGCGACAGGCGCCACTGGTGCGACAGGCACCAGATTTGGTGCGATAGCGAGCCGCGCATGGGGGCGCGCTGCTGCCCAGCGATGGGCGCGCGCGCGCCCCCTGCCCCCCTCCCTCCCCGCACCCAAAATTAAGCCACAACATTTCAAAATCGAAAAATAATACTCCCAACCACCACAAACACCATTATTCTCAAGTTATAAATATTATTATTCTAAAATCTCATTTTAAATTAATGAAAATAAGAAAAATGACTAACCTAGGTTTTGTTGAAGGTTGTAGATCGTAGATCGGATGCCGGTGAGAGATGGAGCCGCCGCCGACGAGGTTTGAAGTTGCCGCCGATGATGGGAGTTGGATCGGTTTGAGAGAGATGAGTGAAAAGGGAGTGTTGGGGGAGAGATGAGGAGGGGTATTTTGGTCTCAAAAGTTGTTTTATAGCTAATGTTGATAGAAATATTTTTGGAGGGTTAAGATGAAAAAAATCAAAACTTTAATGGTTATTACTATAAATTTCCCAAGTGAAACAGAGTCAGTTTTCCAATTTGAAAATATTAAGTTGCATGAACTGAAAGGCTATTTGAGTAATTTCACCTTCAAGTTTTGTCGTGTTCTTGACATTTGAAATATTGGGTCATATACTTGCAAATTCCTCCACAAAAAGCCTATTTTTCACCCCATTACCGAACCCCGAAACACCGAGAGGCCGGCCAGCCACCCGCCGCTCGTTGCCTCAACAGTTGCACGCCAGCCACGCCCAAGCCAAACCAATCTAAACCCTCCTTGTGGCACGTTTAATCTCACTGTGCTCGCCTCGCAAGTCTTCTGCTACATTTCTTTGATAGTTTTTTTGAAGCCGCTCTGTTATCGTTCTGACTTTTGACTTTGCTTGCAGGTTTCTTTCTTTCTCTTTTCTGGGTTTAGTTTTCTCGTGCCCTGAAAAAACATGGTAAGTCACTCTCAACTATCCTTGCCCCCGCTGTTGGGTTGCCCAGAAAATATGAAAACGAAAACTATGTCATAAATTCATTGTGTTTTATTTTATGTTTTTGGGTTTTTGTCTTCTCTTTTTGTGTTGTATGGGCTTTGCAAAAACTAAAACTAAATCAATGCATAAAAGTTATATTTTCTCAGGTACCCATTGAAGCATTGAGGTTGCTTTTGGTTTCCATTCATTAATTTATTTCAGTAACTTTTTTTTTCTCTTCCTTATTTGCAGCTTCCCCTTTCTCTACTTAAAACTGCACAAGGCCATCCAATGGTAAGGGATTTGCTTTGGTGTATATTCTTCTCAATGAATATTGTGTCAGATTTTATTTTTTTATTTTGGGTTATAATCATAAGTTTTGGTGACTTTCTGTTATAATAGTTAGTAGAACTGAAAAATGGGGAGACTTACAATGGACATTTGGTCAATTGTGATACTTGGATGAACATCCATCTTCGTGAAGTCATCTGTACATCTAAGGTACCATATGCTTCTATCTAGCTCTTATATTTTTCTTGCTAAATTTCTATATTTTGGAGTGTGTTTTGTTTGATTATCTAAAGATTGTTGACTTACAAGTTCATGAGTAGGTTTTTATTGGAATTTTGTTATGTAGGATGGAGATAGATTTTGGAGAATGCCTGAATGCTATATTCGGGGGAACACAATCAAGTATCTTCGAGTTCCTGATGAGGTATATCATATATCAAGTTATTTGTTGTTTTATCTTTGTATTGGTGGATGCTTCTTTTCTTTTTGGTTCATTCAACAGAGGCTTCTTTGTCTGAAGCAAGTCAGTTTTTCAGTTAATTCACTAAAAAATAACCACCGATAAAATAATTGTTCCTATTGAAATTGGTTCCACCTGCCCATACCTCCTTAATATTTCACCAAAATATGAAATAAACCATGCTGTAATTGTCTCAAGATCAACTTAAAACACATTTCGATGGTGCTTGAATGATAATATTACGCTGTCCTCTTTGGTAATAGTTCTTTCGGTTCACAGATCTCCAGAACTAGTACTGCTGCGTAACAGAATTTTCATGAAAGGTTTTTGGCGGGGAACTGATGTGGAATATTGTGTATTTGATCTTCGCATAGATTGCTTTGGTTCTGAATTGCTTTTCGAGTAGTTTATAATATGTGCTATTGCTTCATGTTCAGGTGATTGATAAAGTTCAGGAAGAAACCAAGAGTCGATCAGGTACCTTTTTCGCTCCTGTACTCCCAAGTATTGTGCTTGTTATTACTATTTAAGTACTCAGCTTGTTCCAAACACCCACCTCCACCATTTTTTTGCTCTTATTTGTGCACATAAATAATTTATCTCGCACTTGGCATAATCTGTCTGAGCCCTGCAACAAAGTAAATTTGAAAATTTGGGCTTTTTCAGATCGTAAGCCACCTGGTGTTGGGCGTGGTAGAGGAAGAGGCCGGGAAGATGGTGCCAGTGGAAGGCAAACAAAAGGCATTGGGCGTGGTCTGGATGATAGTGGTGCTAAGGGAGCAGGTGGAGGCCGAGGCAGGGGTGGGCCTGGTGGAAGGCCTGGTGGGAGCAGAGGTAAAACTTGACTTAAAATGTTGAATCAACAAATTATGTTTTGTATTCATTTTGTGAACAACCTGGTTTGCAGCAAATATACAGTTGTTACCAGCTTATATTTTCAAATTTAATTTCAGGTGGAGGGCGAAGTCGAGGGTAGTCTGCTATTGAACACCATAGGGCAAGCTTGCTATTTTTTTTAAGGTATTTTTGCCCCATCTTCTAATATTGTTGATTTTTATTACCAAATTTATTAAGGGTTATAGCACATAACTAGATTAAGCTTGTGTTTTGGTTTCTTTTCATTGTCCTTTCAAATTGTCAAGACGTGTTCATCCAGTTAATTTTAGAACAGGGCCTTATAGTCACCTTTGGTTATTCAGTTATGGTGAAAATGTGGCTTGTTTGCCAATTGCATATAATTTTGTTTTCAACTCTCTGAAAATCAACAGCTATAAAGAGATGATGAAAGCTCACTCCACAACTTAAACTAGTGAATGTGTAATTTAGAGATCTTCATCGATCTTTGAAACTGGCCTCTTGCAGGGTAGGAGCAACAAAACTGCATGTTAAATGTAAAAGCTTAATTAAAACTATATTAATTAGTCATCGGATCCGCTAATGGGTTATACTTTTCACAAAAGAGAATGGATACAATATAAGGAAATTCGAGATATGATTTGTAGTTTTATCCTATGACAGTTCAAGGTTCTAAAATTTTGAATATTGAAGACAAGAAATAGCAACCAGGGTGTCACTTTTGAGCCTCCAAAAGTTTTAGCTAGCTATATTTTAAGTCCTATTTGATATTGAAGTGTTGTAATTTTTAAGTTATTACTGCCGTAGGAAAAAAAGTTATAATTACAAAATAAAAGTTAATAATATATAGTAAATATAATTTTTAAATAATTATTTTGACAAAATTAGTAAATATAAAATAACATGTTCATCATACAAGTATAAAATTAAATCAACTCAGTTTTCAAAATAAATTAGTTAATGTTTACTAAATACTTTAGTACTTAGTTTTGAAGTTACAGCTGTCTAACTTGAGTCCCAAATGAATCAGAAGCATATGAATGACCTCAACGATTGCCCATTATCTCGCCGAAGATGAGGCAAAATTACCAAGACATGAAACTAGCTAAGTAATAGCGAAAAGGTTTTAAGAGTCTATCATGTTCATATTGTACTGTTTAGATACAATGATGCTATGTTTGGAAATGATAAAATTTAATAATTAATTATCATTGGATATCAAATAATATGTTATTTGCGACATCAGTTGCGATATAAACTAAATATCTCAATTTAAGTGTATTATTATTGATTTATATTTACTCAACAAACCATAGCACTAAGGATCCCAACTATTACCAAGTAGCATTTGAATCCTACTTAATATGGCAACTTTTCTGTAACTGCCACATCATCTTAGTCATTGATAATTATGAAACAATCATGAATTATAATCTAACCGTATTCATAATAAAATATTAATAATTGGATGTCAGCTAGTTTTTATCGTAAAATCACTCTAGCGGAAATAAGAGTAATTCGAACCAACGTCATGTGAATGGAAAAGAAATTAGATTACCATCAGGCTATAACTAAAATTTTGAGATTACAATAGTGATTCCTAGCATTAGTCGCAAATACAAACAAACACTACTAAATTTAACCTTTTTTTTTTGAAATTATCATTCGTATATTTTAAATTTGTGTTTTTATAAAAAATATTACAACACTTTAAGGATATATCAATTGTCCACTCTAAATTGACAAAAGTTATCTGCCATCCACTAAATCGTTAGCTGTCGTTTGAAAGTTAACGGAACAATAATGAATTGATGATTTTACTCTTAAAAATTATCACTTGTATATCCGTAAAATCTCTCATTATCACTTATATATCCTTAAATTATCACTTGTACATATGAAAAGACTAGATTACCGCTTTGACGTCATCATATTTAAATGGCAACTAACAGTTTAGCGAATGACAAATACATTTTATCAACTTCGGATGGAGGACTGATATACTCTGAAAGTGTTGTAGTAAATTTGATAACGGAGTAAACTAAGGGTATACGGTTGATAATTTTCTTTTTTCTTTTTTCTTTTTTTCTCTTTTCCCATTTTTTGAAAAGCTTCTAATTCTTTTCCGAATAATCTGAAACATGTTGCCTATCCGGAAATAATAACACTCCGTAAAGAGATGGTGGTTTTAGCTACGTTGGTAATTAATAAACTTTTGCTTAATGATCTTAATGATCACCAATGGCTTAATGATCTTAATTACGTAATGCGCGACAATGCAACTAATAATTCTACTTTATTACTTGCCCTCATCCAATTAAAATCACTAATATTATCAATCGACAATTGTTATTATTTCCATATTTTTCAATATATATTGGTCCGTCATCTGATGTTACACTGGAAGACTTAATAAGAAGTTGAGTCTCTGGTGATTAAATTAATTGAAAATGCATCGCAGTACTGTTATTGACTTTTAACTTTGTTTATTTCTTTCTTTTTCTTTTTTGGATGGATATTGACTTTTAAATTATTATAACAGAAACTAGCAAGAACTTGCTGTGTGCATGAATTTTCCATGTATATATACTAAAGTACACTACATTTGGTTAAAAAATTAATGTGACAATTTTTTATTGCCGACGTGATATTTCTTTTAGATGTTTTCAAATTTAACATCAGCTCTGAATTTTCAAAATTAGTAAATGTCCACAATTTAAAGAATTGTTAATGTTGATTACTGATCAGATTGATCATACGAGTGTAATGTAGAATTGTAAATATGTAGGTAGAATCCAAATCAACTTTTTTTAACATTCTACATCTCTCAAAATTCAAATTTAAGTGGTCGATTAAATAAAATTATTTGAAAATACTCACCGTGGGAACATTCTCATACATACTTTCTCTAATATCTCTCAACTAATCAAGTAAGAGTAACTATGCACACGAATTTATTCGTATGTATGATAAGTAGATGGCTACATAATATTGATTGGAAGAATTGATAAAACTAAAGCTTGTTATTTATGTTTACTAGTCTATATAGTAAAATAGATACTTGGAATACAACAATTTATTTATTATGGAAAATGGTTCACAATATATATATTGTTACAGAATATGTGTAACTGAATTTTCATGGAGCTAGCATGTATATGCCGCTTGATCAATTAATGAACAAAGAAAATGAAAGAAAGCTATAAAATTAAAATCGAATAATAATGTCCACTGAGATAAAATATCTTGTATCAAGTTCATATCACACGATACTCTTGGTAAGAAGAAAGTAAAATCAATCATCTGATTGGTGATGACGAGGACGACGTGAAACTGCAGATCAATTGAACAAAAAAAAAGGTGAATTATTCTTAAAGATATAATTAATGAAGTAAATATATACATGCAGCTGCATGTTTTATATGTATAAATATGTTCAAGCAAATCAATTAAGTACCTACTCTAGAAACTTTTTCCAGTAGGAGTCACTGGTTTCATCATCAATGAATTTCTCCCAGGCTTCATATGATGCAAAGTGATGATCAGTTTGGCTGAGACTCGGAGTCTCATCACAAGAGGCATTAACCATCGGCGGGAGCTTGCATTCTTGTTGAATATTATGACCGTAAGAACTATTCTCATTACTAATAACATCATGATCATTCAGACCTTCAAACTGCTCCAGCCCAGCTTCGAACCATGACAACGAATTGATCTGAGCCTCGAGTTCACCAGTTGTTTGAGGGCTCGAACCAGGGTTCTGCAAAGTGGCTTGAGCCATTACATTTTGAAATGGCTGGTTTAGATTATCAAACCCTAACGCACCAGAATAACTCCCAACGTTTGGAATAACTGCGCTTGTATTCATAAGCTGCAAGAGGTTTTGCAACAATTCGATTCTGGCGAGTTGGGTTGCATCTGTTTGTAATTTAAGAGCATTATTATTACCAAAAGGACTCGTACTCAAATTTCCAAATGGTGATGAATAAAGCGTCTGAGGAAGGTTCAGAAGTTGACTGAGGTCAACTCTCGGCTTGTGCGTGATAGGATCATTCCCATTTGAAGAAACTTTTTTCTTATGCGGGTGTTCCAAAAGTTCTTGATCTCATTATCCGTTCGTCCAGGAAGATGGCTAGCAATCATTGACCACCTATGAAAAATAGAAAAAGAAACCCCAATCGTCACTTGACCAAAAACTTAACCTGACAGGAAAAAGTTATTTGCATTAATTATCATTAAAGAGAAGTCTTACTAAATAATTTCAATAGAATAAATATGCATGTTGAATGAAAAGTACTTGTTTCCGAGAACAGAATGAAGATTTATGATGATACGCTCCTCCTCCTCAGAAAATCTTCCTCTCCTAATATCAGGCCTCAGATAATTTATCCATCTGAGTCTGCAACTCTTTCCACACCTATTCAAGCCAGCTAACTTGGGAAGAGCACTCCAACTTCCATGGCCATGCCTGCCGATGTAATCAACAAGCTTTTGATCTTCCTCCGGAGTCCACGGTCCCTTCTTTAAGCTTCTGCTTTCATCACAACATGGAGATCTACCCATTTTTGCAAATTAATGCACTTAACAAATGGATGAAGAAACGAGCGATAGAGATTTTAATTATGGTTTTGATTACTATTGAAATGTTGGTTTTCAGATACAAAGTAGATGTTCAGTGTTTGGGAAATGAAGGTTTTGATTTTTAAATAGGTGGATGGGATCCATTCAATTCAAAGGATGAGGTCATTCTAGCGGATTTATTTTTTAAATAAAATAACTTGACATTCAATTACTTTCCAAAATCCAAGTATTGAAGGGCAAGTCGCAGCCAGCTACCGTCATTTTTCGACATCATAATAAGGATTAGGTGATGGCGTATCTGCAGGTGTTATATAATTTATATATATTAGTGTTATTTAAAAATTATTTACGTTAATTGTTATACATTTGTATTAAAATTTTAGAGGGCTAATTATGTAGTGGGCATGCATTTTGAATTTACATCATAATTTATATGAAAATGCGGATGATCAATTAATGCCATTGACCAAAACAGTACGTTATTTTAGATCATATACAACGATAGGGTTTTCATTTTATTATATATTTGCTTGTGTCAATATTATGTAATTATTGTTATAAAATTATGTCTAGTCTTGGGTTTAAGAGTATTCTTGTGTATTGTAAATCTCATGGAAATATTCTCAAAGATATTTTAGATGCGTTTTAGCAAACTAGAGTACCCCTCTTTGCAGCAATATCACACAGTTTCAATTTAAGACAATCAAGAGCCTTCTTGGCACTATAATGGGGTAGCTGTGGGTTAAAAGTTGCTGTTATAAAATATGTGGTAAACACATATAAGCATGGTTTTTAAGTCAAATTGAATCTATCCAATAGTATTATTTGAAGAAAAACTTGTAGTATTTTTATAGTTTTATGAAAAAAAATATAATTTGTAGATCATGTACCAAATGCAATGTACTTTTATATCACGGTTATAGATTTTTTCATCACAACACTGGCTTAAAAGTTGTAGCTCGTCCATATCAAATAAGCCCAAAATGTAGTACTTAAGAATCAATTATGCCAATGGCATTAGGCGTTTTACTAATTTATTTGATAATTTCAGAGCTTTTCTTTTCTTATTGTATTTAGTTATGGCTTTTCTTAGGAGTAATGCTCACTATGTTTCCTATTTGATTGTTTACTCATTCATTTATTTAATTAGTCAAGGTGTAATAAAAAAATATAATTCCAACTTCATTGTTATCTTCAATATCTATTATTTTTTATAAGAAAAATTAGCTAGATTTCTTAGGTTTAAGTTTCTGTTTATTTTTTTAAGTCCACATACTCATCATCACACTGATCATCAGATTTGTTATTTTGTACAATCATGAAACTTTAACAATATTATTTTAAGTTCAAAACAAGCAGCACTCTCTAATGCCTTCTCTTTCAATGCACTCATTTTTGCATGTGGTTGATCACCCGTTCACCAAAAATAGTCTTTTGAAGGCCATATTTTTCACATTGAATCATTCAAATTTAACAAGCAGGTGAGGGGATCAAAGTAAATAAACATGTGACACATAACAATGCCAGATGATTTAGGTAGGTTTATAGATATGCATGTATCAGTATCATGTATGAGATCATAAACTTGCTTCTTTTTTTTTAAAAAAAAATTTAATCTTGTATAAGCACGCGTATCCTTTTGAATTGAACGAATTAACTAAAGAAATTAACACTTCCTAATTTATTTCTCTTATATTCGAAAATTATAATATAATAAATGTGTGAAGTTTATCCGAATAAGGAGAAAATATTAGTATTTAATTAATAAAAGAATGTTAAAACCGTGTGAAGCATTTTACCTGCTTCTTTGATCCAGAAGCTGCTTGGTCTACAAGCATATGTTACCTAGTTGACAATATATTGCTGAAATGTGCATTTGTTTGACAAAAAATATCTCTTAGAATCCTTGGTCTTTTTTTTTCCCTTCTATATTAATATAGATAGGATAAGATCTGGAAGGAAAATACTTTTCCACATTTCTTAGCTCATTAGGCTTCTGACACAAGTATGTATGCTCAATGAAAATTAAGTATGAATAATTAATGTTCAAAGAAAAGAGTCGTAATAAAATTTTATATTTCTTCGTGGGGTTTACTTATCAAACTTCATTTCCTGAGTTTTGAGATATTCGTATGTCACCGCTAGAATTTAAGGAACAAGCCACAAGAGCAGCTTCTGGACAAATTGAGCAATATAATAAGAATAAATATATCAAAGAAATTTCCCAAAAGTTAATTTGTTTCAAAAAGGTAAGTGTGTTTGGTAGATGGCCAATTTGAATATGGAATGCTGCCTGCCATTGTAATTACTAACGGTATAAGATAAAGATATACGAAGTATTGTAAGTTTTAGATTTAGCAAATCATGTATCACAAGCATCCAACTGTTTCACTTGGAAATTTTGCGTACTATTCAAAAAAATTGACTGGAAAAACGGTCAATCTTCAAAAGTTTTACCCTTGTTTATGTTATATATATAACTAGGTCTTATCCCAATTAGGATTTCCTCTGCCTGGTAGAATTTCTGCACCAACCCATGACACGTCCCTTCGAATTTTTTATGCAATTAAGATTGGGTTGTCAGAGAGGTGCTGACGTGGACAAACAGAACAGTTAAGTTGGTTACATTAACTTCAATGCAGCATAAGTGAATTTCTCACAAGCTTATGAATAAAACATAAGTGAATTTCTTGTCATCTTGAATACACGCTTGCAACCTTGCTGGTTTCGCAAAATGGGCCTTGTAGCCTAGTGGTAATTCATGCTTTTAAGTCCCATGCGGCCTATTTCCTCTGAATTCTAATAAGGAATAAATATCACTTCGTACATTCGTAAGAATAGATTTATGAGTTAATGTTCCACAATTTTTTTTAACTATACTACAACATATAGATAACTAGACTCTCCATAAATTTCATATTGTAATTTATTGTGAGATTCTAATAATTTAAAAAAAAAAAAAAAAAACCTTTGCCTGTTTTGCTATTGCTGTGATTCTTATCAATTGTAGCTAGTTCTTTGATTCATTTTCAGTTCTTTTCCAATCTTTAAACAGAATTGATTAGTTTGTTATATTTCAAGTTAAGCTCAATAGATTAATGTAATAATTCTAAAACAGACAAATCAGGGCATAGTACTAAGCCTAAATGCACTTCTTGAAGGTGGTGGCAGCATCAAAGGCACAGCAATACGATAATAATAACCCAGAAGCAAGAACGCTGCATTTGGAGAAGCTAAAAAGGGCAACAACTTCAGAAAATTTACAATTGTATTTTCCAGTATCCCCTGCCTCTCAGTTCAGAGAGCAAGACAACTAATTGACATACAATCATATCGTTCGGCATTTTGTCATCACATTTTTCAAATTTCAGTAAACAAGAATAAGTTTTTTGAATGAAGTTGCAGTATGCCAATATCTATAATCAATGAGAAATTTATATTTCCCTATTTTACAGCACTCTTCAACAAGTGTGATTATTGTTCAGATTAAAACACTGGATGCAATTCACATGTTTCATAGTCATGGAGAAAAAGGAAATAAATAAATAAATAAGAATATGCACTATAGAACAAAGAACCCCATATAAATTGTCTCACGGTTAATGGTGACACCTGATTGTTACTGACTATGTTGCGGATCTTGTCGTTGCTGAAGGTTGATTAATTTGAAATATGCCCCATCTTCATTCTCTACGAGGCTTGAATGAGTCCCTTGCTCAATGATCTTCCCACTTTCAATAACTGATATTTGATCGGCATTTTTAATGGTGGAAAGCCTATGTGCTACAATGATTGTTGTGCGTTTTGTCATTAACCTCTGGAGAGCTTGTTGCACCACGCGCTCTGACTCCACATCTAGAGCACTGGTGGCTTCATCTAATAGCAGGATTTCTGGATTCTTCAGCACAGCTCGGGCTATTGCTACTCTTTGCTTCTGACCACCGGATAGTTGCACTCCTCTTTCGCCAACTTTGGTTGAGTACCCTTCAGGAAGTGCACTAATGAAACTATGTGCATTAGCAAGCTTAGCTGCTTCGATTACTTCTCCTTCTGAGGCTCCGTCTTTTCCATAAAGGATGTTTTCATAGATTGATGTTGCGAAAAGAGCAGGTTCTTGTTGTACGAGGGCAATGTGTTTCCTAAGAGATTTGAGATTGAGCTTTTTGATATCAATGCCTGCAAAAAATTTGCCAATTGTGCTCGTTGACCTTATTCCTAACAAGACTCAAATATCAACAACCAGGATAGTGATATTACTAAAAACTTACCATCAACCATCACCTTCCCAGCTGTGGGATCATAGAATCGGAGTATAAGTGAAAGGACAGTGCTTTTACCAGACCCGCTTTGCCCCACTAGAGCCATGCTTTTGCCTGCGCGTACTTTTAAATTGAAGTCCTTAAAAATCACTACTTCTGGCCTTGAAGGATAGCTAAAGTGGACACCCCTTAGCTCAATTGTACCTTCTACATTCGTTAGTTCTTCACCAATGTCACCTATTACTTGTGTCTTGCGGTCTAGTACCTCAAAGACTGATGCTGCCATTTGGTTTCCTTTTAGCAGGTCTGGTACCAAAGCCAATGTTTCACCCATGGCCAATGCCGTTACAATCAAGACCATAAATGATTTCATGACAGATTTAAAGCTAGCAAGCTCCTTCCCCATTAAAACCGAACCATACCTAATAAGTTAATTAAGATTAAGCATTAACGTTTAAGATTCTTAGCTAAGGCAATTAAAATAATGTAGCTATGGAAAGGTTACTACCATAAGGCAAGGCCATAAGACGAGAAGATGAAGAACTGAGAAATGCCATAAAATATGCCTGCAATCTGACCACGAATAAATGAACGCTTGGAAGGCTCAACCAGTTCGCGGGAATAAAGTTCAAGGACCTTATCTTCAGAGCAAAAAGCAGCAACAGTGCGTATATTACTTACAGCCTCCGCAGCAAGCATATTAGCTTTTAGATATGCTTTGCTCAAGTTGCCGCCATAACCTTGAAAGAAGAGTTTCTGAAATGATGGGGAAGGTAGTTATTATAAACACAATTGAAATTCTTTTTTTCCTTGTTTAGAATTAGATTAGGGAAACAGGTGGAACCTCACTGATGTGCCCGCTAATGATCAATGGATATGTGGCTACGACAACAAGTGTGATCCTCCAGTTTAAGATAAAAGCAATGACAAATGAGGCGGCGACCAAACCAAAATTCTGTATCAAAATTGTTGATCGATCAACAACTATTGTTCGTAGCAAAGTTGCATCACTTTCTAGCCGCGAAGCAAGAATGGAACTTGAGTTGTCCATCTCATCAAACCATCCAATTTCATTGCTCAAAATTGCTGAAACAGAACATATAAGATCTAAATTAACCAAAATACAAATAAAAAGCTTCAATTTGTAAATTTAGACGAGTATTTTCACTTGCATTATCAGGGGTCATGCAAAAGACAGCAGGTCAATTCCTTGAGAGATTCCTAATCAAGCAACTGTAAAGCATTGCAATTGAGGAAATGTTTTGTCGAAAATGTAAAGGTCCATTTTCATGTGGTAGGGTGAAACTGAAGACTATTACATATGTAGTATGTAAGCCTTTTGAGATTAATTTACCTGAAAACATCTTCTCACGCACGCGAAGAGTTAGACGCTCTCCCATGATACCAAAAGAGAGATGCTCAATAGCATGAACAATGACTGTGATCACATGCAGCACAGCAAAACAGAATTGTAATCTTCTTAACCTCACGTTGTGTTGTGTCCCAGTCCATGTAATAGGCTACAAGAGCTTGAGAGACCCCTAGAGCAAAAAGAGGCATCTGAGCTCCAGCAATAATGGCACAAATGGTCCCAAACACTCCATAAGTCCAGTCTGGTCGCACCATGGAATAAAGTTTTATGGCTGAAACATGTTTTGCTGTTGCAGGTTCGGTTGCATCAGCAGCACCATGGCTAAGTACTGATTCTTTTTCAGAATGAAAACTCGCCCCAAAGCTTGTTCTTGTGCGAGATAACTCCCGTGAAAATTTGATGCTACAAGTTCAAGCATAGTATATTAATAGAATCTTCATCAAAAGCAATTTATAATGTGCATGATTCTTGCTAATAGCAATCATAATAGATATAGCATCGAAATAAAGTACCTAAGTGGCCTTCCCATGCTAGGACATTGCGAGGAATTGCTTTGCTGAGAAGCAGCCTCTTGGAGTTGGACAAGAGCAGCATAGGCACTATTTGGATTAGAAATAAGCTCCTCATGGCTTCCAGTTTCAACTATCTTGCGTCCTTGGACAACGGCTATCATATCAGCATTCCTTATGGTAGAAAGCCGATGAGCAACAACAACAGTTGTTCTTCCCACCATAACACGATCAAGCGCCTCCTGCACACTCTTCTCAGACTCTGCATCCAGCGCACTTGTAGCTTCATCTAGCAAAAGAATCGATGGATTCTTGACAATGGCACGCGATATTGCAATCCTTTGCTTCTGCCCACCAGATAACTGGATTCCTCTCTCTCCGACCTGAGTTTCAAATCTTTCGGGGAGATTGCTAATGAAAGACATAGCCTCCGAAAGCTTGGCCGCGCGTGTAATCTCTTCCATTGTGGCATCATCTTTTCCATAGAGAATGTTCTCCCTAATTGTCGTTGCAAAAAGGGCAGGCTCCTGATTAACCAAGCCAATTTGCTGCCTGAGCCACTTAAGATCAAGCCCTTTAATATTGTTTCCATCTAACAGTATCTCCCCTGAGAGTGGCTCATAGAACCGTTCAATCAAAGATATAACAGTGCTTTTTCCAGACCCGCTTCCTCCCACAAGGGCTACTATCTTCCCAGCCGGAATATCGAGACAAAACTTATTGAAGATAGCCACATCAGGACGCGATGGATAGCAGAACGATACATCCTTGAACTCAATGTGACCAGACAATTTGTCTAGTTTCCGGCCAGTTTTTGAGCTGGCTTTGCTCATTGTATCCCTCTCTATCATCTCAAATATCGGATAAGCAGCTGCCTTTGCTCGAATGAATGCAGTGATGTCCGGTGCTGCCTGTCCCAGCGACCTGCCAACAAATCAAATCAAATCTATAACCATGCCGGAGTATCAGTACAATAATTGCACTTAATTTACTTATAGAAGACTTACAAGCCAGCAATGACAACATTGAGCATGGTAGTGAAGGATTCGCCTCCATTGGAGATATGTTTGTGAACAACTACACTTACATACCAAACAAGTAATGACCATGAAAGAAATAACACACAATGCATGGAGCCTAGTCCCAAGCCTTTGGCTAATCCTGCCTTTCTTCCATACTTGTACGTGTTAGAAAGAGCTTCTTTATAAACTTTCACTGCTTTGTCTTCCCCAGCAAACGCTTGTACTGTTCTTACATTCCCAATAACCTGAAACTCAATGCACTACATTAGCTACTAACAAGACTAAGAAATATCAAATCAATAACAAAAATTAAACGTGCAGACATTAATTCTTTTCGACTATTTATCAAAGAAGTATCTTCACTTAGTTGCTAACCTCTTCTGCAATTTCACCAGCCTTGACATAAGATTTTCGAACTCTGGCAATGAGGCCAATAGTAACATAAGCGTACATACCACCAGCAAGGGCAATTAAAGGGACAATAGAGAGAGTAACAAGACTTATTTGCCAAACTCTGGCAAAACCAATAATGAATCCTCCAAGGAATCTGCTTATGTAGTGCATGAAATTCCCTACCTGCATCAACATTAATGAGTATGTTATGATGATGGTTAATTGTCTAGATTAAACTACAGATTTAAACTCATTAAATAATTAATGTCAGTACCCCATATATATATATAGAACGACGTGCATTTATATCCATACCATCCAAAAAGTTGAATGCTCTTAAGCATCATTGATTTTATGTCTAAGCCTCCTCGTGAACTTGCTACATTTTCAGAAATATTGTATGATATTATTTCATATTGCTCTCATTCAACACTTCAACACATGCAAGTTGAATTAGCCGAGATAAGTTTTATAATAGAATCGTATCTATCAAGAATGCTAAGCTAATGCTGTTAGATTTTATCAAATATTTTAAGTATTTGCATTTCTATAATTAAGTAGAAATGTGGTATAATCTACTAAGTCGTTCACTAAAACAAATTAATGTATACATGCATGTCTGCTGGGAAGACTTATCGAATCGTATTTAAGAAATTTCTTCCCCAAAATTTAAAGACTGAGACAGATAGGAATTCAAAAATTGATTCGATCATATAATAACCCAAGCTCTATATTCAATTTTATATAGATCTCTATATTCTTTATTTATTATAACATAATGATATGAATTATCACTTTCTTCCATCTATTTTTTCACTTGATAGCAAAAAGTTTTTTTTTTTTATCTAATCCTCCCTTAAATACAATTAATTGCAATTTTTCGGTTTAGCTCCACCTAATGTCCCAATCCTAACTTGGCCACTGCACACTCCTACCATTAAAAACACAAAAAAAAAACAATTTTATATATCTCCAGGATAATGCAGGTGGAAAGCAATGTTGCATATTTATTGAATTTTGAAATATTATTCTTTTTGAAATATTTATTGATCCGGCGGATGAGTAATTGTGTGCAACCAGAATAATAAATCAACCACCTGCCGGCCTCCTCACATCACAATTCACATGACCCAACATAGGTCGTCGAAAGGATCTCGGAGACCCACCAAAGCACAAAAGCCAGGATCTTTCAGAAAAAGGAAACAGTTTAAATAAATATTTTTAAAAAAATTGGTCAAACAAAAGGATGCAATTTTAATGTTCATAAATTTTGATTTTGTTCTTGTCAGCAGAGAGAGAGAGAGAGATTTGTATAACAGCTGGTGGAAGAGCAAGTTATAAAAAAAGCCCTGAAAGTGGATTGCTGATTCATCAATATTTATGATCTAACCACCAACTAATTCATAATTAAATGCTTCCAGAATTTTTATTTTTATGCTAATCCAATATAAGCTATGGTTACGTTAGATATGTTCGAACACTTTTTTTTTTTTTTTAATCACATGATAAAAATCATAAGATAAAAGTAATAAATTATAAATTTTAATTTTAATAGTATAATTATAAAAAAAATATTTTATAATAAAATATTTCTACCGTAGTCGTACACCATCCATATAAATTATTTTTAAAAAATTTGTTACCCTGACATATATGAAAGTTGTCAGAATAATCCCCTCCTTACTATCACCATATTCAAATCATCCTCATGGCCGACCAAAAAAAATAAAAATAAAAAACAAACAATTAACTGCAATTATTAGTAATTAATTTCATTGTTTAACTTCATTGTTTAGTTTGTATAAATTTTTATAGACCCATATAACTGCGACACCTATATGTATTTAATGAATAATAAGGATTGAAATAGAAAATTTGAATGCTGCCCTCAATGAAATAACTCAAAAATGGCAACTTCAAAGAAGGGGAAAAAAAATAATTGCAAAAACAACTACAAACGAAAGCAAATTAATTTATTTTTTCAATTATTTACCTTCTCAGAAAGAGCATCCTGAACAACAATAATATCACTTGTAATTGCAGAAATGACTTCTCCAGTAGAAGCTTCAGTATCAAATAAACTAATATCTTGATTTAGCATCGACCGCAGATACGCCATTCTCATTTTCGCTGCCTGTCTCTCGCCCGTATACATCCAACACGAAACCTCTATTAAACGTATATGGTAATTAATTACAAAACAAATTAAAAAATTAATTAAATATGAACACGTGAAATATGAGAAGTATTAAAAAAATAATCATCATTACCTATCCATGATGAAAACAAAATGGCCACACTCAGATATACAAAATCCAATGAGTACTGCAAAAAGAAACGTTATAAAATTAAAGAAACAGAAACTCATGCATGTTAAATATTAATATAATTTAATTTAATTAAATAATATACCTTGGCAACTTTGTGAGAAGCAGTTTTGGGGAAAAGATAAGCGAGGCCAATAATATTAATAAGCTTTCCGAAGAAAATGAAAAAAACGGGGACCGAAACTCCATGAACACATGCACCAATTGATCCCAAGGACATTAAAATATAGTCGTAAAAATCTGCAAAGGCGAAGAGTTTAAACAACGAAACGCTGCGCTTTTGTTGTTGCTTCTTGCTGCTCTCTTGATCTTCTGTATTATTTTTGTTATTGTTATTACTACTGTTATTATAATTATTGGCCGGAAATGAGCCCACCGCCGGCGTTGACATTGTGAGAGTGATGATGAAGAGGAAGAAGAAGAGAGAATGGAAGTGATAATTAAAGAAGAAGAAAGAGGGTCAAGAAGAATGAAAAGAGAGGTGGTGGGGGAGTTGGGAGGTGAGGAGGAGTTAGATGAGTCATTTATTGTAAGTGCAAAATTTTTAATTAATTATCAGCAAAAGCAGTAGCCTGTTGTGGGTTGCAGTTGCAATTGCTGGTGCTGTTGCGGACTGTGTCATGTGGGATTTTCTTGTGAATGACAGTTGTTAATTTTATGACGACATTTCTTTTCAAGAAGATGTTACACAGAGAGAGATAGACAGAGATATAAAATAATTCTCTGCTGAGTATATTTTTATTTTAATAAAATGAAAATATTATTAAAAAATAAAAAATAAAGATTTTAATATATTAGTATATAAAAAATATAATCTTTAATTTATTAAAATTTATATTTTTTTATATTTTAATATGCATCCTCACTTTAAAAAAGTAGGATGTTTTTATAGAAAAAGACTACATATATTTACATACGTGTGTGTGTGTGCGCACGCGCTGATATATATATATATGCATAGACACTCCCCTTGAAATTAAAAATTTATTGACATCTGGCCAAATATATAGTACTATTAGGGTACGCTTGGCATGTTGGATTTGATTAGACTAATTATTAAGATTGGATTAGATTAAGTTGGATTGGATTAAACTAGATTATATTATATATTGTACTATGTTTGGTATAATATTGGATTGGACAATGTGAAATTATATTTAAATACAAAATAATATTTATGAATATTTAAGAGTAATAATTAAAATTAATTTAAAGGTAATTAACAAGAGCATTAAATATGTAGTAAATTAGTTATTGGGTAGTCATAATTATAATAAATAAATATAAATTAATAAAACTATTTAATTATTTAATGAATTTTTATAGATATTTTAGATATATTTTATTTTATCAAAAAGTTAGTGAATAATGTATATATAAAATTAATTATTTACTTGTTTTATTAATTTCCATGATTATTTTTAATATTACATTGGTGATTGTTAAATGTAATACAATCAATTATTGTAACAAATTATTAAATAATTAATTTTATTGGAGTAAAAGTACCAATTTAATTAGACTATACAAACAAAATAAAAAATAAATTCAAGTAAATCATGAATAAAATAATTAATTAAGAAATTAAATTTTATTTTACAAATAAAAAAATAGTGTTATTTATGAAAGAAATATGAATAAATTTTTTTCTCTTATTCTAATCCCATCTAGATCCACTTATAAATTAGGATCACTATTTGCATTAATAAGAACTAAATTTGAATTTAGTCCTCCTAATCCAATTCAAAGAAAATTACCAAACATGAAATAAATTCTGCTTTAGTGATATCTCCCAAATATAATCTTATAGCACAAGTAGAATTAATTAAAGTTGAAGTTTTTGAGTCTTTTTCCATGTGTTGTGAGAGTTTTTTTCTTTTAATAAGATTGATATCTTGAATCATGGAGCTCATTAATGAAAAAGAACAAGAGAAGTGTTGTAAGAGTTTTGGGGGGTTGATTTTAAACTGAGATGTAATAATAATATATCCAGATAAATTTCTAATGCGTGGACCTATCACTGAGGCAGATCCTGATATATTTTTCATTCATCCTTCATTGAGATAGGTTCCGGTAAATTTTTGATGAACTTATAATTTATTGATTTGTAATGCATTATGTAATCTAGGGCTGGGCAAAAAAACCGTGAACTAGAAAAAATCAGACCGAACCGAATCGAACCGAACCGTTCCGTTCGAACCGGTTTTAATTTTAAAAAATAACTTAAATATATGGTTTGTAAAAAAAACCGAAATGCAGGTTCGGTATTCGGTTTACTCAGCTGAATCGAAAAACCGAACCGAAAAATTGAGTTATTCTTGAAATTTTATTTAAATAGACATGTGTTAGATTTTAATTGATTGCGTAAGATAACTAAAATAGCATGCACACACACGATTATGAGTATATATATATATATTTAAAAATTGTTGTTGGTGTTTATTTCCATTTTTTTTTATTTTGTGTTGTAAGTTTTAATTGTTGTTATTTTTATTTGTGTTTACAACATTATATTTATTTAGATAGAGTATTGGAATTTGATTATGTATTTATTGGAATTTGATTATGTATTTTGAAATCTTAATATTTCATATTTTGTAAGTACCTTATTAGTCGTTAGTAGGATATTAATGATAAAATATGTTTTGAATACTTTGTATTTATTGTTAATATTTGTAATGAACTACGATAAATTAATTGTTGAAAAAAAATAATACATTCATGAAGCCTAATGGACTAAAAATTTAGAAATTTAAAATAGACCCAATAAGCCCAAAACTAAAAAAACTAAATCAAACCGAACCGATCCGAAAAGATCCGTTTATATTCAGTTTTTATTAAGTTCGGTTCTTATTTGATTTTTTTTATATAATAACCGATTTAAATCGGTTCTGCTTAATTTCGATCCGAACCGAAACGGACCAAACGATGCCCACCTCTAATGTAATCATAGTATAACGATGCGCATACAACTTACAAAATTATTCATAAATATTTAAGAGAAAATCTTATTTTATATATATATACTCCTGAAGATGTAAACTCTTTCTTTTCTTATAATTAATGCAACAAAAGATTCTGAAACGGAACTTTGAAACAGAAGTGGTGACTTTTTAAATCTCGGAGAATTTTCAGAGAATTCATTAATTTTATTTATTTATGATATTTCTTTCTTCTTCTTCTTCTGCTCTTATCTCTCTGCATTAAATTGCATGCGGGTTTGTTGGTTGAACGGGGCTTTGACGTTAGCTTACTGGTGCCCACTTTCTTATGCCTTTTGTCACTTTTGTCCAGAATATCAACAAATAAGGATAAGAGATAAGAGAATTTTGGATTACAATTTTATAAAACAAATCAAGCATTTTGGCAGGCTTTTTTTTTAATTAATATTTCCTTATCAAATTGAAAATATGAACAAACTATGGAATTAAAGCACTTTCAATAAATTACTAAAATAGTGCATTAATAATGCCTTATCCTCAAAAAAAAATGTTTAAAGACTCTCTTATGAAACACTATTGCATCTTTGAATTTATATTTCATTAATAATTTTATAAAAATTCGAGATATTTTGAGATGGTTTTGATTCGCCGTTGAAGTAGATGAACAAAAATAATAAATGAATGATATAAATGCAATTCATGTTTAAATTTTGATTTTTAAAAAAATCTACTCCACTATTTTTCATTGCAACAGGAACTGCCATAAATATTTATTATCCTAGATTAATTATTAATATTTTCAATTGTGAGAAAAGTGAAACAAGTAGAAGAAATTTGATAATTATTCAATCTAAGTAGAGAATCGATCGAAATTGGTGTTGAATTTGATAAAATTGGGCAAAGCCTTGTCATTTTTTTTTCCTACAAAAGAAATTATTGTCCTCTTTGCTTGAAAAGAAGAGAAGGTTTTTTTATTAGTGTTAATGTGTTATATATTATTATAGTTAATAGTTATCGAACTAAACTTCAACAGAATGCATAAAAGATTTTTCAGTACATTGCTTTATCAATTTAATGTATATAGGGCCCAAAAAAGATAAATTTCTGCCACACAAATAACGATAATATAGTTATTCAATTATACAATTATAGGCAGTTGACGTTCTGGTATTTAATATGGTACTACTTGAAAATTTTTGCCAGCTAGCGAATTTATTGTGTTTCCAATTTTTTTTTTCAAGTTGGCAATCAAATATAATTTAATTAACGTTCATTATTGAGTATATGTTTATCAACAAAATAATTATTGAATATATGAATGGAGGTCACTCTATGCATGTATGAGTACCAGCGATGGATCCCATTTTACTAGGGACTAATCCAAAACCATTCAACTATTTTCTACTCAGTCATAATTTAATTGAGTAATGCTACATTTTTTAAGCAGTATTTTAATTTCATAATCACAATTGAAATGCATTCATTGGACGGTAGTATTTTAAAAGTTATGACTATTCTTTTAATATAACAAAGGTTAAGCTCCATCATATAAATTATAAAAGGGCGTTTTGTTGATGAACACAATATGCAAATTATAAATGTTTTATGTTTGTTTATTTTAGAAAAATTATGACAATAGAAACTTGATATATTTATTTTCCTAAAATGATTTTGGTGTTATCGACAGGGCGGAAAGAGAATTTTTGTTCAGTACTTCAGGAGGGGCATAATGAAGAAACAGCAAACACAAGGAGAACAAACAAACAAAAACTTATAAATATAGGGCTAAAACATAAATAGGTAAAATCTTGAGTATATCTCCTCCTGGTACATCAATCAATTTCGATAAAAGTCAAATACTTGGCAAACTCGTGGAGCAATCAAAAAGTTTTCACATCAGTCCACTTTCAATATGAAGTGGTTAATTGTGATCAGACGGCTGCCAATTCCTCATCAGAAAAACTTAATCATATCACGTAGAAAATAAAAATTAAAAAAATTGTGCTCGATATTTTCCATGAGTGTTGTCAAGAATTAATTGAACAATCAGTTGCCCAACACTCCAATTTCCGCAAGCACAAGCGATGCACCCCACTTTGATGTGAAAGCTATTAACCTTTGAATATATTATTTCTTTTGCATTTAATCCACAATTTTGGTGATTTATTTGTCTAAAAGAGCAAGGAGAGGAGAATATATAGATGTGAGTGATCTCATTTTCTTAGTCCCCTTTTTTAAAAGAAAGGAATTTTGTTTTCTATAAAATACTTGATAAAACACGCATTTTAAAGGCAATTCATATGTTTGTTATCTAATTCCAAAAAAGCTTTTAAAAAAAAAAGCAGAAGTAATTTTTGAAAAATATATACTAATTACTTAACAGTGTCCAGTCCATTCCTCCTCATACAAGAACATAAATCAAACACAACTTATAATCTCTGGTGATTCACATAGAATTGGCAAGAAGAATAATGCATCAAAATCCGCGGTCAATAAATGCACATTATGTTTCGAATACACCAAAAAGCATGATGCTCAATTGATCAATTTGTAACATATATGTTTTTACAGAAAATTAAAGGGAAGTTGAAATTAATCAAGTGGTTAAAATGATAAAAAAAAATATTAACGTTTATAAATTATCAAGGCAGAGGAAACAGTTGAGAGGTGGAGAATTGGGAAACTTGGGAATGAGGTGGCAGTAGTTGGATGGTTGACACATTAAACGCAAAACGTTGCCATTGTGGTATGCTTCTGCTGATTTTTCAGTTTTAATTTGTCTTTCTGTTTTGGTTCACCTGACCTCAGATTTTGTACTTTTTTGTAGACTTGATCAAGTATGCACCAAATTTATCATCTTGATCCAGCCATTTAAGAAATTTGGATTTTGATAGTTATGCTATTGACTAGTGATCACATAGGGAAAATTTCTAAAAAAGTAATTTTAAAATTAATTGTCCGTTTTTTATGTTTTCCACCCAAAAGTAGAATAAGTATGGATATAATAGTCTTTTAATAGAAATAATAGGGAAATGATGAATAATTTGATTTACACACCATAAAAAATTAGCAGTTACGTTTTCAAGTTCAGTTGCGACACATCACTTCCAATCGGATAATAAAAAGAGCAACTTTATAAATTTAGTCTACGTTTATAAAATAATAATGATAGTAATGATAATCATAATTTTGAGATCATCAAGAAACTAGATTGATGAACTCAATCAATGTTTAGTTAACTACTAGATACCATTGGTGGTCTATAAATATATAAAAGGAGCAAGGCCTACAAAGTGAATTTCGCACTTGGCAATGCCATCAAATGAAGTTGTTAAAAGACATGTGCACATGACTGGTTTTGTTCTGTTTTTTCGTCATTATAATGAAAGGATTTAGTCAACATCATTTAATAATGAGGCCAATGTATGGTAGTTGTAATGATGAGATATGACCAAGAGACTTTTGAGCTTTAGGCCAAGGCCTGGTGATGGTCCATGCCACCAATTTCAGTTCAATCTTACCTCACGTAATGATCAATCAAGATTCTCATTATGTGAGTGACTGAATCACCTCATTGTATAGAAGAATTATGGGTGAAAATAAGAATTAGAGAAATTAAACATTTTAATCATGCGTTTATCAGAAACTTTCTTGTAATTTATTTAAGGGATGATGATATTTATACCTCACAATTTTTGTAAATCCACTCCACTCTTAAGAAATAATTACAATAAATTCATATTATTTTTAAAAATTCAAATAAAGAACAAGTTTGGAAATTTAATCAAATAAATTAAATACTTAAACTATGGGTTCCTCTATGATTCTGTAAATTTTTTAATAGCATCAATAATGTATTAATTGTGAACTATTAGATCTAATCAATGGTATAAGTATTGTACTAAAAAAATAATTTAAAAATAATGGTAACCGATTAAGTGGGTGTATAATTTTTGTAAAATAATTGTGACCACCCTTAAAGTTTGAAACAATTTCACTTAAATAGTATATTTTATTTAAAATTACTTTTCAGCCCTCCTTTAAATTTGTAATATGATAATCTCTTTTAAATAAATATTCCAAAATCAGTTACTATTAAGTATAAAATATAATATCAAGCAAGTTATTTAACACAAAGTCTTGTAATAACTTTATTTTTTTAATTTATTAAACACTAATATAATCAATCCATAAATTTCGGTTCAAGAGATAATCTTAATCCAATTAGTTTATTCTCTCTATGTAATAATTAAACTCGTAATTGGTGAAAATTATTCTTTAGTTTTAAGTCAAACTATAATACTAGTTGTTGAGTGATGTTATTTGCACATAAACAATTGTGAAAAAAAAAATGAATAACGCATCTGTGCAAATTCTGTGCTTATATTGTGCACAAAATTTTGTGCTTGTTTAGTTGGCAATGGAGTGCGTAAACTCAGTTGGGTTTATTTTTGAAAAGGTCATTCTGATATGTCTATGATATCCATTGTAATTATTTTCTTTGATGATGTCATCTACTAATATATAAAATGAAAGTACTCTAAATCAATTATAATTATTGCAGCACAATTCAAATTTTTGGACCACTAATTTCCAGAAGAATGTAAACTCTCTACCACATTTGTGAAAGAGAAAATCCGTTCCTACGCGAAAATTAGAAGGGAGTAAGAATCTTGCGACTATCCCTCAACTTATAACAAAGGTCAGAGTCTACGGTGTGTATTATTGACATGATAAATTAAGTGGAATGTGTGTTTTGAAGTTTTAAAATTGTGGCAGCTAAGAACCATATATGCTGGAAAAAACTTTCTTTTGTGGTCAATCAGTGACTGAACTATATATGGTCTATTCTCAAAGTATATATAACCAAGCTTGCTGGTCTTGTGGATTTATTTTTGGATCTATTTGGTCGTGCATTAGAAGATGATCGACCATTTTGACACCGTAATGGTGACTGTAGTAATTGGTTTTTACTATTATCCTGTTAACACAAAAGCCACATTGAGTAATAATTAACCTCGTCGTATGGGGAAGATGCTTCATATGTTATGCTATGTTTTGACTTAACACTTACTGAACATGACCATGCCATTAATTAAACAAGCGGTAGATAGTCGAATACTTCAATTTGTGCATACACACGCAATATATGCGTTCACTTTGACCTACTCCCAGAAATCTTATTATAATAAAACCCCGTAAACCATTTATATTTTTAAATTTTTTTTCTTGCTCAAAACTATCCTGTCCATTCCTCCTCAAAAATGAACATAAATCGCATTAACATATGAATCAAACATATCTTATAATCCTCAGTTGATTCGCTTTCAATTAGTATAAAGAATATATGCAAAATAAATGAATGCCTATGTTTGCTATCTACCAAAAAGCATATAGTGTTCGCTTACAAGCTACAACCTCTTGTGCGAAGATTGGTGTTCGTCTTTTCCAAAATGCTCTTAAGGTTATTTTCTTCCTTTTTTAAATTTTTTTTTTTTTCAACTACTTCTTAGTTGTTTGTTTCTCCAAACCTAGTTGTTTATGAGAACTGCTTTTCAAACAAAGCAGAAAGAAAAATATGTCAGGCTAGACATGAAATGCTCCACTTATAATATATAGCTTTCGTATAATCTTCATTTGTCAGATTTTTCTTAGGATTTATGTGCTCGAATTATGATCAAAATAATGTGAGATGTTATTCTGGCTTGAGTGATGATGCATGCTTGGACTTTACCTGTACTTCTTGGATTGCCAGCAATAATTTTTTCGTACTGGGTTGTATAAATTATACCGCAGCTAGCTTCCATTGGATGAGAAACTAAAATAACGTACTTGTCAATTAAAATAAATAAATAAATATAAAATTTATGCCCTTACTTAATGTTGTTACAAATAATTTAAGCCCGCAGATTCCCGTGCATACCATTGCTTGTGCTCTTGGATTTGAAGGTTCAGTTGCTGTTGAAAAAATATTGAAGCAGGATAATCGGGACCTTGGATATGATCTAGCTACAGGTATGTTTCTCAAATAAAGAAAAAATGATGATAATATAGAAAACTTGAATGATTTTTACTATTTTCCTATAATAAGTTAATTTGATGACAACGCTCTTATATAATTTGTTTGTACCTGGTGAATATATAGAAATAATTAAGTCCGGGAATTTTGATTTGCTGAGGGTCCTTTTGGCTTGATTTAAATGCTGTCATGAGATAACTCCTTAGAGTTGATTATTGGCAGAACTCAAAACTCATCTTAATATCCCTTTTCTTATTATACCTCAATAAAATATTTAAAAACTATATGATCTCTTATAACACCCCTTTCAATGACGAAAATAACCTTAATTTATCAGGGTTTCTCTTCAATTTTCTTAGTTGTTTTATAATGGAGTTTATTGCATTAACTCTAATTGATTATATGTAAAATTTATAGGCGTAATTTTTTTCTCCCGAAATCATAGTTGTTCAGCTGGTATTAGCCACCATTTTCAGTTTTTCACTGCGTCGTTAAAATCGATCCTTTAAAAGAACAAAAAACAAAAAAAAAAAAAAAACAAATAGGAGCCATAAAAATTTGGAAGATCAATATGAAATTCACTTAAATCCATGGCTTCACAGTGGCAGCCCTTTAACAACCCTCTCCCGACGACTGTTTGGAATTGTGAATTTGGTTGTATATAATTCTTGTAATGGACAAGTTCTCAGAACCATGCATCTGTGGCTGCGGCCATAATTGTTTATTTTGAATGTTTGGATACGAATGGACAAAAAACCCACTATCACTTTGATTAGTAAACTGGGTTGATTTGTTATGGATTCAAAATTTATTTGGATTGGGTTAGGTCTAATTCATTGATTTGGGTTGGACCGGACTCAGTTGATTTAAAGTTGGATTATTGGCACTCTCCACTTAAAACTCTTTTTCTTAATACATCTTAATAAATTATTTAAAATTCTATTTAATTTCTTATGACACTCCTTTCAATGTAAAAAATAACCCTTATTTACTTTTTTAACAAAGTCCTAATTTAATCAAAAAAATGATATTTAGCCATCAAAAAGACACTATCGTAATAGAAATGATAATATTGTAGTATGAACAATACTGTCATTTTTTTTGTGCTGCAATGATACTGTAATATGAACAGTAGCCTATTTTCTATCTTGGTAGTGTCTTGAGAATGTTTAAATATTAGCGCACTTTTATCATAATTAAATTATGTGTGGCAACTTTTACTTAAGTTTGTATATTGTTCATCTTCTCATATGACAACTAGTTTTACATAGGGTTGGCAAAAGTCCGGGTCGAGTCCTAGTTTGGGGTGCCTAGGACCTGCCCGCATGCCACACATAGCTGCCCGGATTCGAATTGTGTCTGAATTTTTTTTATGTGGGCCGGACATATGCCCAACACTATCCGGGCACAAAGCTTTTTATCTGGATTTTCTTTGCCCACATTTTGAATTAAAAGGCCAGTGGTTGTGACAGCGAAGTTGAGGCTGATAACTGACACCGCTGATTGAGAAGATGACCAAACGGTTGCTGGATAGCTGACGCCGTCGCACGGTGGCTGCAATTGAGAAGATGACCAAACATCGCGAGGTGCCAACTGCCGGAGAGACAGAGGGAGGTGGCAACCTGCAGCAACAAATTGTTTCAGTGTGTGTGTTTTGTGTTTACTCTCTCAAGGCTCAATTACTCACAATTTAGGGTTAAGGCAATTGGGTAAAATGGTTTTTTCGCATTTTTTATTTTCCACTCTTTTTTTTACCTTAACAAAATCGGGCACGGTCCGGGTTTCGAGTTCTTGGTGCTGTGACTAGACCCGTGCCTGGAAACAGCCGGGCATTGATTTTTAATGACCGGACCCATTTTTTCCTTCCATTGAGCCGCGGGTGGACTTTTTTGCCACCTCTAGACTTTCACAAAGAATTTTAAAACTTGTGGAAGACAAGGAAAGGTTCAATTACATAAAGACTTCCATTAAGACTATAAGCATCTGCAGTTACCGATACAAATATTGCAAGCTCATGATAAATTAAGATTTAAAGATATACTCTGATTTACATATAATTTCTGAAAAACCTTTGTGGATATTGATTGTGAATCTTGGCCACTATAAATAATCGGTCCCTCTAAAAAAAAAAAACAATGCATCCAAAAAGGTTTAGAAATAAAATAGTAATTTTATAATAAAATTATGAAATTGGTAAACATATTTCAAACTCGAAACGCACAGTTGGGTGTAAAGAATTTTGTGATTTTTCATTTGTTTGAGGTAATTTCAATCAAGGGTAAAGTTGTAAACAACCAAAAGGGGATTCGAGAGGACATTAAAGGGCTGCCAAGAGCTCAACTCCTTCAATTAACCAACACAGCCCGTAATCAAAGTGAAGATACCATGCATTAACGGGCACGCCCACCTAGTGGGGTCATTTTCCCCACCGGCCTACAAAGAGAGTAGAAGGGCCATTCACCCCATTATTTTTTTCCCCAAAAAAGAAACAAAAAAAAATTCAATTTCAACACTGGAGACAATAGCATCAGTTGAAGTAGAAATTCTAAAATACATGCATTAGATATAATACAATCAATTAAAGCATATGTGACATGTGTAATTAAATTTAATAAAACTACTATTTACAATATGATTTTTCAAAATAAATGCGCACATACCATAGTATTATTTACTTATTATATGATTAACATTATACATATTATGTATTTTAAAATTTCTTAAGTTGAAAATTAGAAGCCACAAAAAGATTGTTGAAATGAACTCAAACTCGTTAGTGTAACTTGTCGGTTTTAAGTTGTAGATACGAGTGACATGTCATTTCAGTTGAACGAGATTCCAAGAGCTGACATTTGGGCAGTGTCGTCCGAGAACATTAAAACTCACGTGACTATTGTACACTTGGTTTAAGCTGAAACGGCGTTGCTAGCAGCCGTTTAAGGAAGGCCTTTAAGCGTCGCGTGAGTTGCTCGTGATAGGAGGTTAAAAGCTGTTGGTTTTGGAGGGAAACTCCTGAAGCTGTTACACCTGCATCTTCTGGTATATAAACGAGCTGGTTCTGGTGTCATCGTGTGTAATCAAGGAAAGAGAGATAAAGCATATGTACTGAGAGAAAAGCTTGACTGAGTGGTCTCTGTATTGTGTGTGATTTCTCTGTAACCTTGGAAGCTTAATAAAACTGCTCTCTGTGTTGGTTTTCTCCAGTGGATGTAAGCACCCTTCAACAGGTGCTGAACCACTTAAGCTCGGTGTGTTCTTTGTTTTTGGGTTACGATCTTTGATCAGTGCATTGTTCTTTGTTAGCGTAAGATTAGTTTTTGAATCTGTGAGTCAGAGTTGGGTCTTGGGGTAAGATTAATCTAATAACTAAAGGTTAATTTCACAACAATTGGTATCAGAGCTTTAAACTCTGATTTCAAGATTCAAGAATGGGTTCAAAAGTGGATCTTGAGAAGTTTACAGGGCAGAATGATTTCAATATGTGGAAGATCAAGATGGAGGCTTTGTTGATTACTCAAGGGCTGGGCGAAGCCATAGATCCAGTCACTAAGCTTGAAGGAGGTGAGTCTTCATCATCTAAGACCCCAGAACAAGTAGCAGAGATGGACAAGAAAGCCAGGAGCACAATCATTCTGAGTCTTGGTGACTCTGTAATTCGAGAAGTGGCCAAGGAAAGGACTGTTGCTGGTTTATGGGCTAAGTTGGAGAACTTGTTTATGACAAAGTCTTTGGCAAATAGACTTTACATCAAAAGAAAGATGTTCTCACTGAAGATGATTGAAGGAGCATCATTAACTGAACATGTAGATGAGTTCAATAAGATTTGTGATGAACTAGAGACTATAGATGAAGGACTGAGTGATGAAAGCAAAGCTTTGCTACTAATCAGTTCTTTACCAAAGTCTTACGAGCACTTTGTGGATGCACTACTGTACGGAAGGCAAACACTCTCCCTAGAAGAGGTTAAGTCTGCTCTTGGCACCAAGAAGCTGAAAGATAAGCAAGATAATCCAGAAAGTGAATCAAGTGAGGGATTGATGGCAAGAGGCAGGCCTGAGAAAAGAGATAACAAAGGAAAGAAGCAAGGCAGATCAAAGTCTAAACAGAAGAACTTAAAGTGTTTTCATTGCCATAAAGAAGGGCATTTCAAGAGAGATTGCCCTGAACGAAAGAACAAGAATAGAGAAACCAAAGAAAGAACAGGAAATGCAGCCATAGCCACAGAAGAAGAATGTAACTTTGAAACAGCTGGAGTACTCATTGCCACAAGTCAGAAACCTCAAGGTCAGTGGGTCCTTGACTTAGGTTGTACCTTTCATATGTGTACAAATAGGAGTTATTTTACAACATATCAGCCATGTGATGGGGGTATGAATCTAATGGGTAATAACTCAATGTGTAAGGTAGCTGGTATTAGGACTGTTAGCCTTAGGATGTTTGATGGTGTGATAAGGGAATTAACACAAGTGAGGTTTGTTCCTGATCTAAAAAGGAACTTAATTTCAATTGGCATGCTAGATCAAACAGGTTGTGTGATTAAGGTTGAGAAAGGTGTATTGAGGGTAATTAAAGGCTCAATGGTAATCATGAAAGGCATAAAACAAAATGGTCTGTATGTGATGGATGGACATATTGCTGTTGGGGAGGCAAGTGTAATTGACAGTAAATGGAACAGATCAATGCTGTGGCATTTAAGGATGGGGCATATGAGTGAAAGAGGTTTGAGAGAGTTACAAAAATAAAGAGTGTTTGGGGATGATCAAATAGGAGCGTTGGGGTTCTGTGAGGATTGTATTCTAGGAAAATCCTCCAGGTTAAGGTTTGAGACTGCAGCTCATACCACCAAAGAGAAGCTTGAATACATACACTCTGATTTGTGGGGGCCTGCACAAGTGAATTCATTAGGTGGATGTAGATATTTTTTGACTTTTATAGATGATTTTTTAAGGATGGTTTGGGTCTTTGCACTCAAAAGCAAAGATGAGGTTCTAGAAAAATTCAAAAACTGGAAAACATTTGTTGAGAACCAGACTGGTCTAAAGGTGAAAACTCTGAGGACAGACAATGGCTTGAAAACTCTAACGGTGAAAACTCCTGAAGCTGTTACGCCTGCATCTCCTGGTATATAAACGAGCTGGTTCTGGTGTCATCGTGTGTAATCAAGGAAAGAGAGATAAAGCATCTGTACTGAGAGAAAAGCTTGACTGAGTGGTCTCTGTATTATGTGTGATTTCTCTGTAACCTTGGAAACTTAATAAAACTGCTCTCTGTGTTGATTTTCTCCAGTGGATGTAAGCACCCTTCAACAGGTGCTGAACCACTTAAGCTCGGTGTGTTCTTTGTTTTTGGGTTACGATCTTTGATCAGTGCATTGTTCTTTGTTAGCGTAAGATTAGTTCTTGAATCTGTGAGTCAGAGTTGGGTCTTGGGGTAAGATTAATCTAATAACTAAAGGTTAATTTCACAACAAAGATCAAAGAGTTTTTACTGCATTGTTATTAAAGCTATTTTTTTAATGGTTTTTTTTTAATTGTCTATTGGATTAACTAGTGAAGATCTCCACCATTTGGTTCGGATGTCTCCCGAGCATTTGTTGTCGTCTAATTCTTTTCTGGAAACTTTAACCTTTGTTAAAGTTGATACTTTAATCAACGATTCCTTGACCTGGAGAAGTTGAAGGCGTTTATTCCTAAAAGAAATGCGCTGGAAATTATTTGATTGCTAATAAGCAATCAGTGGTTGGCTTTTAGGGGCAATTGATTTAATAGAACAAGGATTCTCCAGCTGAATGAATGCATGTAAATACAGTTGCTGCATGTACATGATAGTGCTGTATGATAAGTATTCATTTTCTAGTATAATATTTCATTTGTATAGTTTTTTAGAATGAGGTTTTATTTTGATATCGTTGATTTTTCAGATAGGTATAGCTTTTATTTTACAGTGCTTGGAGCTTTTGCCTTGCTAATGATTTACAATCATTTATTAGTCCATTTGTTGTTGAAGGACTTTAACTGAAATTTCCTGAATTCTGTAGGTTACAAATTATCTTCTTCCATTCATTTAGAGAGAGACTTCTTCAGCCATTAATGTAAGAATTTTTCGCACTCATTAGTCATTAACTTCTCCATCATTAAGATTTTTCACTAATTTAAAGTCCTAGTTCCATTATCAAGAAGAAGAATTCGTTGTATTGGCTATAGAACAATCATTAGAAGCCAATAGTTTGTAGATTAGATCCCTTGACAACATAGAGAAAATTTAGCTTCTCCACTTCATCTACCTTCAAAGTATCTTATCTTTGCTTCATTGCTTTCCATCAACTTCATATATAGTCCGCTGCCTTGAGATATAGATCTCCCTGGGCAACAGACAAGCCACTGATCACCTCATTAGGAAGATAGGGTCCCTCCCGTTTGTGGAGTCTTTAGATTCTTATACCAAAGGGAAATTATCTCCATTAGGAAAGGTCCATAACACATTTCCTAGCCGTACTTGCTAATTTTCTTTCAACCAATTTACTCCCTTGTAAATCCCTTTCTAGCTTAGTAGGAATCCTCAATTTGCAGGTTGAAAATTCAAATGTTGCTTCTAGTTTGGTCTTAAGATTCTTGGGAACAGATGGATTTGGGGGCATGATTATTTGGTAGTACAGTTGTATACCTGTTGTTCTAGTTATGTAATTTTTCGGACCGGCTATTGACATCTAAGAAGCGTCGGAAACTTTTCAGATTGACACTTGGAATGGAGAGCGCCTCTGAAAATGTGGATTCTCAGATCTTTCCACACGTTCCAAGTCGTAATTTCTCTCTTCATTCCTCTTAAAAGGACCACGGACATGTGCTTATTTTAGCCTCAAATAACAGCGCTGATATTCTCACAACACTTAAGCACAATGCTCAGTATAAAATCTGATTTTTGGGAGAAAAATTGCCACACACACGCACGCAACAAACTCTATCACGCGTCTCGCTTTGTTCTCCCTCGCCCCGCAGCAACAGTGTCCGCTCCGTTCTCCCTCACCACGCAGCAAGTCTGTGCTTTGTTCTCCCTCACATAGCAAATCTCGGTTCTCTCTCTCGCGTTTCAAGCACCTTGCTCCCTCACTCTCCCTCTCTCTCCCTCTCTCTTCTCCCCTCCCCTCCCCCCCCCCCACCCCCACCCAACAACAAAAAAAATCCACAGCCGGCGTTGTTCTCCCATCCCGTTGGGTTTAATATATCAGCTTCTCTTATTTGCAATCCTCAACAAGGTATTTATCAACCAAAAAAGAAACAAAAGGAATCCCAGAACAAGTACAAATCCAGGGAACTTAAATCTGAGTAGCCGTTTTATTTCTATTCAAACAATGGGCAATATAATTTATTAACAGAGCATAAATATTTGAGTAATATAAAGCAACTCTTTCTTTGTAACAAATAAACACGGAGGCTGCAATTACAGGATAAACTTTCCTCAACATCACGAAGGTTGCAATTACAGGACAATGAGCTTCAACTCCCTAACAGTCAACTCATAAACAGCACAATGTCCGACACGAGTTACCTTAACAAGATGATTGCGGCAGCTGTCGGAAACGACACTATTGCTGCGTGGGGGAGATCAGAGCCGACACTGCGTGAGGAGTGCTGAGACTTGCTGGCTGCTGCGTGGTAAGGGGGATCGAAGCCGACACTGCGCGATGAGGAAACTTGGCAAAATTCGAGCAACGCTGGCTGCTGAACAGAGCGAGACGCGTGAAAGAGTTTGTTGCATGCGCGTGCGTGGCAATTTTTCTCCCAAAAATCAGATTTTATTTTGAGTTCTCAGTGTTGTGCTTAAGTGTCGTGAGAACATCATTTTCCAGCTTTGGGTTTGATAGTGATTGCATAAAATTCTTTTAATGGTGAGAGTGGAAGAGGTTGGTAATTTAACGGGTGTAGCAGACATATAATTATAATGAAATTGAAAAATATTAAGATATAAAAATAGACATAAAAAATTACATAATTTAACTTTCAATTTACATCTACGGGCAAAAATAAAAAGAAATATTTTACTAATAAAAAAATTACAAGTATTTTCTTATTTTATCTCACTAGCCAAAAATCTAGTGCACCTAATCTCTCAAATCACTAGTTACTCAACTCTTTCTCTCTCTCTCTCACTTCTTAAAATCAAAATGACAAGAAGATTAGAATGGGATGCAAAGAAAAGAAATGAAGCATATAAATAATATGTTTTCCCTCTCATTTTTCAACTAAAATAATTTTTTTTTTAACAAATGCAGCACCACAAAAAATGGCAAGCCACGTGGGACATAGGTGCACTGCTCTTTCAGAAGAGCAGTGTCCCATTTCCCATTTTTAAACAATTCTTCCACTTAAAGATTTGATTAAGAACTAGTCAATCTCCACATGATCCTTACCACTTCATTATTATCATATTACTTATGTCTTTGATAGGCCACAAAATGACCTACTTTATATAAACTTGTCAATATTGATTGGTTTGATTAAATCATTTGCTAAGCTCTTTTTGGTGTAAATTTTCTATATATTCACATATCCATCTTCCACTACTTTCAAATAAAAGCTATAGATATGCAGAAAATTCACATCAAAGAGAACCTACCAAATGCTTTCACTAAATCAATCAATACTAACAAGTTTGTATGGAGTAGGTCCTTTTATGACCTAACAGAGACATAAGCAACATGACAATGTTGAAGTAGTAAGGATGATGTGGAGATTAATTGATTCTCAATCAAATCTCCAAGTGGGAGAATTATTGAAAAATGAGAGCACCGCTCTTCTAGAAGTATGGTACACCATGACCCACGTAGCTAGCCATTTTTGGTAGTTCTGCATTTGGTGAAAAATATTTTCTTAATTGAAAAATGAGAGGAAATGAAGCTTATAAATAAAAGGCTTCATTTCTTCTTTTTGCATTCTAGTTTCCTCTTCGTCTCAATTTTAAACCTTGTTGCCATTTTTTTTTATAAATAATATACACAAATTAATGTACTATCTTAAATAGTTGTGAGTGGTCGTATGTATGAAAATACACACCAAGAAATTTCCTAAGAAAGACTAGAGGGGTCATAATAGTCATACTTCAAATCCAAACTCCTTATACTCTCATCGCTTTTGTGATAGAACTTTTCTATACTTGTGCACAACCGTACGGTTACTCCATTCACACCAATATTCCCTGCTTTGCATCACAAAATCCTCAAATTGCTTCTACTGTTTCATGTGAAGAGTACCATGTTTGTGAATCGTGTCGTACATGAATAGCACCGTGTTTGTGAATAGTATCCCAACTTTAAAAAATACAATCAACCTCCGATAACACGGTTAAGAAATTGATGAGTGAAGTAGACACATAACTAAAGTAAACTTAAGAAATATTAAGGCAAAAGGATTACAGAGAGATAACAAAAATGATATGGTTCAACTTTTACCATACTTCCACAAGTGTAGACAAAAAAATATATTTGACTAATTAAAAAAATATAAATATTATAGTATTTTTTTCTCACTATCTAAAAACCCCTCACACCAAAACTCTCAAATTAATAATCACTCAACTCTCTCTTTCAACTTTCTCATTTCTCAAAATCAAATTGAGAAGAAGAAGAGAATGCAATGCACGAAGGGTAAATGAAGCCCTCTATTTATAGGCTTCATTTCCTAGACTTTTTCAATTAAAACATTTTTTTTAGACCACCAAAAATGGCGGGCTGCGTAGGTCGTGGGTGCACCGCTCTTCTAGAAGACCGGACCCATTTCTCAACAAAAGAAGTGGAAGACAGACAGATGAAGTTTCGGGACCAATTAAATTAGCATATTATAAATTTTTATGCTGATCTTACTTTGTTTCAAAGGCAAAACTATGGTACCATTACCACATATGGATCCAACCATTGGATCAGCTCACATTGGTCCCCATAACTAAATGCAATGGCTGAATCGAGCTGTAGTATGATAGCACTGTAATATCATAGCTGGACCCTTGTTTCAATTGCCATTCCTTTCTTGTACCTTTCAACTTATGATATTTATATCTTAAATTAGTCTAGGAAAATGGGTGCCTAAACATGTGCTCATGCTCATTTCTTAAATGTGGTAGAGAGTATGTTTATTTCACAATGTTTTTACCCATGGCACAAGTGCAAAATTTGGGTATTGAATTGAACGGTACCAGATTTCCAATTAGTGGGAAGAATTGTGTGGAATGTTGAATTGATTTGCGGCGCTAATTTTTCACCGAGGAAACTAAACCTTTTAGATCCATTTTTGTCACATTTGATAAGATTAGTCCATTCTACTCGATGGTTGAAGCTCCAAGCCAAATTGAATAGTTGCCGTCAGTATTTTTCACTGTATCTTATTGATTGTATATTGTTCACACTTATTGAACCATACTCCGACTGTTGCCGATTGTTTAGGCAAGGTGCTTGGATATTGCTTGTTAATTATACGGGCTTGCTTCGTGTCCTTGTTTCACTGACAGCGATGTAAAGTTCCACTGCTAGCTCAAAGTTATGGGGAGTGAGTCTTGTTCCTGTACATTGCTCATGGACACTGGCGGTGTGAATCTGACATTGATTACTGTATGAGCATCAACGTGGATACTGGCTCATTCGCTGTCTGGGCAATGCTTCAAATGTCGATTGAAGTTATTTGATATCAAAGGAAAGATGTTATTAATAATATTAAAGATGGCACCATATTCCAATTATTCTTCTAGGACCGTGCTTGGAAAATAGGATCATATTTTGTGAAGAAAGTTTAGGTGATGATATTGCTGCTCATTCTTGGATAAGATGCGGTATTGGTAGAAATCAGTAGTAACTTTTTTCTTTATTAGGTTTTGTATGTCAAGTTCACAGCTTCGTCCGGGGAACTTGATAAAATCAAAGGGTACATTTTGGAATTTTTTTCTCTAAATTGATTATCTTTACATTATTCTTTTTATTTTAAAAAAATGTAGGTTACTCTAATTTTTATTTAAAAGATATGGGAAAAATAAGGATGGGTCGATAAAATTTTTTGTCTTCAAATCAAAGATAAATTAAAATTTTTAAAAATAAGGAAATGATTTGAAAACAATTATTGTATGAGAGTTAATTCAAAAAAAAAATCTTAATTTTTACGTACTCTATCTTGTTTAATGTATTGTTGAAGTGTTTTTATATGTATGTGTAGAAGTTCATACTGATAAAATAAATCATTGAAAAAAATTTAACTAATTTGTTACTTAAAAGTTGAAATTTAATCTATGTTAACGATCAGTTAATTGTAATTGCTAATTAGATACGATTGTTATAGAAAAAAAAAAAGAAATTGGATTTTTCTTCCTAAATGGATAATTAATAATACATTATTAGAAACCTTTTAAGAGAGTTGATGAGGACTTGTTTGCGTAGTTAATAAAATAAGAAATATTAATAAGTTACTATCTTCGTTATACAAAATTTAGAAATTATTAGAAAAGCAGTGGGACCCAGCATGACTAACAGATACCTGTTTCAGAATCGTACGAACATGCACAGAAGAAAGTCCTCCTCCTTCACCATCACCGCCTCTACATCAAATAAGAAATGCTAATTCCATGAATCCAACGGCCATGAATCCTACAGCAGGATTATTAGTCTCGGAGCAGGGTCACGAATAAGTTAAAATATGAGATCGTGGTTCGGATGTTCTAGAAGCTTGATTCAAAGATTTGGGGATAGAAATAAGTTGTGGTATCATCCATAGAAAAAATAAAATTATAGATTATTTGGATCTTAAGTGATGTTAGATAACAGAGAAGAGATTGAATTAGAATTTTTTATTCCCAGTAGAAGGCTTTAAATATAACGCCCCTCTTGATACAAGGGGACAAGTGGACCGTAACAACAAAAGCGGTATTTGATTTTTTTTTTTTTGGTTTTGATCATGAGGTATTTTGGAGAGGGCCCCAACTATGGGAGACACCTTTAACTCCGTACCACAATTCAGACTAGAAGTTCCTTCTGAACCGAGAGGCACAAATTCTCCCAACAAATGCGACTTCCATACGACTCGAACTGGGAAGCAAACCCAGTCAAACCACTTAAGGGAACTTCATTACCAATGAAGCCAACACTTTGTTGGTAGCGGTATTCGATTTTAATAGTGAAAGCTTTTAATTTCTTTTCAGAAATAAACTAGGTCAAGTGCGGAACCAAGTTTAATTATGTGTCTCGTTAATTATAAACGTGGCTTTAGAAACAGGCTCCGCGAATTGAATTAGTTTGCTCAAACCGGACACGATAGATAAAAGTTGAACAAGATCTGTTGGCCATTTGATTCCTGCTGGTGCTTCATCTTTCTATTGAAACCTATGAATGATTCCCCGTTAAGGCTTATACTTCAACTATGTGATAGAATATGACTCTTATAATATATCGTATATATAATACAGTAGTGCATTAACATTAATTTTGAATTTATAGATATCTGCGTTTGACAAACTAATAATCTAATTTGATCAACAATAAATAATACAATAAACTATACCGAGCACACATAGATCACTTCGGAATAATTACATTATGTACAGTGACTGAATTTGAATACCACATGCATGAGACGAATGCTCAAGGAAGGGCCATAAACTGATTGGGCGTGAGGGACAAGAGTACATGCAGTTGGGTCTATACAAAATCAGGATAAACTTCGACGTTGATACAGAATAATCATGAATCAAACTTTACCGAACAAATATACTACAAAGGCTTTAATTTTTTTTTAAATCTTTCGTTAGAATAAGCCAAAATATCATTATCTTCTGTACATTTTAAGCTAAAATGCATGGTGCAGGTGAAGCTTTAAAGTCACAAGATGTGCAAGCCAGATTTCCTTATCAACAAATCGACAAAAAAGCGTGTCGTTGAAAGTGTGATTTAAAAGAAAAAACAAAAGTCAAGAATTTCGGCTGCAAAAGGAAGTGAAGAATTTTGGCTGTCAAAAATAATCGGTACCGCAAATGAAGAAGCCGCAATATTTTATTTTTTAAGCCCACGATATTGGAATTTTTTGAGCAAAATTTTCGCTAAAAAAGGAAGCCCCCCATTTGAGAGGTTGGCATTCCAAAATTGAAAGCGTTCGAATGTAAGAGAAGTATTTGGGCTTTAAAAATGAGTGAAATATTATGAAGTATTTACATATATTGTAGGAATATTTGGCTATTCATATATAGGTATTATGAGTTTGTTTTCTTAAAAAATATTTTTCTAGACTATGTATTTGAAATTTAGTGAGAGAAAATTATTTTTAATAATGTGATTGTAATAATTTTTTATATAGTGAATATTTTTTCTTTAGTTTTTTTTTATAATGATCGTGATTTTTTTTCAGATTTAGTAATTTTGTATTATGTGAATGATGTATTCTCCATTTAATTTTTCTATTTATTTGGTTGCTTGACAGGTTTCTTAAAGTGATTTTGGAAAGAATCTCAATTTCCATGTTAATATATAACACAGACGAATTATAGAATATTATTCATGTTTGAGGGGAAAACTGCGGTGCAACTATGGTACCGTGTCAAAATTGCACCCAGCCGTTGGATCTCAATAAACCTCACCCATCCAAGTGAATCCAACCGCTGGATACAACTGTGGCACGGTGCCACAATTGCACCGTAGCCGAACCCCATGTTTGAACAATTAAGATATGCTAATCGTATATTTCAATTATAACATGTGTAACAATTTATAGAACTATGCTGTAGGCTAAAGAGAAAAGAGTGATATATACGTGATCTGTATTAAGGTTGTACACATTGTAAAAGCTTAGAAATTGAAGTAAAACAAGGATCATGAAACACTTATCTTGCATGTGATGACAGCAGGAAACGATTCTCAGACCTAGATTTAATTTGAGTGCGACAAATGGTCACAAGCCATGCATATATAGCTCTAGTGATACCATCTTGTAAACTCATTATTCCTTATTCCACAATCATCTTGTATGACTCTTCTATTACATTTATATGTATGCCATTCCACGTCTTGCTTTTTTTTTTTTTTTCTTCTTATTTAACAGTGTGGACAGTTTCAAAAAAGAAAAAAAAAACAGTGTGGACAAAGTCTAAATATATTTTTTAACCCTTAACTCCATTAAAATTCGAACTCAGATCACCAACTAAATAAAACTGGTTAAATCAACTCAGCTACGCCGTTGGGGCAACTCATAGTCTCATCGCTTTAATATATTGGTGCCTCTAGTTCGGGATGCATGGTCAATTTAGACTCTACACCTATAGCAATAGTCGAATCCAACGAAACAATCCGAAGAAATGGGAAGAGGGGTAGGCAACGCATGCTCATGACCATTAAGCGCAGAGAACATTAGTTGATATTTTTAAATTATTTTGAATTTTAAACAAAATTATTGTTAATACTGTGAAACGACTTTTATTAATAGTAATTAAAATATATCTGACAAATTAATTATATTAATATAATTTTGTATAAAATTTTAAAAATAACTTCTATATATGTATTATATACTATATTATTTTAAATTATATTTTTATTTATTGAATGACCTTAAATTTAGCGGAAAAATAATTGTCAATTGAAGTAAATTAACATAAATAGTTTTATTAATAAGAATTATTTATGTTTACATTTAAGAATATTGAAAAAAATTAATAAAATCTATGTTCTATAAATTGTGGCACATCATTGAGAAATTATGTGATACATCAGAGGTAATACAATCAGTTGATGCATGAATGACATGTGTTTATTTAGACTTTGAGAAATTTTACAATATATTAGAGGTACCATATCAACAATACAACAAACACATGATGTTATACCATGTGTTTATTTATTTTAAAAAATCACAATGCAAGTGATGTTTACATTAAATTTAATTACACATGTCATTTATGCATCATTTGATTGTATTACCTCTAATGTATTGCAGGATTTCTCTTAGATTTCAATGCATCTTAGGCTTCTTTTATGAGTCAATTATTAGATGAAAATACAATGTCTCCCTACTTTCAAGCCCAAAATATGCGTCTCCTTTAACTCTGTTGATTATCCTATCATGGAACTTCTATAACATAGTTTTTTTCAGAATATTAGCTCATCCCATTAAGGGAATAGTCTAACTGAATCGGAAGTTAGGGCTGCTTTTTACCGCTTTATATCTAAAGCAATATCAAGTTGCTACTCTCCAGTAGTTTTATGCTGGTTCTTCTATTAAAACAGTAGCCATATCGGTGGGTCACCCCTCAGGAGATCGAGACTTCCATGCATTATTCCCAAGTATCGTAGAAAGATAATATACGGTAGGGATCGAAGGGCCAACAAACTTGTTCAACTTTATTTACACGATTTGGTTTGAGCAAATTTATACAATTAGCCATTTATAAGACGATATTTTCAAGGTACTCTTTTAATGCATGTTTGGTTGAAAAAAATGATAGGAGAAAAGAGGAATGGAAAAGTGAGAGAGGAAGAGAGGAAAAGAGGAAAAGATGGCCAATCTCAATTTCATTATTTAGTTTGACATTAAATAATATATTCTTACCTTTTTTCTTTCCCTCTCCTTCTCTCCTCTCTTTTCATTTATTTAAACAAAACATGTCATAAATAATTAAATATCAAAGGAATGGGAGAAGGTTAGGGCTAGGGCAAATTGATGGGTCAGGCTGAGTTTTTCTAAACTTAGGTTCAAGCCCATGTTAGGGAAAATGTACAGGTCGGGTCTGGGATTCCACATATTTTTTAAATTATTATAAATTTACAAATTTACAATGAGTTAATAATTAATAAACTGTTATAATCAATAACGAATTAAAAAAATACTATGTCAAGATAAAATATTAAGTAAAGAATATGAAACAAAAAAAAATTATAAATTTAATTTTTTAATATTGTATTCTCTAATTCAAGTATCATCTTAATTAATTAAAGTTTAAGAGAGAATTTATTACTATAATTTTACGTTTTTAAAATCATCACTGATTTATGAAGGGATTTTTTTATTATTTTTTATTTTAATTTATAAATTTATATTTTTAAAAAACGGAGATTACTACCTGACCCGAATCTTTTTCTTTTTCTTTTTCAGCTCTTGTTCAAAGCCCTTATGGGAAGGGCTAGCAGCTAGCTCGACCAGGTGATTTCTTATCATTGTCACAACAATATTAACAAATATTAATATTTTGTCTGAAATTCCGTTAAAATCAAATTAAAATTAAACGATGCGCCATTAGCCATGCACACACACAAAAAAAGACAAATTCCGGGTGAAATGTCATTTTCCTTTCCCCAATCGAACAAATCAAAAGTACGGTTACATACACAAAAGTTGCATGGATATTTTATAACCTCAATCTCAGATTTTAGGGTCCGGTTATAAAATAATCCCTTTTAAATTTGTTTTTATTCTTTCTTTTTAATTGTTTAGAAACTATTATTTTTGTAGGTTTTTTAATTTCTAATATTTTATTTAATATAAAAAGGAGCTATTTTACTAATGCACACAACATCACAATTAAGTAGGGGGCGCTAACACATTGGTACATTTATGAAGCATGGTCCGTGAGCACATAGTCTACTAGAACCTACAGCATACTTCTTTGAAATGGTAAATAACTTTTTGATATGCGACATAGAGAGTTAAAGACACAAATAAAAGTCATCAATATAATACTAGCAAAGCAATAAGAAGACATGGACAAGAATCATGGGAGTATGAGTTCATCCTTGGGAATGGGACTACACAATCTATGCAACAACTAGATGAGTACCTTAACTTATATCTAAACCTCGAAAAGATCACTTTCAACAGCTGATCTGAAAGGCCTAATGGGGCAGTATGCGAGTGATCTCTCCGAATGGAGCTTGTTGACAGACACTTGGGGAAGACCTCATAGAGAGGGCAGCATGGGTCTGGATTACTCTTTGTTGATAACCACTCGTTGAGAGCCTTGGGAAGCTTTATAAGCATCGTGAGCCGAAGCTTCGGCAAGACCTAGTAACATTCTTAGAATCTCAGCGGTGTCATCCAAGTAATACTTGGCCTTGCTGGGTTTCTGGCCAACAGTGCAAGCAAATACTTCTGCAACTGGTGACAGCGAGGGACCAGCCGCAGCACTCTTTATCACTTCAAACATGTCTTCATCCGACCGATCATCCCCAATACAGAGAACAAAATCTGGAAGCATTCCCTTTTGATGCATTGTCTCAAGTTGATGTTGTGCTACAAGACCTTTGTTGACACCCTATTTAGTTGTTTGAGAACACAAGTAGGTTATTAAGACATATGCATAAAGTCACTAACCTTACCCCCTAAGAACAGATTATCATATTCTGGCCAATAACACTAAATTATCAATTTATCAACTTTTCCAGCTTAAGTAAGATTCTTAAAATTCTATGTTCCCCATCATGAAGTCTAAAATCTAGCCATTATAATGAATCAGACTCGCATAAAATCTTCACATCTTAAAAGCATTACTGATATATGAAGCATTACAGCTACAGAAATCCTCAGATATAAAGAATCCGGAACATGGAATCAAATACCTGAAACATGTCCAGGCTAAGAATGATATTTCTTCAATGGTGGGTTAAAATGGATCATCACTTGGTCATAATCCTGATGTACTTATGAAGCTACATATTTGCTAAGGCTGACCATATGTTTCTCTGTAAAACTACCTAAGCTTCCAACTTCATGCCCTCACTTTGCCAGGGCATTTTCATTTTAAATTTTTGAAATACTGGATGTCCCATGTTCATGAATAATGCAACTAAATTAATCTTATGTAGTCCTTCATAACATAAGATTTCATATGCTAATTGTATTAATTAGCGACTTTGAATTTTCACAATGGCCTGTGCAAAGGCTTACAGCATCAACCATCAGCCATCAAATTAGGCAGGTTAAAAATGGGAAAGATTTGTTTTCTTGCCTTTCTAGAATATAATTCCACAATCTTTTGAGAGAGAGAAAAACACAGACAGAGATATTTAAGTGTATATCGGGCAATGGGAAAAGCAGATCTTTTCCATGTTACCGACATTTAACACTCAATATTCTCCTTAGTATCCGAGATTATCAGAAACAATATAATGTAACATACTAAAGCCTGTAGGAGAATTAACCAATGTAAAGGGTAATCATAAAATAAATGTTGGTTATCTTCATCACTGAAAGTCAATGCGAGCTTGGTATCATCAAAATATGCAATCTTATAATTGTTCAACTAGACATAGTTATGCGAAATATGTGATTATCTAACTGAATCTCTGACCTATAACGGTGGACACAAGGGTTACACTAATTTTTAAATTAGATTTATCATGAATAAAAGAATGAAGCCAACGAAAAACATGTTACTGATATAAACAACCTTATATATGATACCATGGCTTAATATATGGTGATACTTAAAGAAGAAAACCACTGACCTGGGGTTTAACTTCTACAATGTTCGGGCCACTCTTCACAGAAACTGGCTCATTAGCAAGAACACTTTCCAGGTGATCCAGGAGCTCCTTAGCCTGACACGAGCCAAAATCTGGATCTGCATACTGGAAATTCCAAACAAGGGCACTCTCTTTGGTCTCAATTGTAGAACCATCTGTTGTTTCAGTGTACAACTTCATTACTGGCTCAGCAATCTGCTTCCAACTAAAATCGGGCACAGACACACAAGTTTCCCAGTCCACACCATAATTTGGCCTGAAAAAGAGAAACAGTCAAGTGAGATGGCACAGTGACAATAATCCTCTTTTCCTTCACAAATTTGCAGGAGTAGAGATATAACTGGCAGATAGTCACAGATGGATTAATTTATGTTGCAAAACTTTCAGCTCTCAATAAAAAATACTCAGTCTTCAAGTTAGCTTAAAGAGGAAAATAGAATAAAAGTTCACACAAAACACATAGAAAGAACCCATACAGTGTTGTGTAATTTTTATATATAGAACTTATTTTTTCTAATAAACTTTAAGTTCCAAACCAAGTCTTAATCCGGACTTCCCAACGTTGATGATAACCATTTGAGATTAAAAAGTTTATCAGTGATTCAATTGAAACGGGCTTGAGATCTTTGTTTAAGTAGGTCTTCAGTAGCTCTTTCATTTTCTGGACTTATTTCTTCTCTCATTTCTGTTTTCTTTTTCTCATGCAACACAAGTCATAGATAAATGGCCCACGCCTTGGCCTTTTTTAGAATCTTCTGATCCTATATACATGTGCATACAAATAATTTGCAACTGGGGAACTGGTATGCATCTTAAACAAGAAATCTCTCTTAGCTTATACTGTTGGAAAAGATTCTTTTCTTGGGAATTCCAGCACATGTATTAATGGACAATAATTTGTTTACCAAATAGGAATCTACATTTCAAGAGTGAAAATAAAAAATATAAAAAAAAAGAGACAGACAAGTAGAGCCAGAAAAGAAAGCTTCATACCTCACAAAATAACCATGCTCAGCGGCAATCCCAAGCCCTTCACAAGAAGAAAACCATTCAGCTAGAGTATCTCTGTCTTTCCCACTAACTAGGAAAACAACATTCTTGGGGTCTCTGCACAAGTTGTCCAAAATGGCCACAGCCTCTGCATTAGGACTTGTACTAATTGAACCTGGTACCATCATAGTCCCATCATAATCCAAAAGAATTGCCCGGTTTTTGGTCCTCTTGTATGCTGAAACAATATGGTCAATTGAAAGCTTCCGGAAATTTGGATCCAAAGCAACTACCCGAAATCCTAAACCAAAACCAATTCCCCAGCATCTTCTCCTCATATGGTCCCTGCAAGCCCTTTCAAGATCCTGCAAAAAGCTACGAGCCCAGTATGCAACGTCATGTGTACTCACATACCTATAGTGCTTTTCATGTCGCATTTGTTTCTCAGCATCAGAAACTCCTAGGGCAGAATCCATAGCTTCAGCCACTGCATCAATGTTCCACGGGTTTACTCGAATGGCCCCACTTAATGATGGGGAGCATCCAACAAATTCAGAAACCACCAGCATGCTGCTCTTTGCAGTTGATGGGTCCAGCCCTAAGGTCATATCAAGCTTCTCATTTCCTTGTCGGCATATTATGTATTCATAGGGTATAAGATTCATCCCATCTCGTACTGCTGTAACAAGACAACATTCTGCAATAACATAATAAGCAATTCGTTCATAAAACTGAAGTGGGGTATCAATCAAAACCACCGGCTGATATCCTGGCCTTCCAAATATTTTGTTAATCCTTCTCACTGTCGCATGAGTTTCAGATTGGACCTCTTGTACATCCCTCCCTCTGCCTCTAGCAGGATTTGCTATTTGAACCAGAACAATTTTACCCCTCTTTGAAGGATTTTGTGACAGTAGTTGTTCCATAGCCAATAGTTTCAAGCTGATTCCTTTGAAGATATCCATGTCATCAACCCCAAGCATGACAATCTGACCCTTGAACTGATCCTGCAGCTCTGCAACTTTAGCTTCAGTCTCCGGAAGATTCAGAACGGATTGGAGCTGGCCTATGTGAATTCCAACTGGTAAAATCTTAATGCTTACAGTCCGACCAAAATACTCGAGCCCTATGTAGCCTCGCTTGGACTGATACGAGACACCAAGCATTCTACTACAGCATGAGAGGAAATGCCTGGCATAATCAAACGTATGAAATCCAATAAGGTCTGCATTCAGAAGAGCCCTTAGAAGCTCATCCCTTATAGGAAGGGTCCGATAAATTTCGGATGATGGGAATGGACTATGAAGGAAAAATCCGAGCTTCACCCTATTAAATCTCTTTCTCAAAAATGTTGGCAAAACCATCAAATGGTAGTCATGAACCCACACAAAATCATCATCGGGGCTAATAACTTCCATCACCTTGTCTGCAAAAATCTTGTTCACAGAAACATAAGCTTGCCAGAGGGACCGGTCAAACCGGCCACCAAGATCCGGTGATAGAGGAAGCATGTAGTGAAATAAGGGCCACAGGTGCTGTTTGCAGAACCCATGGTAGAATTTGCTAAAAAGCTCTGGAGGGATAAATGCTGGGACACATTTGAAAGTTTCAAGCAAAGTTTGAGACACTTCATCTTGCTCACTTAAGTCAATCTGTTCTTTTATACAACCAACATAGATTACTTCTACATCTTCACCAAGGCCATCTTTCAGCTGTAAAAGCAGAGAATCCTCATCCCAACTAAATGTCCATCCTCCACTGCCATCTGAACTTCGATGCGCCCGAAGTGGAAGCTGGTTCCCAACAATTATCATCCGTTCCTGAGAAACAGATGAGGGAGCATCAGAGCCAACACTATTGCTGTTCTCATCATCGATCTCAGACAACACCCCAGCAACAGTGGCTACTCGAGGAAGCCTCTTCTTCTCACGACTAAAATTTGGGAAATCTCCAGAAGCAAGATCTAAGAGGTTAGAATACGACCTCGAAACCATCTTGAGGTCAAACAAGGAACTTTTGATCTACTGAGATTAGCAAGAGGACAAAGTTGGTTCCCTTTTTTATCAGATCAACATAATCTACAAGATGCCCCATGATAAAACAAAATTAGAACTGAATCCCAACTGTTAAGTACATCATATAACCAACAGAAAACTATGTGTACTAAGCCAAGCCTAAAAGATTCTACTTGCAGTACATGATTTCCAAGTTAGTAAAAGAAAAATCCACACAAAAATCAGCTGTTCCCCAGTAAACAAAAAAGTATAAGAATAGCTCACTCCTTATGACCTCCTCTCCATAACCCAGAATGGAGTCACTAGAAAACTGCGAGTTATGCAGACTTTAGCAGATTATTTGGAAGTACCCAGAAGCAAAATCTGATTAAATAAAATCCAAACCTGCAACTAGTTAAGGTGGCCTAGCAGTACAAAGCATGCTTGATCAAAAATAGCGAAGCAAAGCAAATCAAATTTAGTAATCAAAAAGTAGAATCTTAGCAAGAAAATGATTTACAGTCAGCAAATCAACTGACCATGCAAGAACAAAAGCAGCATGCAGCATTTAAACGGGACAAAAACCGAAAAAGAAAACAGAAGGTAAAACATCATAGTATTAGCAGTGAATAAGAAGAAGAATAAAGAAGGACAAGAACTTACTTTGAAGGCTGAACACAAGCCAGAGATGACAGATTCTCCTCCTTTTATCTATCGCAGTGTAACAAAACCTTTTGCTTTGCTTTTTCAGCTTGGACAAATTAGTAATACGATTATTTAATTTTGTGAGATTTTTTATTTTTATTTTTTTCATATAACAAATGTCAATGAGATCATGTCTTGCTTTATATAAAGCACTTGATTCTCTCTAATACAGGTGACTGCGAATGTATTGAGTTGAGTACTTGAGTGTTGTGCGTTGAGTGATGACATAATTGACACGAACAACAGTAGAGTCCAACATCCCTAACCATGGTTAGTTCATGTTTAGTTAACTACTTAACTTCTTCCTCAGTTTATTAACTTTGTTTCAAGTCTTTAACTCGAGCTGTGTGCACCTAACTCAACTTGTGTTGATGATGTACGAGTTTCGTTTGCTTGGCTGCCCGCTGCAGCCGCAAAATAGCGCGTGGACGACACGCCCTGATCATTAGGTTTCTTTTTGTTGAATGAATCATCATTACAAAATGCTCATCTAAGTTCTAGTTTCAAGATTTGGGTTCTGTTATTTGTTTACCAAGCAACAATTTGAACATAGAGTTTTTGACATCTCCATATGAACGTCATGACTCATGAGTTATCATGATTCATAACCTTTAGTCAATTTAAGACCATATTTTTCTAAATTCATGAACGCCGCATATTGCAATGCCATCAAACTACATTCTAATATCTAGCAATACTATATTGACATCATATATTTTATAGTGATATCACATTAAAATTAATATCGATCATGTGAGGCCAAGTTAATTGGACCATCTTCTTAAGGACATGTGTAATTTTACATTTTAAAAATATCTCATGTATGTTAATGTTTTTTCTATTTTTATTAATTTTTAGAAAAGATTGTTAATAAGATATGGTATGGCTTCCAGCCAGGCGCGAAGCGAACTTACTATCATTACTAAAAGTCCTCAGAAAGAGACACATCATGCTCACTCGATCTTTCTAAATCAAGAAGAACTTTGCTCGCTCGTCTAACTCCCACTTCGGCTAAGCAACACTGTAAGTGGCAGGTTAGGATCAGAACCATCACTAATTTAAAAATTATCATAACTGTATTAGTTCAATTGAGAGTTGAGACTATTTATTATTAAGTCGTATCATGACAGCGCTATTAAATTTACTATTTTTATTTTAAGAATATGCAATATTATACCTATAAAAGGTAATATTATTTTGATGGATCCTTCAACAACTTTTATTCTTTCTTTTGTAAATAATATGAAATTATATATAAATATAAATGATCAGTGAACACACAAACTTGTTGAAGTCAATGGCTATTTTTTTTTTTTGTTTATCATATTAATACTAGAAAGACCGTTTTCTCTATTATAAGTGGGACAAAACTTTATTGGAATCAATCATCTTAGTTGTCATAAACAAATTTCACTGCATCTCCAAGAAGCCACTGGTGCATAGGGGTCAACTATAATTATTTTTAAAAAGAAAATGAAATAGAAAAGAAAAAAAATCTTTATATGCATAGATTAGAAGTCATCAATTATAGAATGGTGACATGATTGTAAGGGAGACCGCAACCAGGAAAAAGAATATTTAATTATTATTATTATTATTATTATTGACATCGAACTGGAAAGTGACCTTAATGAAAAGAGAGAGAGAGAACAGAGGCAGGTAAAGTGCACGCGCCCTGTGATGAAGTAGCTATCAAAATGAATATCTAACAAACGAGCCGTACTTTTTTGGGCTATTCGGCTAGTGTGCGCTGTCAGCTACTCAGCCGTCAGCTCCACCACCTCTGTGTAAGCAAATCTAGTGCTATCAGGACCACCATAAGCTACTGTACATCTTCTTATTATTGGTTGTAATTGTGCAAATACTACATTCTTTAGTATAGGAACTTGTTACTTTTTTTATTTTTTGGGTGAAAATGTTGTATGTTATTTATTATAACATGTGCTAAATTTTTCTAATCTAAAACACAATATTAATATAATTTAATAATTTAAGCTAAAAGATTACACCTTAATAAAACGAATGAAGAATTCTAATAATGGTTTAAAAAAAGAAATAGAAAAATAAAAGTTGTATAAAAAGTATATATCTCAATTTTCAATAGATTTCAAATTGTAGTATATCTATAGATTGTAACAATATAAATAAGAAATAACTATGCTCTATTATTTATTCCTGTGATACATTGTTGAAAATCAGGGTTGTAATTCGTGCAAAATCAACATCGAAAGTGAAGGTAGTTGCGGCGATGGAAGGTGTTATTGGGTAAAAGAATAAGTGGGTAAATTTTATTTTTTTTAATTTTAGGGCTACGTTAGTCCAAAAGACTTATAAATAATTGATATTATAGGAAAATGGAAGTGCAGTTTTTTTTTCTTTCTTTTTTTTAATATTGGAAGCAAAAGTGATCAAAATGGAAGTGCAATTTTTCTTATTTATTGCCATCCACAAATTAGATCAATATATATGAGTAGCAAGTTAATTGCTTACAAAATAGACTGGCCCTTACCTGCCTTGAACTGCTCTTTGGTTTAGGGTTTAGGTCCAAAAGACCATTTGTCAACAGATTAATTGAGACAAAATTTGCTGGTCCGTTCGCTTACTTTTCACATTTATGGGGTTCATTTATGGCTCCAAGATGACAAAATTCCACCCACATTCAATAATAAGGTTGTGATCTTCAGTTTCTCTTCCTATTATCATGGATAATTTTCAAAATGGATGTGTACGTTTCAAAATTTAGTAAAAAAATTATTGAATTTTTTTAATACAAAATTTATCCTCAATAACTAATGAAATAGTTAGAATCTAAATAAACATTTTAGTAGAATTTGTACTCAAATAATTATCAGAGTTAAAAAAAAAAATCGTTGCACTAATTATAATTATCTCTTACCTTTGGTTTGGTGCTTCTAATTTCCATTTCCCCTCCCACTTAAGCTTTTTTGAGGGGAAATAAAAGAAAAATTAAAAATGTGAGCTTAATGTGAAAAGAATAGTAATGTGTTGTTTATCCTTACGAGTAGTCTGATCGACTAGCTTGAAGTAATTTTATTTAGTTAACTATTAAATTGAAATCTAAATTAAATATTATTGCCGGTTATCATTATCATTGTTTAAAGGTAGTAATGAACTTTAATCATTTATGGGAAAGTCAAATTACTTCAAAAATTTAACTTAGTTAACTGGTCTATGTTACCAGTCTTAGGCCTGGATAACACAAGGAAGCAATAATGAAAATGAGTTTATCTAAAGCATGACAGCTACAACTCTTACTAGTTTCCATGATCATTTGCATAGTTTTATCATTATTCTAATGGGTATGCTTTTTCTTCTTCTTTTTGTTTTAAACAGTCCTTTTATTATTATATTATATTCTATCGATATTACAATCAAAGTCCACCGAATTAGATTTGTACAGTTTATAACAAGCTGGGATCTATCGAATTTAATTAACAAATCTACTCTAATTAAATAAGAGTGAGAATCTCCATTTCGATAAGAGTGTTTTACCAGTATAGTCTATAGGTACCTAATGTGTTTGCTTTAAACACAGAAAATTGATGGCGATGTGATTCCAATGTTATAATAACATTTGTTTGTTGAAAGGAAACAATGATGTGAGGCTGTTGAAGCACGCATGATGATGATAATTGTAGTCTTTGAAATATTTTTACCTTAACTGAATCATTTTTTCCCCATGAAAGTTTGGTTTTGCGACCAAGACTCTTTTTCCCTACTGCACTTAAACTTTCTTTCAGAAAGCTTCTCAATACTTAAAACCACCTTGTGAAAAGCAACAGAGTAGGATTAGGGTTAATTTTATTATGCTATGCAAACTCTGTTACAAGGCATTGTGTTTGTTGCAAGAATTAAAACTTAAAATTATCCTAATCTCTGTCTAAGCTTCAATTTAATTGACGGAAGCTTAGCATATTGATGAGCTCAAAAGAATTTGAATAATGCTTGGGGACTCAATAGTTGAGTTTTAACTTTAGTCACAATGTCATGTTTTACTTATGCATTGCATGATGAATATAAAATTAATTATTACTTTATTTGATCATCTCATAAACGTAATATCACTTATGTATTGGATGATGAATGTAAAATTAATTATTATTTTACTTTACCATCCCATTAATGGATATCACATTAGTTGAGACTTAAATTAAGGTAGTATTTGTTGAATTTGGCTGAAATTTGAATGGACCTGAATTTACCTGAAATCTGAATAGGCATGAATACATATATCTAAATGATATGTTTGTTTTTTTCTTTTTTTAATATCAGAATATAAGTGTTAACTTGTTTGTTTTTCAAAAGGAAAACATCTAAAATATGATATTTTAACATAAATAACCTCATAAATATTAACAATATTTTTATTTATTACATAAACACATGACAAGTTATAAATAAATTATTTGATTAGTAAAAAAAATTGATAATTTTTATCTTGACAAAGCATGAAAAGTAAAATATATATATCAAATACACGTACTTTTCTACATTGACATATGATACTTATAATGTTATTTTTTGTATATTCTATTGATATTTCTTCTTATTAATCATATAAGTCAATCAATAATTGTTTAATCATTGGAATTAAAATTAATGTATTAAATAAAATTTAAATTTTATTATAAAAATAGTAAATATAAATACAGAGAGATTGACCTATTATAAAATACATTCACCTAAAGTTCTATTATATTTAAAATGTTCATTGACAAAAAAATAATAATAGTTGAATACACGTACAAAAAAAGGATAAATAAAAAATAATAAAAGGAAAATTTATGTAATAAAAATTAAATTTATCTAATAGAGTATTAATGAGAAAGAATATTAAAGTTCCATTAAGATGTTTTGCCATTCAGGTAAAAATAAGAATATTTAACTTTTTCCATTAAGATATAAACATCTTATGATCGTATAAAAGTGATAAAAAATAAATAAAATAAAAACTATAAATGTCTGAAAAAAAATTAAGATTCAGACTTCAGTTAAAAAGCAAACGACCCTAAAACTTAAATATTAAAATATCTAACATTAGTTAAAGCATTTAAAATTTACAGTACATAATCCAAAAGAATTTAGAAAGATTATAGGTCTTTGTCATGTTTAAAAATGACTTGACATTTATTATTCTTCATGTTTACTTATTATCCTAGGTCTAACACCCAACAACATCATCATAATACCAATTGCTTAGAGCACTCCTTCATTATTAGTTTCTTCCTTTGATATCTACCCATGCTTTTGGGCTACGTAACAATTAACACAATATAGTAATATGGCTATGTAACGATTAATGTAGTGTGCATTTGAGATTGAAGCTGGCTAATTGTAACTTTTAAGTTATAATATTAAAGTGTTTGGTAAACACTAGCTGTTGTTGTTTAGAAATTATGTTGATATGATTTTTACTTGTATAATGAAAAATATATTATATATTTAATAATTTTATCAAAATTATTATTTAAAATTTAAATTTACTATATATTAATAACTTTTGTTTCATGCTTATAACTTTTTTTTTCCACAATAGTTGTAATTTAAAAGATACAACACCTCAAATCCCAAATGTGCTCATAATTTAGTAATACGAGATGCTGTGTAGGATAAAAACGTAATTTAAAACAAATAAAATTATATCCCCTAGAAATTGAACAATTGGCACCATGATCTCCTACTAATCTGTCGTCATTGTTGTCGATGCCGATTTTGCTCGAGGTTCCTGCTAATTATTTTCCAAGAAGATATGAGAAAATGAAATATTTCCTTCTCTATTGATCTAAGACAACAAAATTAGATCCAATAATTCGTGGACTGTACAGTAAATATTCTAAGGAATCTTTTTTTTTCATCCAACATTAAGATTTATTCTCTCTAATTTTTATGGATCCGACTTAGATGTTAATGCCTTTTAAAAGTTAAAGTTGAAACAAAGCATAAAAATTAGATCCGAAATGGCATTCGATTCTTATTAAATAAGGTTGAATCTTAAATTTAAAATGATGTATTTTAAAATTAGATCCAATTATTTGTGCACTGTACGGTTAATATTCTTAGGGATCTTCATTTTTCATCCAAACGGTTGAGATTATTGTCTATAATTTTTATGGATCTGACTTAAATGTTAATGCCTGTTAAAGGTTCAAAGTTGAAAAGAAGCACAAAAATTGAGATGTAACATGACATTAGATTCTTATTAAATAAGGTTGAATCTTAATTTCAAAACTATGTATTATAAACAGTGTATACCTACACTTTCTTAGCTAATTCGCATACTTTCTTGCCCAATTTTTATGTTTTCTTCTGTTTCTTCAATTCCTGAGCTTCATTTTCTACAAAGAAAAAGTGTGCTTCGGAAGTTTTGGACTAGCTAACCAAATTAAATAAATAAATAAAAGGTAATGAAGAATTCGAACGTGAATTTTACTTGGACAAATTATTCACTAATGAAAATTGGTTCTACATTATGTAAATGGACAAATTAGTCCCTACTAAAAACTAGATCTATGTTATTTAAGTTACCTGAGGCGAATTTCTGGTGATCTAAGAAGAAGCAGATCAAAGAAGAACCCGCAAAGAGACCCAGAGGTGCTTGCATGCATGCAGAAGAACCAGCGATGGTTCGCTTGTAAATGTTCGAGCAGGTAGGCATAACCAACTCCTAAATGGTGCAAAATTTTGTTATGTTCATCAAAGTAAATTTTCAGACTTCCAGGAATCAAGAGCCAAAGAGAACAAGTCCGGTTCGATTCTAGAATTTTCTACAACATTCTACAACTTATATATGTCTAAACAATTCCACACTTGCATAACTAAGACTTATTTAGAACTTAGGAGATTTTTAGGCGTGAAAAAAAAAAATCACCAGTTAAATTAAAAAGAATAATGATTAAAAAAAGAATCATGCTGAACTTGATCTCAAAATAATCATAGCTTTAACTTTGACTTGATGCAAGATAAAGTCACAATGTAAGATGTTGGTGCCTTCAAAAAGTCACTGTAGTCCTACCTTCACTGCTTAACCAGTATTACTCTTTTAAAGTGCTTATCTGTGCCCCCCCATTAGTAACAAGCTCGGTTATGGCGAAGCTACCACCATTTTTTAGGGTGCCTTAAATTTTTTTTAATTATTATCCATACCAAGCATGCACGCTACCAACTATTCATAATATATTTGAGATAAACCAATAATTTATCCGAATTAAAAAGACTTTTTTCAATTACAGGGTCTTTCTTAAAAATTCAAATCAAACATAGGAATTAAGAAATTTATGTAATTAATTAAAATATTATTTCCAAAAATCTTACCCGGGTAAGCCACCCTTTAGCGCCCTCGGTTATGTGAATGAACTTTAGCTTTTTAAGAGGAGAAATCATGGTCAGCCAATCCTTCTGACGCAGCGTATGGCCTACAATAATGGCTGCAGTGTTTTTGTTAATTCTTTGATGATTGTTAAGAGGCTTTTGGGGATTCAGTAGCGAGCATTTGTTCCTCTTTGCCCTTATTTGGTCATTCATTGTGAAGCTAATGCACTCGCTAATATCCGAACATAAGACATGTTTTCCTCGTTCCAAGTTTTTACTCATTCGTATGCTTCAGATTATCAAACTTAAAGCCATTCAGCCTGCACAATACAAGAGAAATCAATATTATTTTAATGTCTTGTATGATATGAAACCAACAACTGCAAATGCACCCAACTTTCCAGCTCCTCTGAACCCTTTGCTTCTTTTTCCAGAAACAAAAAGCGTGCCATGGAAGCTCCGAGCCGGCTGAGCAAATGGAGAAAAGAAATGGGGGAATTCAAGCACGAATTCCATATGGAAAAAACTCTAAACCTTGCCGCATGGAGAAAAAATAACGCTAATGGCAGCGACCAAACTGAATAAATTTGGCAAACAAACCCAAAAGTGTTGCGCTTTCAGTTGTCTTACCCAATCATTGAATTCGACATTATTTTGCACTAGTTAGAAGGAACTTCGAGCATGACAAACAATTACATTATATAATTTTTAGGGCCTGATTGAATAAAACTAAAAGATAATCTTTTACAATCACATCTCTAACACATAACTCATTTTATTGCAAAAACGCATCTCTCGAGCAGGACCTAAATATCCAGTATACAAAAAATTAAAACAGTTAAAGCATAATAAAATGGCAAATTTTGAGTATTTTCATATAGAGATACAGTAAAATCTCCTTATGATCATAATATTAGAACCAAACTAATTTTATTAATGATGAGGTTATAACTTAATAGAAGTGCAGTTATAGAAATTATTGTTCTAACTTAGTTACTCTTAGTGCACGTGATATAAATATAAAAATAAAAATATGCACAACGTTAAATAATTAATTAATAGAGTATATTTTTTCTTTAAAAAAAATTAATAGAGCATATCAAATCTAATTTATAAACATTGATTAGAAGAGATAAACATAATTTCAAAAAACTAGTAAATATATATATATATATATATATATATATATTTTATAGTCTACAGATATTTATTAATGTGTGGATTAAGTTACTTGTGATGAGATATAGAAAATGATAATTAATTATAATATAAACTTTATTCTTATAACTTACCCAAATACAAACAAAAATTTTTATGGCTACAATGATAGTTATTCCTTTCATAGCAAATCAATCAATTTTTTTTTTGGTTTGGCTAACTAGGAACGGTTTCCATATATACGTAATATTAAAAATATTACAGTAAACTTAAAATTTGTAATATGGGTAAATAACGACAGAGTTCTTATTGGGACTCACCTATGGTCAGTTGAGTAATGATAGAGTCACAAATTCTTATTAAACTTATTTTGTACAAACTGACGTGGCATGATATCATTGGTTGAATGAAAATATAAATTAATAAAAACAAATCATGTGGGCCAAGTGATATTTAATTCAACCAATCTTATCATTCCACATCAGTTTGCACAAAATAAATTTATACAAGAGTTTGTGGCTCTATCATTACTCATGGTCAGTTATACCTTACCATACTTTTTATTTTTTTTCCAGCAAAATCGTAGGATGCTTTCAAATTTAATCTTACGGCTGACATTAATTATTGGATAATTTAATCAGCCACTGGCAACCTTTACAACCAGTTATACTCTCTCATTACATTTCTCGGCCGCACTAAGAAAACGAGGAAGTGAGTAACTAACACGCACGCCGCAGAGAAAGATGACGGCGGGCCCCGCCGGCACAAAGGTTCTTCGATTGCTCTATTTCGTCGGCGCCGGATTTATCTGCACAGCTACAATCAACAAGTAGCGGGAACTCGAGCGGAAGTCATTGCAAAAGAAACAGCAAGAGAGTGATCTATGGACAGATGATAACTCGGCAACTACAGTACAGAAAGCCGTCAAATGATCTATTTATTTGACTTCTGATGGATTTTCAAAAGTTTTGGTAATAAAATGTCTCTTAAGTTTTCATTTCCATGGCCTAATGCTTGAGTTATTGTTATGCATAATTGTTGGAAGAGTTAGTGTTTTAGTATTGGATTTTGGAATTTGTATTTTGGCTTTGATATGTTACTGTTGTGATGTCGATCTAGAAATTTATGACAACACTCTCCTTTGGTTTGGTACTATAGCTATTGAATTTTCATGGCGGATATAGATTATTCTTTAAAAGAAAAAAAATTACAACCGGTTATTTATTGATTTAGGAGCTGTTAACTGAGCTGAGCGTGAGTTCCAGAATTTTCCAACCAGTGATTAGGGTTTCACGGAAAAATCTCTGATATTGATCTTTAGGCAGCACTTAAGACTGAAATTGATTGTAGAGGATCGAATTTGCGGAATTAAAAATTTCTGATCATTAGTACATGAAAATGGCCTTTCACTTGTAGACAATCGTTAGATGTAATGAATCCAGTTTCTGAAATTGAAAGCAGAGTGAGTTCTTAGATTAGATGTACCTACATGCATTAAGTTTGAAGATGTAGGATCGGCCAATTGTTTGATGTCCGCTCTGCTGCACATGTTCTGAAATTGATCATTCAAGATGCCTTGGAAGCACTCCGTGATGTGACCGAGAAGATTCAAGGAAGTATTAAATATGTTAAAAGTTCACAATTAACACAAGGAAAGTTCAACGAGATCACCCAGCAAGTTGAAAGCAATGGTCAAAAGAGCCTAAAATGTGATGTTTTCTCTTGGATTGTTTTTTAATTTTTCGTTTGAAAGCTGATAGTGTAAATATTTTGTTCGCAAAAGTTTCTAAAACGTACTTGAGTCAAGATGGTTAGGTATTTTATATCTTCCTTTTTACTCTTGACTGGATTCATAGAGTTATAACATTAACATAAATTTTTCTTTCAACTAGATACTGATGAGATATCTCACTTTTAAATCCTTCAGCTCTCTGTAATTTCATCATCATTATATTCCACGAGGGATTGTTGAATTATATATATCTTGGCATTTCTTCATTGACTGAATTATCTTTCATAATATTCCAGCTTCAAATGGGTACACTGTGGAGCCGGTTGGATGCAGAATTCCTTCTAGCTCATATGTGCTCTGTAAAATTCAAAGACTGAATAGTGGTTGCAACTCTTTTGAGACAATCTAGGGTATAATCCCCCCATTATTGCTTTTGCTTTATCCGTTTTACCTTGCAGCATTTTGGAATTTGTGAGAAGCTCAAAATTTTTTGAGTCAGAATTGAGGATCTCAACTTCTGTAAAAATATTCATATTTTTAAATCATAAATTATTGCATCTGATGCTTTAGGTGGAACTTAGTTCACTATGGAAAGGAAAATTATGTTGGATGCATAACCAGATGCTTTTCAAGAGAAAATTTCACTGATATTTTTCTGAGGATTTTTGCTTGGCCATCTCATTTCAAGCTGCTTGAATTTTTTCTTTATATCATCTTGGTTGGATAACTGTAACTCATTGAATTTTCTAGCACTTTTGCTGATTGTTTATTTTATATGAGATTATGGTAGTAAATTTTGGAAGCTCAAAAAGTAATGGGACTTAGGAAAAGTATGATATAGAATGCTGGATAGAATCAAAATATTCACTCTTCTGGCATCCAAAGATGATTGTATTCAAGATAGCTAGTTTTGACTTTTGAGGCAGTATAAACATCCGATTGTATTAATTTTCTATATAGAGCTTGCAGTTTTTTTCCCACTCACCTGTAGAGCTGCTATCTTAATCTATTGTAACTTGTGAGAAGGGCCAAGTGTTTCATCTACATCAATTTCATAAAACTGTTGCCTCATTGTCCATAAACTTTCGTTAAGAATTAGCATGTCTAATTTCATCATCATAAAAATGTAAGAAAGAAGCTACCTCATATCTAATATCATTCCTGCCAAATTGGTACAGATTTGACTTAGAATCATGATAAATAATTTGAAAGCACTTAATAATATGAAGTGAAAAAGTACAAGAGACAATAATGTTCTTGTCATCAGATGAAAGATTTTGAACAATAAATAAAAATCCCCCTGTATTGCTGCGAATATAAAAATTGAAGAGAATCTGAGGACATAAGACAATTGAAGACTGCATTTTTACAACTTGGCTATTGGCAATAGATTTTCTTAGCCCACATTTGCTGCCATAAAAATCTTTACTGTGTTCCTTATATTTCAGAGTATCTCTTTCCTCTGTACTAAGAAAATGTTTGCCAGAAAGATGGAATTACTACAACAAAAAATGCTTGGGATGTATACTTTCCAGCTTCCATATGGTGAACGCTTGATAAATACAAATTCTCACCTTGAGGAGACGCCACTCTTTGATATTGATGTGCCGGATAAATACCCCTCGTCTGTATCTCTTCATATAAAAACAAAGAAAGAAAAGAAACAACAGCAGCTGCAAGCCAGGTTTTCTGTATAACAATGTCGAAGCAGTCTTTCAAGGTCTGCTTCTTTTTGAAGAGAATATTCAAGCTGAGGGTGGCAGAACCTCCAGCAGAAATCAAGCAACTCTTTGATCAGTTCTCAGAAAATGGCACCATGAGTGTTGACAACTTGATAAGTTTATGATTTATTGTCAAAAAGAGGAGACTGCCAAAAAAAAGAAGACGCACAATAAATCTTCAATAGTTTCAAGCTCCTTAACATTTTCCAGCGAAGAGGCCTCCATGTCGATGCCTTCTTTCAGTATCTCTATAGCGACCATAATCTTCCACTCCCTAATAAGGTAGTCACATACCTATTCAAACTTTATAGTTTTTATGATTATTTTTCAAAATGATGGTGCTTGAACATTATGTTTTGATTGATAATTCGCGCCTAGGTGCACCACAACATGGATTCTCCGTATGCACATTATTTCTTCTACACAGGCCACTGCTCATACTTAACTGGACATTAACTCAGCAGCGATAACAGCAGTAAACCAATTATAGAGGCGCTGAGGAGGGGAGTAAAGAGTAATTGAACTGGATTTGTTGCCAAACTCGGAGAATTTGTCGTGATTTTATCTTTTTATTATTTTTTGACGGAATAATTCTTTTTGTTCGGCCATTGTTAGATTTTATTTGAGGAGAATTCTTGTTTATATCTCACATTGCAAGGTCGAGGTATTTACGGGTATTGAAAAAAAAAATAATAAATAACATATTAAAGAAAGAAAAAATTACATTAGATTTCCGGGAAAATAGTCTATCAGTCACAAGAGGAATTCTTTGCCGAACAGCATCAATGAGCCGAGTATTTTGTCCACCAATCTGATAAAATTAGAAATAGCAAATTGAATCTCCCGTACCAAGGAAGCAAACCTATCAACTTAACAAGAAATTTGGCACTCGCAACCTAAAAAATTCTCCTACATCAAAATTTAATTATTTGAAAAAAAATTACAGTAATTCCAGCAAATTAAGACTGAAATTAAATTGCCAATATATATATATATATATCATCTCCTACATTTTTCCACACTAACCCTTGTATTTGTTCTCACCATATTAACCAGAATAATAATCAGGTAAAAGAATGGGGGTAAACCAATTCACATTGATTATAAGAGCCACATTTTTAAAATACTGTATATTGAGCCTTGATGGCTGCTTAGGCTGACAGCATTGTGAAACAATCCAAAGTTGCGTTTCACAAACTCGCTTAATTCTCCTCGCAAGCAGAAAGCCGATAATGTTGAACAAAATCAATGCTGATATAAAAATTTAATCATGGATTAAACTTACCACTCACCATATGATCCACTAATATCAGGTAAAATAATTATCAACAGCTAAAACTGTTTTCCTTGCTGTATAGTTCGATTGTGAACATCAAGATTTGGGTTGGATGAACTTATGGGAATGGCAGGCTGCAGGCTAAATACCTGGCACAATAAACACATATCGCCCAAAAGAAAAAATTAGGTTTAGAAAGGCTATTAACCTCAATTGATAACATGAATTGTGAAACAGAGAATATTACCATTACCATTCCTTGCTATTACACGTGTGTACCAACCCATAACAGAACTGGAATGGCACATCCCGATTCAAATGTGTAGAGAAGTTCACACAAGTCCAAACTTCCACTCTCCCACCATTGAACATTTTCTATAAAACCAAAATTACACAAAATAATTCAGTGTGAATAAACAAAAGCTCCTTATTTAGAAGGCAGAGTGGATTCAGCTGAACACCAAGCACATACATTCCAAGTACCTAAGTGAATATCAAATACAATGCTCTTGTGACCCACTACTTTGAAGATTATAGTCAGCAAGTGTGCTTAGCAGCAGACTGTCTGGCATGATTCCATTTCTCAACATACTGTCATACAACTGCATAGCTTCAGTTGGTCTTCCGGCCTTGCAGTAACCACGAATCAGGATTGCATAAGTGACCACATCGGGCAATAAATGATTGTCTAGAGCACAATGAAAAGCATACGATGCTTCCTCCATAAGTCCTCTTTTGAAAAGACCATCAATGAGGATGGTATAACTTACAATATTTGGAGAGATATTGTTTTCACACATCTCTTCATAAACGTCAAAGGCACTTTTCATATTTTGAGATTTGAAATAGCCGTCAATTAAACAGCTATAAGTGACCACGTTGGCCTTGGGACCCTTTTCCAACATTTTGGAGAACATCATAATGGCATCATCCATTCTGCCTTCTTTGCAAAAAGCATCAATCAATATGGTAAAAGTAATGGAATTGGGTTTCAACTGTACACATGGCAGCTTTTCAAATAGCTGAACAGCCTCATCTAACCTATTCAATGAGCAGTAGCCACAAATTATTGTATTGTATGTTATAATATCAGGTTCTAGACCTCTATCAGTTAGTTGACCGAAGAGTTTCAAGGTTGCATCTAAATGGCATTCTTTTATAAGCATATTAAGAAGAACATTATATATAGCAATATCAGGAACTACTCCATTTCTTTCCATGAGTTTAAACATCTGCAACCCAGCGCGGACATTTTTTCCCTTGAAGAGCCCGTGAATGATAGCAGAATATGTAATGACATCTGGTGTCAAACCCCTCTTCAGCATTTGGAAAAATAACAACATTGCCGAACTCAAGCTCCCTTGACCAGCGATCCCTCTAATAAGCACAGTGTGGGTAATTACATCCGGTTTTATGTTGTACATACCCATTAACATGAACAACTTCATAGTATCCGTTGCACGCTTTAATCTACAGAAACCATCCATCAAGGTGTTGAAAATAAATAAATTGGGAATCAAAGCCATCCTTACAGACTGAAAGAAAAATCTAAGGGCATCACCCATCAACCCTTGTTTGCAAAGACCATTTATTAACAAGCCGCAAACAACTGCATCAGGTTTAAGGCCCCTCTTTATCATATTATCATACAAAGAGAAGCCATCTCTCAATTTTCCTGATTTGCAAAAGCCATCAATCAGACTGCTGTAAGTTAGGAGAGATGGCTCCAGCCCTCGAATCAGAACCTGACCAAATATCCCACAAGCCTCGACAAGCCTACCCTGCTGACACAATCCCTTTATAAGTATACTATAACTAACCACATTTGGCAAAATCCCTTCATTCAACATTCTATCATATGTCTGCACAGCCCTCCCAACATCCCCAATTCCCACATATGCATCCATAAGTGAACTGAAAACAACAACATCCAACTTTAAACCTCTATCCAGTGCCGTCAACAGTAGTTCATTCCCTTCCTTCAGTCTACCTGCCTTGAAAAGGCCATCAATAAGAATACTATAGATAATTAGATCAGGCACCAAATCCATCTCCATCATTAGATTATAAAGCTGAAATGCTTTTTCCAATTTCACCTCCTTGCAAAATGCATTAATCAATGTGCTAAATGTCACCACATTTGGTTTCGGACCAACCAGTAGCAACACATCAAACAAACTAGAAGCATTTCCAATCTGACCGTTTATGCAAAGGCATTTCAAAATTTTATTACAAGTCACAATATTAGGCACAAAACCCCTCTGAATCACCTGTCGATGCATATGAAAAGCATTTTCAATCTCCCCCTTCCTCAATAAACCATTCATTAAAAACTCATACATGCAAAACCCCTTCCCTCTCATTGCTCTACACAGCTTATAATACTGATCAGCAAGTAGAGCAACGCGATTCGAATCAACTAAACAGTTCATCAGTCTATGCACCAAATCCGGCAACAAATAAATACCCATGTCAGACATATAAGCAAAAATCTCAACAGACTCATCAACCTTTCCAATTCTCAGATAATTTTCAATCAAGAAGCTATAATCACAACCAAAATCTCCCAAACTGTCACAAAACAGGCGAAAAAAGTTGTAGTTTTTTCCAAATTGAATAACCATTTTGTCGAAAACATGCGAAGCCACATCCCTCATATCGGACTGCAGCAAAACGTGAATTAGCTGTGCAATATTGGGTGAGCTGACACAGTCGTGAGTCCATTTGAAAAACTGAATGGCAGGAGTGGGGTTATTGGTTTTGATGAGGTTGGCTAAAATGGCATTAACTTGGTTGGATCGTAAATCTGAGATATGGGTTTTTGATTCGGAGCAGTAACACTTGTTAATAGAACGCAAAACAGTTAGAAGGTTTTTGAATTTGAGTAGTACCTTTGAAGAAGAGCAAGGCCAAGAAGAGAGCATATCTGAGAATAAATATAACTGCCCATTTATTTTCACGAACCGTTGGTGTGCTTTTCTTCAACCTTCAATCATCTTCCACTTCCAGTCTTCAACTTCACACATATAATTCAAATTTCAAAGCCCTTCTCTTCATTCTCCACAAAAGCGGGTGAGTGATATTTTGCCTGCTTCCCTCCGCGCGTTGTTGGGAAAATTTAATTACACGATGGTGCGCCGCTGTGTGGGTTTTTGGGGAATTAATGTCTAATTTTTAGTTATTGATTTATTTTTCTCATGTTCCTTTTTCCATTCTTTTTCTCAATTTACGCAGTAAATGGGACATAAGTTATTATCGTGTGAATTTAGTTGCTACCCTAAATTTTTTTTACTTTCTTTTTTAACAGTTTCAATGATTATAAATTTTGTTTCGTTTTATTTGTCTCGGTAGATTTGCATATGTAATATTGAATTGGTTTGACTTCTTATATTTTTTTAATTTAGGATGATTTGAAGAGAACATTCTCAAAAAACTCAAATCTCCACTTATTTTTTAATACTATCTAACCTCTATAGGATCTAATGACATGTGTTTACTACCAAATTTTATGCTAAGGAGTTATTTTAGTTGTATTTTATCAGATTTTACTAATTAATACCAATAAGAACAAATGTCCGAACTTAATATATATATATATATATATATATATAAAGCCTCACCTAGTTTCAGTTTAGTTAAAAAAAAAAAAAAATTACTTGCTGTCTGAACTTTCACTCGTGACAAAATTTTCAAACACGTCAGGTGATTCCTCGCCAACCAAATCATCCAAACACTATCCCGTGCTTGTTCTGTTTGATTAAAATTCTCCAGAATCAGAAAACTGACACACCACTTTTCCTGTTCATCATCTTTGTATGGATGTTTTAATAGAAAGGTGCTGAATTTGGTTAAAGGATATCTTCTTTTCCAGATTTGAAAGAGGAATTGTGAGCTGGTGAAGGTGGCTAAGAGGGAAATCTAGATTCTTGTGAGAGAAAATTAGTATGTTTTGTGTAGCGCAATCGAAAACTTAGATCCAATTTACTGTTCTTGTTGCTACCAAAAAATGATCTATAATATTAATCCATCTGAGGAGAAAAGGTGTTAAAATAATATTTGGTTGATGCTCTAGAAAATATGTTTTTTGTTCTCAGCTGTTTGTTGGAGAGTCACGGTGGTGCGGCAAAAGGATTTTACTGTGAAATGAAAAGTAAACAAATAAATATGTGCAAAGACCAATAAGTTGGTGTGAACTCAAGGCAATGAGAAAAGGAAACCTGAATAAGTCCGGTGTATCGATCGATACCTTCTAGGCCTATTAAATTCGACTTTTATCCCATCAATTACTTAACTAATTAATTAATTAATTAAATTATATTAAAAAGGACCAGTAAATCAAAATGATAGAATCACTGACCTGCTGCAGGAGTGGTAGAGTCACTGGCACGCCTGTTGGAATTGCGAGGCGTGAGTTTACTGCTTCTTCATATTCTTCTTCCAATTCCAAATTGAACAAATTTGATCGTCGAGGCCTCTTAGCTTTAACCACTACAGGCACAAAAGCAACATCTCATCTCTTTAGCTACGTCAGGTTACTAATTAGTTAATACGTTTGCTCCTTCATTCGTTCATTCGTTTGATTGATTTGCAATTTCGAAAATTATTCAAATTTTTCATACGCAGAAAGAGATCGGCATCGAGAATCGTAATGGCGGCGGAGGCGATCGCTTCGTCGGACGTGGTTTCAGGTGACATGATTTTTGAACCGGTTTTAGAGGAAGGAGTTTTTCGGTTCGATTGTTCGGCGAGTGATCGTCAAGCAGCGTATCCGAGTCTCTCGTTTGTGAATGGAAAGGATAGGGACACGCCAATCTCGACTCGCACGGCCCCTTCATATACTCCCACTTATCAATGTGTCCGCGGTCAACAGATAGTCAAACTTGAGGTTCACTCTCTGCGTACATTGCACTTTCTTAATTTCTTTGGTAATGCATGTCTTTTTTTCTTTTTTTTTTTTCAAGCTAGATTAATTTGATAGCTTTGGGTTCGGATTTTAGTTTCCTGCTGGTACCTCGTTGTATGGAACTGGGGAAGTTAGTGGTCAGCTAGAGCGGACGGGAAAGAGAGTGAGTTCCTGTCTATTTTTTATTTTTTAAATATGATGAGCAGTGAGCCCTTATTTACTTGTTCAACTACAATGTGGTGATCTTTTTGCCTGTAGATTTTTACATGGAACACGGACGCATGGGGCTATGGTACTGGAACAACGTCTTTGTATCAGTCGCATCCTTGGGTGCTTGCTGTTCTTCCGAATGGAGAGGCATTGGGGGTTCTTGCTGACACAACACGTCGGTGTGAGGTGTGGCTTTCTTGTGAACTTAAACTTGTTTAAGTATTACTGCTGGGGTTTTCTTTCTTGTGAGGTTAAATATTTGAATTGTAATGTTGTTTAGTTTTAACATGGCATTGAAAGTCATGATGTCTTGCTTTTGAGTTGTGTTTTGGTCCATTGTGTGCTTGTTTTGTGTTTGGAATCTCACTAATTAAAGGGTAAATATCGTTCAACTCTTTGACTGTTGGCCTAAAATAAAGCAGCTTTAAGGTCTTTTTCTCGGTCTTCACACATGACCATGGTTGGACTAAAGCGAATATACTTAAGATTTCTCTCAAAATTAGCCTGTAGTGACTCTCATATTTTCTCCTAATTTCCAAAGTTTACTTTTGTTCTTTCTGCTGTATTTTGTTTCTTAGATTGGTTAATTGGTTTTTTCAGCATTCTATTGTTTGTCAGTTGATGAAATTGATGGATTGTAATGGGGAGTTAAATGAGAAACATGAAAAGAGTGTGGAGCAGCTTGATTTCAGACTAAAACTCCAGGAGCTTCATTGTATTTACCCTTTAATTAAGTAGGCGCCAAAATGAGAGAGGGAGTGGGGTTGGGGTGGGGTTGTTGGAGGTTAAAATGCTATTATTGAGTAAAAACTTTACCTATTATGAACTTTTGTGGTAATCCACATGGATCTATCCTAACAGTCCTCTGTATTTATTCTCCTGCAGATTGATCTGAGGAAAGAATCAACAATACAGTTCATTGCTCCATCCTCATATCCTGTTATTACATTTGGTCCTTTCACTTCTCCTACTGCTGTTCTGGTTTCTCTTTCTCATGCAGTTGGTAATCTCCTAAACCAAGCTTTCTCTTCTTCAAGTGCTCCATGTCCTTGCCAAGTTTTTATGATGTCAAGATAACTTCCTCTGTCACAGTTTGCTCTTTCATGATTTTCATGTTGAATCAGGAAACATAATACATATAATATGTTCCTTTGTTTTTTGTGGTTTAAAGGGTATCTATTTTTCTTTTAATTCTTCCTTGAGTGATGCATGAGTTGAATTCTGTGTTTTGTTGAGGTATTTAGATATATCTATTTTGCACTAAAAGCTTCTCTGCTAATACAATAATAAGAGTAACCCTAATAAAATAAAAGCAATCCTTCTTTAATCAAGCTTTATGGACGGAGTGACTAAAAGTGTGTTTCGTATCATTTTAAAAAACAGTTCTCAAACCTACTTATAAAAATGACGGTTGATGTTCTTCAAATGATGTTTACTTGATCAAAGAATGCTTTTGGTTGTGACTACTATAATTTTTTTGAAAAAATAAAATTGGGAGAACGTATTTGGTGTTCTTGAAAATGAGATTTTTATATTATTGTTAATGTTATTATTTATCTTTTGGAGTTAATTCATTTTCATAATTCCCAAATTCTAGCTATAATTTTGAATATTCATTTTTTGTTGTACAAATTTGTTTCTAGAAAACACCACTCCTAGTAAAATTATACTTTTTGTTTTTGGAAACATACAATCTATTTGAGAAACATAACCAAACTCCCATTAATATACTTTCATGACCTATAATGATCTGTTATGAGCTTGTTTCATCGTTTGAGTCCCTGAATTATAGCATAACCAAGCTCCCATTAATATAATTTCATGACCTATAATGATCTGTTATGAGCTTTTTTCATCGTTTGAGTCCGTGAATTATCATTGATGAAATAGATAGAGACCTCCAGTTAAACAGAGCAATGATGGCGGCAATGAATAGTTCTGCAATTTTGCATACTTGTCCATCTTCATTTCTTCACAGGAGCTGCATTGTAGCAGTTATACTAGTGTTTCAAGAGCTTCTTAGGTCTTTTTATTTTTTTTTAATGTATCATCTTCACAGTTTTTTTTTTAAATTTATTCTTCTTTAAAGAAAAGAAATTTCTAATTGTATTTACATTTATGGGTTTACAAAAGTGAAAAAGCTGTCCACAAGAACAATAACATATGGCTTGGGCTACTTTGTAATTGTTGATTTTTCTTACTAGGGACTGTGTTTATGCCACCAAAATGGTCCTTAGGTTACCACCAATGTCGCTGGAGCTATGATTCTGATAAGAGAGTTCGTGAGGTTGGTTCTTTCTCTTTTTCCCTATGAATTTTTCTTCCTGATTTGCTTCATCTTTGGAAGAACAACAGAATTCTGAAAAATTGTTATTCCTAAAGTTTAATCACCATTGTGCTTTCTATATCTTCTATTATACATTTTATTTTGTGCTTTTCTGATTATTAACCCACCATATATTCAGATTTGCAGGACATTTCGTGAGAAAGGTATACCGTGTGATGTTATATGGATGGATATCGACTACATGGATGGATTTCGTTGTTTCACTTTTGACAAGGCATGTACTTTCTTAATGATATTTCTGGATGATATGTCTATTGGACCATTAATTTACTTATGACTTAAAATTAAATCAACATTCATTAAAGCAGTAAAAAGCAAATATCAACCCAGAGAAGGAGTTTCGTTATTTCGTTTAGACTTCCAAAAATTGTTAATTATAGTAGTTGCTAGAACTTCAGTTTCATTTCAATGCGCTTGAGATGCAGTAATATTAACAATATCTGAAACTAATTCCTCTCATGAAGGTTAGTATATAGAGATAAAAAAAATGGTCCCTTTGTTGATTTGCTGGCCTAGGATCTGCTAGGACAAAAGCTTGGTTATGGACAGCCTTTTTGAACTTCACAATATCCACACTATGTATTTTTGTTACAAGGACACGTCTCCTGGCAAGGCATTGCTATTACATAGCTGTATATTACCCATTACGTGAGAACACTATAATCATTGACATGGGGAGTGAATTATAATGATTTCTTTTAGGAGCGTTTCCCAGATCCAAAATCTTTGGCCACGGATCTCCACCTTAACGGCTTCAAAGCAATCTGGATGCTTGATCCAGGAATTAAACATGAAGATGGGTACTTTGTGTATGATAGCGGCTCTAAAATTGATGTCTGGATTCAGAAAGCAGATGGGACGCCTTTTATTGGTACTTCTCTTTATTTGATGAAGCTGATTCTTTAAATTAATTTTTTGAGGTGTTAAAGTCACCAATGTCGTTATTTCAGGGGAGGTGTGGCCTGGGCCTTGTGTTTTCCCTGATTATACACAGTCAAAAGTTCGTTCCTGGTGGGCCTCTTTAGTTAAGGATTTCATTTATAATGGAGTTGATGGTATATGGAATGATATGAACGAGCCAGCTGTCTTTAAGGTTATTCTTATATTTATTCCTATGCATGTGCATTCTCTTTTATTTGTATGTGGTCTTACTGCTTTCTTTCTTTCAGTCTGTAACAAAGACAATGCCTGAGAGCAACATCCACAGAGGGGATGATGAAATTGGAGGTTGTCAAAATCACTTGTACTATCACAACGTATAATTTTTCAACCCTAATCTGGTGGCTTTCTTCTTACATGTAATCTCTTTTGCTATTAGTTTGTACGTGCATAGATCTCTTTGGTTATGCGATTTTGCTCGCAATGTAGTGCCAACCCATGTGTGAATGGTTATTCCCATGATGGCCGTTATTAACACGGGTTGCCAAACTTAGGTTTATGGCATGCTAATGGCAAGATCGACATATGAAGGCATGAAGTTAGCTGATAAAGATAAGCGTCCTTTTGTTCTCACCAGAGCTGGATTTATTGGTAGTCAAAGATATGCTGCCACATGGACAGGAGATAATGTTTCAAATTGGGAGCACCTTCATATGAGTATATCCATGGTACTTCAATTGGTAAGTGTTCAGTTGTTCATTTTTTCTGTTTTCACACAGTACTAATGAGCTAAACGCTTTATGCCCTAAATAATTTATGGCTTTTCCCCCTGCTATAGGTGATGCTTTTGTCTCTCTGAGCAATCTTTTCACTTTCTTTATAAGGAAGACTTAAGTGCTGTATGAATGATGTATGCGGATAAGAAGTTTAGTTTGTGGTCTCTTTCAAGAGTATAAATAGTTATCTTTTGCTTTGTCTAAAACCTGAAAACTGTAGAACCAACCATTAGGCAGCATATTAGATCAAAGTTGTTTTGTCGTAATCTTCTAATTCATCATTGATCCTTGAGAAGGGGTCCTGAATTTATTTTGTGAATTTTGGGTTTGCTTTATTTGTTTTGAGACAATTTAGTCCTAAAGATCCTGTGCTTTTATCGGAAAGCTTTCAGTTTAGAATTGGATACAACATTTTTGTGATCTTTAAGGAGTTCTTTTTTTTTTGTGAACTCACTCAATTCTTTGTATATCCCTTCTTTTTAGTATAAGGTTCTTCGTTTCCTAAAAGAAAATTATTTTCTCATTCTTCTTGTTAAAGGTATTCAACTTTTTTGCCTTCGATCTTTCTTTAGACTTTTTATTTTTCACCTATCAAATTATACTAGTTCTTCATAACCAAATACCCTTGACTGCCACATTATACCAATTCTGCAGTCCCTGTTAATCATCTTCTTCCGTCAGCTAGGTCGTGAAATTTATATGCTACCTAGAATTCTAGAGCTTTTTGATGGTTTAATTTTGATGATGAGCGATCATTCATCATCTTCAATCAATAGGGTTCCTGGAGTAAACCATGAGGTCGTATCTTCCCTCTTTCAATCCTGCTTCAAGTAATTAAGCTGCATCTCCTATTCCTTCCCCCACGCCCCACCAAAAAAAAAAAAAAAAAAACACTTTGCTGGATCTTGACAACCCTTCCTGATACGTCACTTTCATCAATTTTAGTATCATATCAATGCAGGCTTACAGTAATTATTTGTGCCTGGCTATAGTCTTTTGGCATTATCTTGCTTTTCTATGACTTTTTGTTTATTAATCTTAGGCTATGAGTCTGTCATCCAGAAAACATACTAATGCAAGCCTTCGTTTAACTTTTGGAACAATGTATACTAAAGATATTTGCTTAAGTTTGTATTTGGATACAATTCTGACATCCGACATTATCTTAACACACAGCTGGCTTTGCAGAACTGTTTGTCTTGGTTCCCAATTTTTGAACTGAATTACTTGGAGGCAACATTTTTTTTTCTTTTTTTTTTGGGTTATTTCTTTCTGACATATTCTACGTTCTGATACATGATTTAATTTGTACTAGGGACTTAGTGGTCAGCCACTTTCAGGACCTGATATTGGTGGATTTGCTGGAAATGCAACACCTAGACTTTTTGGACGGTGGATGGGTATAGGCGCCATGTTTCCTTTTTGCCGCGGGCACTCTGAAACCGACACTATTGACCATGAGCCTTGGTCTTTTGGGGAAGAGGTTTTGTTCTGCTCTAGCATTGTTATTATAACCATTTTTCTGTTTCAAACTTGAATGAGTGGATTCTTGTAAGTACTACAGGTTACGGAGAATGAAATTGCTTTCCTATTATTGATGACTGAAAAGGCCCAATCATATTTTAAAAGGCTAATTATGACTGAAAGAACACTTTAGAAACATTCCTTATATATTGGGAAAACAAATCAATTGCCTCTCTTAAGCACAATAAAAAGTTACAAATCATATGAGAGCTTGTCGTATGTATGAAAAAAATCTTGAAATGTCAGATTTTATGAAATGTTCTATTTCTGGGAAATGGGGTAGACTGCAGGTGGGCAGCAAAAATATTTAAGCAGAATAATGCTGACTAACTAAATGAAAACCGATTTAATCTGCTTTCTTTGCTTATTAAGTACTGCCTTAATTTATTTAGAGCTTAGTTGATCTTCCTAAAGGGGGTTTCCTGTGAATATGCATGCTTGATCAAAGTACATAAACTAAACATTGATTAGTTCTCGCTAATTGTGGTGAGAACCCCGGTGTAATACCTTGCATAAACTTTAAGTTATATCTACTTCGTGTCCTCATAAAGAATGATGTCAAGGTACAATCAAGAGGTTGTTTGATCGAACTATATGTTGTGTCCATTGAGTTAGATCTGAGGAGATCTATGGTAAAGCTGATAGGTGAAGGACCCAACAATAGAATTTAACTTCTTACACACCTATAATGCAAGGCTTGTGAACTAAACACAACAAAGAACAAAATAAACATTTCTGTTGATGTGCTTTTGCATGTCAACCAAAAGAAAAACACTACGAACGTTAATAACTGCAAAAAGCTTTTTTTAATAACAATGAGAGGATTCGAACAATAGATTACCTGGTCAAACTTAAACTGATGGCTAAAAGCCAATAATTGCATTTAATTTCTATCAATTGTTTTACATTAAACAAGTGAGATTTACTACCTACTCTAACATTTACTTTAATTTTTGTTTCTGGTGACAATTGGTTGTGTTTCCTTTGGGTTTATTTGATGTTAACTTGAGTATCTAAAAGTAATGAGAGTTCTATTTCTTAGTGTGAAGAAGTTTGTCGGCTGGCCTTGAAGAGGCGCTATCGCTTTCTACCTCATATATACACTCTATTTTATATGGCTCATACAACTGGCACTCTTGTGGCAAGTCCTACCTTTTTTGCTGGTAAGTACTTGTGTGAGTGTATTGGTTTTGTTCCTTGTGGAGCGTTATGAAAAGTTTACCTTTTTATACTGGCTTTAAAACAAATGTAAATTGCTTGTGCAGATCCTGAAGATCTCACCTTGAGGAAATTTGAAAATTCATTTCTATTGGGTCCGGTTTTAGTTTGTGCAAGGTTCTTATTCTCTTCCTTAGACATGACATACTTGATGACAGTAGAATTGTGTATGTGCCTTAGTTTCCCATTTTCATCTTGGTTTTATGCCTTAATCTCCTTCTCATCTACTCGACCATGATTATTGAATTTTACATATGATTTGATTTTCCTGCTGATAGCATGGTTGTCTTCATTCTAAATATTACATGAATGTAAACCAACCACTGGCCAACCCTAGTGTGAATATAACTTGAACTTAGACCTGCCGTCCCACCCTGAGTGAGTTTACCAATTAAACTAAATGTTCGAATTTAATAATTGTGCCCTTTGTTTGGTGCACAACGATATTTAGTTTTTTTAAAATTGTTGAAATATTAACACCTTTCCATACAAAAGAATTCAATCTCTCAATATAATTGTGGGGGGATGCTTTTGAAGATATAGCCTGGTCTCTCATGTCTCACTTGTCGTATCAAGTTAACTATCCAAAGCAACAGAATGCCAATTGCACGATTTTAGTGACAGATTCTTTATGCAACATTGTTCAATAGCTTCTTTCCCTTTTCTGAGAATTATCCTTCTCTGAGAGAGTTATATACTTATCTTATTCAAAATCATCAAAATGAAATATTGTTTACTTTCGTGTAGTCATTTCTATACTTGATGTGATGTCAATGTTCTAAAACCACTTCTTTTTTAATTTATTGAATATATCTTTCTAGTTTGTTATAAAAGAAAAAGATATTGCATTGCCAAGATATTTTCTTTTGTGTAGTGGGGAAAGTAAGAAAATCAAATAAGAAAAAAATATTTAGGGAAATGTCACATTATTATTTACATTCCTGATTTTGTTTTTGTGTGTTGAACCCTTTTAAATTTCTTTGAACTGTTGGATTCTCTTGATGCCACTCTTCTCATGGATTGTTAAGAGTGGGGTTAAGTTGTAGGACCTTGTATTTTGCTTCTCGTCAGGCATATACTAACATCCATATTTCTTCTTAATCAGCACATTGCCTGATCAGAGGTCAGATAAGTTGCAGCATGCACTACCCAGGGGAATTTGGCAAAGTTTTGATTTTGAAGATTCACATCCGGTATCTGTTCTTGGACATTTATCTGTATCCATTAAAGTCATGTCTGTTTTCCCCTTTTTTAAATGAATTTTGATGTTTTCCCTCTTTTGCTCTTTTTGTAATATACCAGGATTTACCCTCTTTATATTTGCAAGGTGGATCAATTTTACCTTTAGGTCCTCCGCATCAGAATATCGGTGAATCTAAGCCATCTGATGACTTAACACTTCTGGTGGCTTTAGATGAGAATGGTAGTTTTGATACATTACATTTTTGTAGAACAACTTTAAATTTGAAGCTAATAATTTCATAAAATGTTTATCATCTGATGTAGTTCATATTCTAAAGCATTCTATTTGCCTGCTGATTTTTCTGGTTTGATTTTTTGCCTACTAGATTGCAATCCTATGTGATGGTTTAAGCTGCCTACAATTTTTATTACTATAATTTAAAGGTTTTGACTGGGAAAATAGTAGGTTTGATGCTTTTAAGTTAATAATTTCTTTAAACTGTTTGTCCCCATGGCAAAATATTAGTGTAGAATAGCCAGAGAGATAACACCTGAAACATTGATCTTGCCGGCAATCAACCACCTCCATGTCATCACCAACAGCAGCAGTGATTTTTCTGGCAATCAAACTGTTCTTTCATTCATCAGTCATCTTCAGCCCACACCATTACTTCCATTGGTTATACACATGGTGTAATGTTGCCGACCTAGAATTGGTTCCTTGCTTTTGCCAGATTCAGGTTCTTTTTCCAGTCTTTTGGGCTTTGAAATCTTGGGCCAGTTTTGTAGGCCTTTTTTGGTCAGGCGCACTTGTTTTTAAATATTTTGCCATGGTTGATTTTGTTAAAATAGTTGAGTGACTTGCATTTTGATCCATGTCTACAAAATTCTGATCATAAAGTAAAAATATGACAATTTTGTCTACTTGATCATGCACAAGATGATATCACTCCACTTTGTTTTCTTCTTTTTAGAGATCTGTCCTACATCAATACGCTTTCATGTGAGTTTGTGAAATGACTAAAAGTTTGATAGCCTTTCCAACTTTATTGCAATGCTATTGATCCTGCTATCCTTTAGCTTCTGTATAACTTGCTTATTTTCTCTTATTTTCTCTTACAGGCAAAGCAAAAGGTGTTCTATTTGAAGATGATGGTGATGGATATGGATTCACTGAAGGTCAATATCTGCTGACACACTATGAAGCTGAGCTTCAAATGTCAGAGGTTACTATTAGAGTTTCCAAATCTGAAGGATTATGGAAAAGGCCAAAACGTCGTCTTATTGTAAAAATATTACTTGGTGGAGGTGCAGCGGTTTGTCTTCTTTCCCTGAGAAACATTCATTAAAATCCTACGTTATGCTTTTGTTGTTTACCTTCTAGAGCATCTGTTTAAAAGATTTTTAGTAACTGAACTCTTGCGAAAACAGATTGATACTTGGGGAATGGATGGAGAGAATTTGCAAATTGCAATGCCGTCAGAAGCTGAAGTGTCTAATTTGGTATCGGCGAGTAAGGAAAAGTACAAGATTCGTATGGGTAATGCTGCTTCCTCAAGCCATCTGACGCTCACTCATTCATTGGAATTATCCACAAATTACTAATTGTTGATTTCTTTTTTAATTTTCCCAAAAATTACTTTGAGAGATTTTAGTGTACTTTTCCATCCTCTTCAATTAAGTAGATTTACGCTGCAAATTCAACTGTCATGTTCGTGAACATTCTGATGTTCTAATTGCAGTACTTTGTTCAGTCACATATCTTCAATCGTATTATTTGATTAGGTGTCTTTCTGGAAATTGCATTATTATTCAATTTTATGGCTTCATGTGAGTCATGGTTTCTAAGCTTTTCCTGGGGATTTCTTATAGATAGTTCCCTGTTTGTTCTTTGTTGACGGATGGTTTGAGTTGAGAGGTTAAAACTACAGGAATTCTTACATTTCAGATTTTTTCAATTTCTGCTTGTAGAGCAATTTTTATAAATTGGATAGTACCTGCAGTACTTAATTACTAGGCCTCAACACCATTTATTTCTGAAATTCTCTCAAAATGTAATTTTTTAATGTTCATGGCCATATTGCCCTAGTAAATATGCTTTTAATTGCAGAATTCATTATCTTGTTCCTGCTGTGCGATTGTCAGAAGAAAAGAAAATAGTTTGAAGAAATCTTCAATAATTTGTTAATTTCTATAAATTGTGTTGAGGACTTGAAAGTGCTAGGAATTTGATCGACTAAACTTTAAAATCTTTACTAGTGTTCATGTTGGTTCTAATTAGGGATTTTATTTGCAGAAAGTGCTAAGCTAATTTCAGATGCGGAAAAGGCTTCTGAACACAAGGGAGTAGATCTTTCACAGACCCCTATTGAACTGAAAAGCAGTGATTGGGCTCTTAAAGTTGTGCCTTGGATTGGGGGTAGAGTTATTTCCATGGCACACCTTCCTTCAGGTAATTCATTATCATTGTTTTCCTTTGAGTGGGATGACATCAGTGGTGTTTCTCCCTCTCTCTTTTGGTTAAAGTTGTACCCGTTGAGTTTATTCTGGCTGTTGTATCTCGAACATATGTGAGATACTTCATTGGTCACCAGTGGTCTTTCTCCCTCTCTCTTTTGGTTAAACCCCAAGACAAATTGGGCATTTTTTTAGTTTTTCCTTGGTGCAACTTTGAGGCTAATGGGTCATCTTACTTCCTTGAAGTCCTAAGTTGCCATTTTTTACTCTATTCTTTACACGTATGAAGACGCTGATGTTAGATTATCAAAGGAGAAAAAAATGATGGATCTCTAGATACGTTTTCTTTACAAGTACTTTAAAGAGACATTTCACTAAATTTGGAATAATTCAAAAATAAAGATGGAAAAGAATACTTGAATTTGTTCCAGCATAAGCATATTTTAAAAATTTGTTAGCTGTTTGCTGCTTGAATGTCCTTATCGGCCTTATGTCCCGGCTACATGAGATTTCTTATTTGAAGAATGTTAGAAAGTACTTTCATTTCTAGTATTATCTTCTTGACTATACACATTCTTGTGCGAAAGTGATACATTGCATGAAAGAGTGTTTTCAGTCACGCACAAAGAAGAGTGTTTTTACAAGTCAAACATGTGCATGCATATGCGTGCCCACTGGCAGATAGAAATTTTACAGTTCAGTGGAACCTGACCAAATCAGTTAATTATTCATTTGTATTTCTAATGTGTGAAACATTATGTTAACTGCTCATCCTTTGACTCCAAAGTTATTATGTTGACAGGAACACAGTGGCTTCATAGCAGGGTTGAGGTTAATGGGTATGAAGAGTATTGTGGTACTGAATACCGGTCTGCTGGATGTACTGAAGAATACAGTGTCGTAGAGTGAGTTTCCGATTAATAGGTTTAAAACGTCATTTCTTTTTTCGAAGAAGCATGATTTAAATAATCAAGACTTGTAATGATATAATGCTTACTGAAATGGGACCTATAAGGTCAAAGAGCCAAGCATTTGATTGAATTGTTGACAAATAGCAGTAGGATGTGTTTGTTTTATTTAAGATGGAGTGTTAGAGAATCATGCTCTATCTTTCTTTGCTGCGCTAAAATATTATCCACCTGATAATAAATTTGTTGTGGCTGCTTGTCGTGCTCAATGTTCCTTTTTCTGTTTGTGTTATGCTTCTATTACCTTTTCTTCTGTTGTAGGAGGAGTCTTCAGCATGGAGGAGAAGAGGAATCTCTCATGTTAGAAGGTGATATTGGTGGTGGGTTGATTCTGCAGAGGAAGTTAACTATTCCCAAAGATAATCCAAAGATCTTTAAGATCGATTCTAAAATTCTAGCCAGAAGAGTTGGTGCTGGTTCTGGTGGCTTTTCAAGGTCTGTTTCATTCTGTGTTATCTTTTGTCTCTTTTTGACACAACCACTTCTAACAGCGCTAATTCTGTATCATTTGGGACTGTCTGTGGTTTATCATTTGAGAAGTACTAATTTTGTATCACTAGATAATGGTCTAAGAGTCTTAAGTGATGTAGGTCAGTACTCAAAAAAGAAAGCGAAAGGAGACAGTAGAAAAAATAACAGTAAGTAGAGGGAATGAAGAAATAACTAGGAAGAGGATGAAATGAAAGAATATGAGAGAGAGAAACGTCTGTTTTCATTATGTCAATCAATCATCCACCTCCCACGATCTGGATCAGCAGATTCGGTGGCCAACTCCTAAGGCAACTATTCTTAAAATAATAACTGCAGCTATGTCATCTAACTTCATTTCCAAAAATGAAACACTTTAAATGTGTACATCTTTGCTATGTTGTACAATTGCAGTCGTACTCTCAAGCCTTCATCCGATTTGTTGTGGGAATGCAAGATTAGTATACTTTTGGAGGTTTGAGAGTGAGAGTGACACTCCCTTATTTACCACATAAAATTAGTAGATAAACTTAAATATTATTGTCACACAAAGGGAGGCTAAAAGGCTTCTATATTAATATTTTAATATGTGTAATATTATTGTTTCCGGAAATTCAAGTATTCGATTTTTCTCTTTAAAAAAATTAAAGAGAAATTGCCTCCTTGACTGCTTTTTGCAACATGAAAAGCTTGTCGCAACTTGTGTGCGTGTTATGGTTTTCTTGTTTATCTACACAAACTCTGCAACTTTTACGTTCTGCTGCAGGCTGGTTTGCCTGAGAGTGCACCCCATGTTCACCCTTCTGCATCCAACAGAATCTTTTATCTCATTTACCTCCATTGATGGGTCGAAGCAAGAAATTTGGCCAGAATCTGGGGAGCAGTTTTATGATGGAAACCTTCTGCCTAATGGTAGTACTTTATACTTTCAATCTTATTTTGGTTTTATGTCAAAAAGTGTAGCATTGTCTACTAAGTCAAAATGTAAAAGGACTAATAAGAAAGTCAGTATACCGAAGGCATATAAGGATGAACACAAAAATTTTGGTTTCCCTTTTATTTTTTATTCGTTTCTGCAATTTTTCTTCCAACTGCTTCCCAAGTGAATCATTGTTTAAAATTGTTTTCAGAGGTTACAAAAAAGATCTTTTGAAATCAAATGTGATGCTGATAGATATTTTCAAACTCAAGTTGTGACACTGTTTGCCTCACCATTTAAAAGAATTGACAATAAATTTGTTTTGTATGTGGTTTTGATTTCAGGCGAGTGGATGCTTGTGGATAAGTGCCAAGGTCTGGCACTTGTTAATAGATTTAATGTCGAGGAAGTTTTCAAGTGCTTCATCCACTGGGGAACAGGAACAGTCAATTTGGAGCTCTGGTCTGAAGAAAGGCCAGTTTCAAAGCAGTCACCTCTTGCGATTTCCCATGAATACGAGGTGATAAAAATTCCATAGGCACTCGGGCAAAATTCTACAAAATATTCCAAACTGTCAAAGAAGTGTTATGAAGTTGAATAAACTAAGACTGAATGTTTGGCTGGCAGAATGTAAATATGAATCAGCGGAGCCTAATAATAAATTAATAATGTATCTTAACGTTACTTGTTAGTGTCTTGTGCAACTCGGTATATTTGGTGGCTTGTTAATGTCTGAATATCCTTCTAAGACTTCAACAAGCAACAATTGGATGGAATGGTAAGCAGCGTAAGCTTTGTTAGCTCGAGGATGTTGAGTGTGGGGCTAATGCGTAGGATGGGATTTGACAAGAGAAAAAACTATGAATTGAGATGGCAGGGGATATAATAAACTCATGAACAATTGCAGAATAAATATTTACAGGGGATCGCATACATCTACCAATTTTGATGGCATAGGAATAATAAGGCTCTTTTAATAGAAAAATAACAATTCATATGCTGCTTCAAACTCGTGTTTAAACAGGCTCGACTCTTAACAAACATCGAAGGACCACAAAATTCAGTTACTCCACAAACATTTACAAATCGAACAAACACCATTCGTATACATAAAAGGGTTTTATTGTTATTGTTACCAATACTACTACGTAGTAAAATTCATGTTGTATTTGAATTCTGATTCTTTTCGTCATTGGATCAGTGATACCCCAGTGGAGCTGGAGATTCCCTCAATTGACGCCCTTGGTAATGTATGTCCTGCATTTCGAAAAGGCAAGTATTAAAAGTTACTGCCGAACAAATGTATCCTGCAAATAGTTTAGCTCAAAAGAGAATCCTGATCATACCGATGCAAAGTGATTAACATCACGGTGGTGAGCCTCATCTGCTCTTACAACCAGCACAACATCCTTGAGAGTCGAGTTCGGAGGCAACCTCCAGTAATCAGTGGCAATGGCCGGAGCAGGAACGTTCTCAATGTTACCTTTATCCAACTCCTTGAGGAACTCGGTGTACGAGTGGATTGCTTCTTCCTCAAGGTACCCAACCATCCGATGAGCGAATTTAGGCGAGATGAGATAGCCCAAGAAGTAAGCATTGAAGAACACACCTTGCACTGCAAACACAAGAGCACGCTCATACCATTTAGGCTTCGCTACCTCCATAAATGTCATCAAATGCATTCGTTCATTCTCTGCTTCTTCCAACAAAGCCTTAATCCAACCACCGCTGTGCTCGAAACGCCTCAATGACTTGCAATGCAACAGCATCCCTCCCACCATCCCGGGGACTGCCGCCACTGTTTCGAGCATCATAGCCCGGCACCCGTATCTTCTCTGTTCAAATTAATTTTTTTTAAAAAAATTATTAATCTTTACCAATTTCACCATAATTCAGAAATTATTGAGGGATTCAACTGAAATTTAGTCAATTTCTATGAAAATTTTATATTGGCCCCTAAATTTTACAGATATTATGTCGTAGACTCAATCAAGTATAATATTTTTATATTTAAAGCATCAAGCCAAAATCCTTAACCTACCACTGGCCATCTATCTGTTCATTAATACAAAATTATATTTCTATTAATCATTTCCCCAAAAAAAAAAAAGAAATTGGTTAGTGTTTATCAATTTATTTTTCCCTACAATTACAGATATTATGAATAACCCCTTCATGTTTCATGTTTCTATATTTAATTCCCTACCCCGAACCAAAATCCCTATTCGGCCACTCCCCTGATCAATCGAAAACATGACAACAAATATATACCTGAAAGAACAAATCAGTGGGCCATCTGAGTGATTTGACGGTCCACAAAGCCATTTTGTCCGAAAAGGTCGTCGGTGCGTGGTGCTTCTTTAAATCAATTGATAAATCCGCTTCGTAAGCCTCCCATGGCTATAATAATATAAACACAAACACTACAGACACATTAATGATTTGCTTAAAGCACACGTAAAATAAAGATCCAAGAAAGGAAATTAATAATAACAATTCATGAGCATATACCCTAAAGCAGCTCCATTTCCATTCACTGCCATCATCTTTGTTAACTTTAGGAGCCTCCACACCCCAGTAACTCACAATCCTCTTCTCATCCTTGTTCCCACTGCCGCCGGCCGCCGCGGCACCGGTCGTCTGAACATTCTCCTCCCGCTGTTGTTCTTTCTCACCACCTAAAGCCAACGTGCTCTGGTTCCTTAAGCCCAGAACCGGAGCCCTAACCAAGAAGGTCGATAAATGCCTGTTAGTTTGGCCGGCCAAGATCCTGGCGGCCGCCTCGGTTGAAGCTGTGCATGCGGTTAGGGTAGAAAACAAGCGGACCCCACCACGATACATCATGTTCAAGAATTAAAGGATCGACGAAAAGAAATGACTGCTATTGATTTGTTAATTTGGTAAGAGTTTTGGCTGCTTTTGTTGTTTCTTGGGGAGGAAGGCGAAGGGTTTAAGGGAGGGTTTATAAATCTGTTAAGTGATGAAGGTTCGACAAATTGTGTGGACAGGCTGGACCAATAAGATTGGAGGGAAGTTTCGGCACGCTGTTGTTAGAAGAGGCGGCGGGCCGGTTTGGTAATAATTTGGCGGTTTGGTTATTTAATTTTCTTGGGCAACAAGTACTTTGACGTTTCGTGGGGAGCAAGATTCGGTCATCTAAATTTATAGCATTTGATTAGTTGGCGTTTATTTTTTGTTATAAGAACGTGTCTTGCCTTCACTCTGAAACGTCGTGATTTCTTCCTCTCGTGATTATTCTACTCAAGTTGTATGATTTTTAATTAGTTACAAAGGTTTAATTGAATTCTACCAACTATTTATATATGCTATCAATGGTGGCAAGTGGATGTATCAAAATACCAGCATTTGTATTGGTTTGTTTCTCTACATACACCACTCACCTAAATGGTTTCGTGGTAATCACCAATGAATTCGTCAACAAATGACAGGTGTGTTTAAGGTTAGTATAAAAAGTAATGATATACGTCCTAAATCTTTCGGCATTCATCAGTTGATTGATGAGGAAAAATACAATTAATTCATTTGGAATTTTGAAAAAAAAAATTAGAATTTTCAACCAACTAATAAATTACATATCATCTGAGGTAAAATTTAGAATTAAAAAAATTGAGATATCTGTCATTACTCTAGTATAAGTATAAATAGGTGGCCGAAGCATTATTGTTATTCATTCAGTCCCTCTAATTATTGTTTATTTATGCTATTTGCTTTAACATTTATTTACTTTCTTTTTTACTGATTACACTAACAGTGGATATCTTCTTATATATATATATATATATATTGAGAGCAAATTCATTTATTATTACGAGGAGATTATAATTTAATAGAGGTGCAGTTACGAAAATTATTGTTTTAATTTAGTTATCATTAATGCTGAAGGTAAGTTCATTTGATTTAACATAACGTATATTTTTTCATTATATACATAATTATTACTATATAGAAGTGGATTTAAAAAATAATAATTTATTATAATATAAAATTTATTTTTATTTATCATTAACTCAAATTGGGATCAAAATTTTTTATTTATGTGCAATTATTGCAAGACTCGAACTTATTTATTCCTTTTACTACAGAGAGAAGAATCTTTATAGACAATAGTTAGGTGTTCCCTCATATGTATTAATTTCTAATTAACTAGTTGTCAGTGCCAAAGAATTTTTTGTCACATCTATTGTTTTAAAATTCATTCAATATTTGGGAACATCGAGTTGAACGGACACTCACACGAAGAAATTTTTTTTTCAATTAACTTAGAAATTCCTATTTCATTCGACAAACACAAAGTCAGTTACAATAATTAATAGCTGCAATATACAACAAAGATCAATTCATATAATTTTATATACTGATTAAATTAAACAACTGGTCAAACTAACTTCACATTGAAAATTAGGCAACAATAAAGGAATTAAAATTCTCTCATAATCTGATTTCTCTTTGAACAAAAATACGTGTATAATTAATAGTTAATAAAAAAATTTTAAAGAAATTAAATTATATCCATATAATGTCGCTTAAAGAAACATGACATAAGATTTTTAATTAAGAGAATATTTTAATCTGCAATAAAAGTGTAGGTCTGCAATAAAAGTGTAGGTGAGTGCATATCTTGAATTTTTTTCATATTCAAAGAATCATTCAATTCAAAAACTACAATGTTTTGACCATATAAAGTCTTGGCATTTTTTAGTTTGTGGGTTGTTTGTTCTATCTTTTGAAAACAAAAGCAAATTAAATGAACATTCCATACAAATTATATCATGGGTTGATCATAATAAGTTGTAACCGCCATTTCACTCAACAATTGATTGAATATCGGTGTAATTAACTACTTTATTCACCATTCTTGTCAACTGAATTGTAGAGTAAAATTTTTTTATTTACTATCGGAGTTAGCTAGAGGGGATTGATATAAACCCTTTATATTCTAATGCTTCTACTAAATGCCCTCCAGAATTTACGAAGATGCCGTTGTGAATCATGACTTGGAAGGTTATGATCAGCATAAACACTAATGAATAACATTATTTGTTGTATCACGGGGTTAGCGGGGTTAGCGAACACAAAACAGATTCTCATGATTTAGAATATTCTACTATTAAGATTTAAAGAAAAAAAATATTGTGGGTTCTATAACTTTCGAAGAATTGAAGTCTAAAGTCAAGCTTGCTAAGGACTAGAACAAGAGGAAATTTCTGTTTTCTTTAATATACATATAAACACTTACATTACAAATTTAATACAAACATTTTTTTTTTTTACAAATTATACATCATCTTTTGCCCCCACACTCATTGTTTTATTTCTTTAGCTTGTGTTTTCACTCCAAACTGATCAAATAAATAAATGCATATTTATTATTTAGTCATCAACAACAAGAATGCATAGTATATAAATCAATGATATCCAACCGGAGCAGGTGCGTCCTTGAGCTCATGCCCTTGACATTGAATGTCCTGCAACACAAACAACCAAAATTATCAATTAAAAATATTTAAACAAACAAATAGAACCGTTAATTTGTGTGTGTGTGTGTGTGTGTGTTTTAGTTCGATTCTTACCGAAGCATAGTGGTTAATGTCCCGATGATGCGCCTCATCGGCTCGTATGACCACCACAACATCACGAAGTGTTGAATCAGGAGGCATACGCCAATAATCAATAGCAATAGCCGGAGCCGGAGCATTTTCAAAGCTGCCGTTCTCCAAGTCTTTAAGAAACTCAGTGTAAGAATTCACAGCCTCCTCTTCCAAGTAACCCACAATGCGGTGAGCGAGCTTTGGAGATGCCAAGTATGCCAAGAAATAAGCATTAAAAAACACTCCTTGCACGGCAAACACCAGGGCTCGCTCGTACCACTGAGGCCTGGCCAATTCTATGAATGTCATCAAATGCATGCGCTCATTTTCTGCCTCTTCCAACAGAGCCTTGATCCAGCCGCCGCTGTGTTCGAATTTCCTCAGTGACTTGCAGTGCAAGAGCATGCCGCCCACCATTCCGGGGACGGCGGCCACCGTCTCGAGCAACATGGCGTGACACATGTGGCGTCTCTGGAAGAATAAATGGGTTGGGAATTTGAGAGCTTGGACTGTCCAGTATGCAAATTTGTCCCTGTAATTTTCTGGCTTGTGGTGCTTGGTGACATCAATTGACAAGTCGGCTTTGTAGGTCTCCCAGGGCTGCAATAATAACACCGATCATTCAAGTTATTATTCGATGAATGCAATATCATTTGAATTATTATAATGGTAGATCACATCGCTATGGCTCAAATGACACGAGGATCAACTGAGAATTCATACCAAACCCTAGCTAGTAACTGATAGTGAATTTACCCACTTCATTAGAACATGTAATATTATTAATTATTACTCGTGAGCTTGCGTAAATGTGTATGTACACTTACCCTGAAGCAATTCCACCTCCAGGCAGAGCCATCCTCTTTGGTAACCTTAGTTGGAATGATGCCCCAGTAGCTAACAATGTTCTTAACATCTTGCTTATGATCGGAAGGGCTTGCACTTGACACTTGCTGATTGATCTCCTCTTTGTCCTTCGGCAAGTCTACAGGAGGAGCTGATGATGATGATGAAGCACTACTCCAATACCGCACTATCCCGGCGGGATAACGACTCATCAGATGCCTCCCCGAGGTTAATGAAGAGGAGGAATAATTAGCCCCTGCTGCTTGCCACATCAACGACCTCGATATACGTGCCGTGGCGCGATAAGTACTCATTGTGGAATTGATCAGCTTAATTAGAAAAACGCGAAATGTAATCTAAACTTTTTTGATTAATTTTGTTGAAAGATATTTTGGATGCTGCTATGGAATGCGCATGGAAGATTTTTCTCAGTGTATATATATATATATATATAAGTGTGTGTTTACCGAGCTTAAATTTTGAGCGTAGTACTGGAAATTAGGAAGAAATGTCGAGGGAAGACTTGTCAAGTCTTGTTGGACACGTTCTATTGGTGGTTTTTGTCGTTGACTCACTTATTGACCTCACAATGATGATGTTATTGAGGAAAAAGGAAGAAAAATATCTCATGCTAATTGCTTGAAAATTAAAACCTATGTTTCTGGAATTGACTATAAAGTGAAAAGTCAATTGCGTGTCAATTAGCTAAGTTAATTATTTATGCTTTATTATACAAAATGAGAAGCGTTGAATTTGAAACTTCAAATCTAACGGTTGGAAAGAAAAAGTAATATATCAGGGGAAATGTGGGGAAGGTTGGGGGAAGTGGGACAAATTCAAATCTGAAGGTTTTTTTTAATTTAATTTATTTATCTAAATAATTCAATACTCGGATGACCATAAAATTAGTCATGGTCCTAATGTAAATCTTAGTAAATTTATGTAAAGATATCATGTTAATTAAATATGTGTAATAATAATAATTGTTGATGCTAAAATCTAGTCGTCCTTTGCTTTGGCCGACCAGATTGTCTCAACAACGATTGTACTAACGATGACTGGAACACTGTACTCCCAACGCTTTCCCAATTACACGATCCCCAGAGACCCAAATCAATCTCCCTCCTCCTTCGTGACCTGCGCTCACAAAAACAAATCAGGGATGCCGATGGTTTTTCCGGCGAAAACCCTCCGATGCTTAAGTCAGTATGCGGGGTTCTCGGGAAAAAAATGTGTAATTTAGGCTCGTGCAAACTAATAACAGCTGAATCAAAGAAAAGTGCCTTAGAGATTTTTTATGAAGTTAAATTCTGACGACAATTTGGCAGAGTTTTCCCTTTCTCTTTTTTTTTTTGTGTCCCCCTTCTCTATCTATTTTTCCAGCTTTTATAGGCAATCTCTCCTTGTCTCTAGAACATTTCCCACACCCGTCATACTCGAGCGATCAAAGGTCCTTACGAGTCTCAACAATCAAACATGGGCAAACGTGGGGCATTGTGTTCTCCCCAACGGTTTAGGGCATGACGAAACTATCGCGTTGTCGTGGGATCGTATCCTCTTTCTGAATGACAAGTTTATGGTTGGTACACGATTCTGGTTGGTCGTTATGTGCTCCATGGAGAATACCCTACCAGGAATCTACTCATACCATTCAGCTGAGGAGATTCGTCTCCGACTTGGAAATGGAGACATGCCCAACTGGTGCCTTATTAATGCCCAAACAACATTAATAAATAATAATAACAACAACGGTAATAATGATAATGACAAAAATAATAATAACAATAATAAATTCTATTATTTAAAATATTATTATAATGATAATTATTATTTATTAAAATATTATTATTATTATTAATTATTATTTAAATTAACGATAAAATGAGTATTAAAAAATTTAGTTGGGGATAAAAAAATCATTCTTTGAAATAGAGTTATGATTTTTAACCCCTTGGGAATCAGAACTCTTGTAGTGATTCCTAAATTTATAGGTCCACACTACTCTCATTATGATTCCAAACTTTCATTTTACAGGTAAACAATTTATTGATTTTGATTCCTTCATTCCAATTCACATTACTGTTTAATAAACACAGCATTAGGCTTCTTGGTGGTAAGAATAGAATGGACAATGGAAGACATCAATACTTTTCTTATTAAAATTATTAAAAATTTTAAGTGTTTCTTACTCTTTTTAAAAAACGTAAAATTATTTTTCTTTTTCCTCAACCACAATGTCTAGTTTTAAAAAATAATAATAATAATAATGAAACTGATAACTAAATTTTCTTTCAATCTAAATTCAAATCTCAGGACTCTGGTCTCAACACAAGAGATTTTATAAATAGAATTAGTTGTTATCCATAAAATTTCTCGTAAATTTTAGAATTATATCTCTAATTTCTCACAACTTTGAGAATTCAAAATTAAAGCTTATTGACTTTTTTCTGTTTCTTTTTTTTTTTTTTCCATGGCTCAATTTCGCGAGAAACAGTCATATATATCATGTGAGTTGTGGAGTCGAATTTTGATTTTGAATTGGCTTTCCAAATTGGTTCGTGAATTAAAATCTATAAAAGTTGGTCAATTATGGACTGCTATTATATGTAATACAAGTATGATACGACTCTTGTGGGGGCAGCGACAACAGTTCGAAGTTCTTCTACTTTATTAATTGCTGTGATGTTGATATTTTTTCCTTCCAAGTTTCTTTTAGGATACAAGGAAGGGAAGGCAGATGGAAAGAGAGTTTTCTTTGATCTTTTTAGTAGATTTTTTTCTTTTTATAAATAATTATTGATTTCATATTTTAACAATACATAACAGTACGCTGAGAACAACATTAGCATTATATATAATAGTTAATTTGGAGAGAATTCATTACAGACATACAACTAAGTGTTTTTTTTTATATATAGCGAATAATGAATCACATGAATTATTTAAGTCTTTTAAGACCTAAAATATTTTAGATTTAAAATTTTAAATAGATTTTATTTATTTATTTTAACGATAACTTAATCTCTTTCCTACTCATATGAGCGAGATTTGAATCTTAAATATTTGATTTTTCATTAAAATTGAACCGAAGTTAATAATCAATGGGTTTAATATTTTGACATGAAAAATTAAATCTAAAAATTTCACATAATTTGGTTTACTACCATTGGATCAAAATTAATCATAATTTAAATTTTTGGTTTGTTTTATTTGGAGTGAACCGTCATCAAACCGGTTGGTTCATTTAAAAATATCAAAATGAACCGAACTTCCAAGTTGTTAAACCCTGTTCATGTTTATACCAATAACAGCGGGGAAAAAAACAATAGAGATTCCTTATCTTGCTGGACTATTGACTACGGGAACCACTAAAGTCAAAGTAATAGGCCAATGAAGCCCCAATTATCAAATACTCCTCCGGACACAAATGATAAGCTTATATTGCTTATTTGGCTGTCAAACCAAAATTAAAAAAAAATATATTATCATATTTAATAAGTTAAAGCAACAAAACAAAGGGGTCATTATTATATTTGTCATGCATAGAGATTCCTCTCTTTCCAAAGAGATACTACTTCTCACTAGATACTATCACTACTATCCAGTTTGTTGCGGTCAAGACAAGACACTACCCTCTCTAAGTATCCGTTGAATTAATTCAGTATTACAACAGATGAACAGAATTAAATGGTAAGCAAAGAATGAAATTGAGAAGTGAATTGGAGCCTTAGAGGATTCAAATTATGGCGTCGGTTTCACAGTGCCCACCTTTTGGTTTCTCTAGAAAATATTACCATGTATCCGAAGATGGAAGCTGCGTGAGGCAAAGCAGTTTCTTCCAAGGCCATGCAGTTTTGAACCAAGGCGTTGGCTACTCTGTTATTCTTGGTTTCGGTGCCTTCTTTGCAGTCTTCACCTCTTTCCTGGTGGGTACACTTAATACCTTTCAGCTTAAGCTTTTCGGTCAAGTAGTTGCTTAAAATTCATTTCCTGTATTATTGTTCATCAAAACTTAAAATTTTGGGAGGTCAGGTTTGGCTAGAAAAGCGATACGTGGGGTCTCGTCACACGTCTGAATGGTTTAACACTGCGGGCAGGAATGTTAAAACAGGGCTTATTGCCAGTGTTATTGTGTCACAGGTAAAATTGCAATTTGCAAATCTAAGTGGATATATTTTAATCTTAGCTTAGTGGTGATTTGATGAATTTGCATTGTACGTGTAGTGGACATGGGCAGCCACAATATTGCAAAGTTCTAATGTTGCATGGGAGTATGGAGTCAGCGGACCTTTTTGGTATGCCAGTGGAGCTACCATCCAGGCATGTGAATTTCCAAGCAATTCGTTTAAACTATATATTTCTCTTCAATTGAATATTTTGGTTGGTAATTTTTCTATATATATGCAAATCAACAGGTGCTTCTGTTTGGTGTAATGGCCATAGAAATCAAGAGAAAAGCTCCCCACGCTCATACTGTTTGTGAAATTGTAAAAGCTCGGTATGTTTTTGTCACAATGACTGAACTAGTGTGGCCATTTTATATGTTGATGCCTGTGAACTCACCTCTTAATTATTCAGTTGGGGGACTGCGGCACATCTTGTGTTCCTTGCTTTCTGCTTTCTGACGAATATTATAGTGACGGCAATGCTGCTACTTGGTGGTTCTGCTGTTGTTAATGCTCTAACTGGAGTGAACATATATGCTGCTAGCTTTCTAATTCCACTCGGAGTTATTGTTTACACACTAGCAGGAGGACTCAAAGCCACCTTCTTAGCAAGCTACATACATTCTGTTATAGGTATCGTCAAACGTCCAATGTGTTGTAAATTTTACATGTTATGCTGCTAGAAAACAAAGCTGCATTGATTTGATGACATAATTGGTTTCAGTGCATGTGGTATTAGTCATTTTCGTTTACTTGGTTTACACGGCAAGCAGTGAGCTTGGCAGTCCCAGTGTGATGCACAACCGCCTAGTGGAGGTAGCCAGCAAGTCAAGAATATGTCAGGAGCCAGTTTCCCATGCTGGGCAATCCTGTGGTCCTGTCAATGGGAACTACAAAGGTTCTTTCCTGACGATCTTGAGTTCTGGAGGTCTTGTTTTCGGAATCATTAGCATTGTTGGCAACTTTGGCACTGTTTTTGTTGATAATGTAAGCTTCTTTTTTCTGTTTCATTTGGTGCAAGCATTTCCTCTGCATTTTCATCAATACATGCCTAATTAATTATAACTCGTGAAATCCTCTAGGGCTATTGGGTGAGTGCTATAGCTGCTCGACCTTCATCAACTCACAAGGGCTACCTATTGGGTGGGCTAGTGTGGTTTGCAGTTCCTTTTTCACTGGCAACATCACTTGGTTTAGGAGCACTTGCCCTTGACTTACCACTAACAGAAAGTGAGGCAAGTCATGGACTTGTTCCTCCTGCTACTGCTATTGCTTTGATGGGGAAAGGCGGATCAATTCTCCTTCTTACTATGCTTTTTATGTAAGTGGCATTCATTATTATAAATCTTCATATTTCCTTCCAAAAGTACCATGTGCTGATAGTCTTTAGCTCTGAACCACTTTCTTGTAACGATGAACAGGGCAGTGACATCTGCTGGCTCGTCAGAGCTAATTGCAGTTTCTTCGTTATGCACATATGACATCTACCGTACTTACATAAACCCGGATGCAAGTGGTGAAAAAATTCTCAAAGTGTCCAGGGCTGTGATCTTAGGCTTTGGATGTTTCATGGGATTTTTAGCTGTAATACTCAACAAGGCTGGGGTGTCATTAGGTTGGATGTATCTTGCCATGGGAGTGCTAATTGGTTCCGCAGTTTTACCTATTGCTTTTATGCTTCTCTGGAGAAAGGCAAATGCAATAGGAGCAATCGCAGGAACAATCACTGGTTGCCTTCTAGGCATCATAACTTGGCTGTCAGTCACAGCCATCGAGTATGGCCGCATAAATCTTGACACAACCGGCAGAAATGCTCCAATGCTTGCCGGAAATCTTGTCTCTATACTTACGGGAGGAGCTGTTCATGCTGTGTGTAGTCTTTTTTGGCCTCAAAACTATGACTGGGACACCACTAAGCAAATCACAATGGTTGAAAAAGATAAGGGTGAGCTGCCGGTAGACGAGTTTAAGGAGGAAAAACTAATGAGAGCAAAAGCTTGGATAGTGAAATGGGGTGTTGGTTTCACTGTTGTGATTGCTATATTATGGCCTCTGCTCACTCTTCCAGCAGGTAAAATTCCATGAGCAAGCATTGAGGCAACAAAAGATTTGAAAGTTGTAATCACCTGTTATACTCGTGTTTTAATGCAGGGGAGTTCAGTTTGGGGTACTTCACATTCTGGGCTGTGGTGGCAATTGCATGGGGTACAATTGGATCAGCTGTGATTATTGCTTTACCATTAATTGAAAGCTGGGAAACCATCAAAAGTGTGTGCGTTGGTTTGTTCACAAATGACTTGCTCATGGAAAGAGTTGAGGAAATCAATATCAAGCTACAAACTATCATGCTGGCCATTCCTGAAGCAGAGAATATGTATTTGCTTGAGAAAGAGAAGGCGAAAAACAAAGAAGCAACAGAGAAACAAGCTTGATTTTGCCTCTCCCTTATGCATTATTCAACTTTGATATGAAAAAGCATTGGGATTGTTCCCTTTTAAGGTGGTGGTGGTGGTGCATATACGTGACTTGAAAATGTTGTTTGTTAGTTATGGTAAAATATTTTGATGAAATTTCCAATTAAAATGTAACCATATTGCTTTTCTATTCATCAATATCATAACTTATAAAAGATTAAAAATCGTTCAAGAGAGGCGATCTTATATAAGAGTTATCGTAAACTTAATTTTCCATTACATGCTATCACATATCCACATTATTTGTTTTTTTAAGGGAAAAAAAAACAACATTATTAATTTTTCCTTTCCTAATCTTGCAGGCCTGGCTTTTCTTTCATTCTCAAGTTCTCATTTTTCAATTTTCCTTCACAATATAGGAACGATTTGTGATGCCTTCTGAATAGCTTCAAGATTCTATTAATTTTTATCTCCTTTTACTCATTAAATTATGCCTGCAAATACTTCAATTTGAACAAAACATTGTTTGTGTTTTAGCTGTATATAGATGTTTTAGCAGTTCAGAATATATCATGTTATTGAGTTATTTTTTTGTCAAATTTTAAAAGGCGTTGTTTGCTTTAACTCTATTTTTTAGTCTAACCATTCCTTCTTCACTATCACATCAACCAACACCATCTTTAATATTTTATTATTATTAATTCCACACTTCACCTTTTCTTACATAAATGGCAAAAGCCATTTTGCTATTTTGCAGTGGAAAATTTTTAAAATACATTATAAATATAAATAATACTATATCATATATTTATTTATTTTGAAAACTAACATATAAGTAATAGTTATATTAAATTTAATTACATATCTTACATATATAATAGTTTGTATAATAAATAAAGTGGCAGATGTGTAAGTCTTTATTTTTTAAGTTGGATAGAACCAAAATTAAATTTTAAGCAGGGCAACTGAACGCAAGTATTATAAGTTTGTATGATCAAATTGAAAGTTTAAGAGACCTATAAAAACTTTTAAAAATTTGGCGACAAGGTAGGTTAGGAATAATTTTAAAAGCCAACTAATAATTTAAATAAAATCATAGACTAAAAATAAAATTCTAAAGAGATTCACATCAAAATTCGATGTGGTTAGCGGTCTCATATACATATCCTTAATAATTATTTTAAGTATAAATTTTCATTCGCATAATTTCATTTTAATGGCCTCCAACATCTCAAACTTAAATATCTCAAACTTAAATAAATATGAAGTAGCAGGAAAATATGTCTGTAAATCATATAAATAAAATTGACAAGAAAGATACCATGAACATTATGCTTAAAAGAGGGGAGAAAAAAGTTATATATACTTGTTTTTGCATGTCACATAATTTAAAAACACAAAAAGAAGGGTATCTGAGTGAAAATCTCTCACTTTCTGCGTTTAGTTGGGCATTGAACTTCGAAACGCGTGAATAAATTAATTTATTTTTAGAACAAAATGTAAAATAATTCTATAACTTATGTATTGCTTCTTTTGGCCTATACCCTATACCTACCGTCACTGCCACGCCAAGCCATACCAAATTAAAATCCAAAAGCAGATGGAAACTATAATCTATGAATACATTTTGACATTTATTAATGGTAGCTTCATTAGACAAACAAGTGAAAGGTCATTTTACATCTACTAAAACGAATGCTTCAATTTGAACATGACATTGTTTTTTGTTTCAGCTAGAGATTATTTGAGGTTATTGGGAAGAGAAAATGCAAGATTTGTTGGTGTAGATATTGTTTCTTAATCAAATTGTTAGATTAAATGGCGAAGATACGGCCAATGCAATAGAGAAATACAAAAATTAAAAATGTTGTTTGTTAGTGAGGACAAAATATTTTCATGATCCCAATTAAGATTGTATTTGGAATTGAGATATTGTATCTTTTAACCTACAGCTGTTATTAAAAAAAAGCTGTAATTATAAAAAATAAAATTTAATAGTATGCAGTAAATTCAAATTTCAAATAATAATTTTGACAAAATTACTAGGATATAATGGAATTTTTATCAAATAAGAGAAAAATCATATCAATGTAACTTTTAAGTTATAACAGATAATGTTGTCCAACTTCAATCCTAAATAAGACTTAAGAAATAATCATTTTGTTTTTTTTTGTTATCAATGTCATAACTTGTAAAAGATTAACATAACATCATTCAATTATATGTAATATGTTAAGGGTAATAATGTCATTTAAATAATTAAGTTAAGCTTATAAAATATGCAAACTTATTCGATCAATAATGGCAAGAGAGGTTATCTATTATATGAGTTGTCACGACCTTGATTTTTCATTTTATTTGTGTCAATTTCTATCACTTATCCTATTAACAACAATATTATTATCATACCCTTAATTTTTCATTTTAATTTACCTTATCAATTCATTAACCATATAGCAAGATTGGCCAAAAGTCTATCAAGAAGTGAACGCATGGCATTAAGCTGTTAAGCACATGTCATTGTCGCTCATGCTATAAACTGAATTACTAAGTAAGCTGCATTTCAGTAATTGTTATCTCGTTAATGTATGTTTGTTTGGAAGAAATGAGAGAAGAGAGGAATGGAAAGGAGCGAAGAAGAGAGAAAATGGAAAATAAAAGAATAAGAAAGTCAGTCTTTTCCCTTTTTTTTTTTTCCTTTCCTTTCATTACATTTTCTCAAACCAAATATGGGAATTAATTTCATTCGGTTATTGAATTTGATGAAGATTGCTTTCAAGCTTTTGACAAAATAGAATCTCAGGAGAGAGGCAGTGATGAGGATCCATATGATGTTGCTGATGCCAATGGTGAAGATTCAATTTATCGGACTGATGAAGATAACGGATTTGGTGGACAGTGGCAGTGATGAAAAGGGTTACAAAATTATATAACCAGAAAGCCTTTAGCTTTTTTTTTTTTAATTAATTTTTTGCTGGAATGAAACATGTAATTATAAATTTAGTAGGAATGTAAGTAATCAATAATGCATTTATGAGAGGATGAAACTAGTTTTGCTCTTAGAATTATTGTTTCAAATTTCTTGATTTTAGTTACAAAATTTAACCCAACACTTGAATCTGCACATACAATAAATTGGTATGGTAGGTTAGAGCCCACTCACATAAGTACCAAGGAAATTAGATTAGAGTTTAGTTGAATAAAATTAAAAAGTATACATGTACTTCATGCGTCATTTTTCAAAGTCTCAACAAAATAACCAAATCGAATGTTCTCTTGATGTAAAAATAAAATGGCAAGTAATTTCGCATTGTATTACACAAAGAAGTGATAATAGAACAAACTCAATGTATTACAAAAGAAGTGAGAATAGGACAAAAGTCTATAATGTTTCTGACAGTCCTATAGTTTATAAGCAAACAATTGAAAAAATCATTGGACACCAGATAAATCAACAAAATTTAAAATTAATAAAATAACAATTCCTCATCGACTAAAGTATATTAAGTAATAACTAAACATTATATTCGAAAAAACCTGTGGATATTCGAAGAAACATTATATATGTATGTATATATACACACCACATAAGCGGAAATGTGATGCTTTTACAACAAAAGCAAGCAAGGTTGCAAAAATATATGCCCAAATGGCTTATATCCTTCATTATCATTTCAGCTATATACTTTACTGAATACAATTTTATTGCAATTACTTAATTGCCTCCAATATCTCAAAAGTAAATAAAATTTTTAGTAGTAGGAAGATCATGTTCCTAAATCAGATAAATAAAATTTAGAATTTTTAAAATGCATGTTACATATTTTAAAAACACAAAAAAGAAAGATATGTATGAGTGAAAATCTCTCAGTTTTTGTGTTCTGTCGAATTGAAATCCGATATGCATGACTAAATTAATGTTTTTTTTTTTTAACACAAAAGAAGTTTAAATAATTTTTTGTTAATGGTAAAACAAAAAGTATAAAACAATTCTAACTTATTTGCTTCTTTTAACCTACACCGTCAAATGTTGCTCCAACATTATATAATACATTTCCAGGTAAGCACAAAATTAAATTCCAAATATCAGATAGGAACAAATCAAAGCTTCATCCATATTGGATCACTGTTTTTTTTTTTTTAAACTTTCTTTCTCCAATTTTGCTAATTTATAATGTGATCTTAATTAACAGCCAATCAACGAACTACACGTTTCAAAGGAGTCGGGATTTTGAGCAATGCAATGCCTGAATGCCACATTAGCAAGTACAGCTAAAGTGAAATCTCATCACACCATCATCATCACAATAATGAAGAGTATTTAATTGATGACTTCTATTTTAATTTGTTTAGCAACCATTAAAAATATTTGATTTGATACTTTGAATTAACTGATAGAATCAGGAAAGAAAAGAAAATATATATCATATTACTTTCAACCGAACCGGTAAAAATCTGTCGGTTCGGAGCACAGCAAAAATCGGTTTAAAAAAATTTACAACATATTAAAACCGATCCGGTTCAGTTTTATGCCCACCCCTACACGTTTATAATTGTATGACCCATTAATACCTGGAAAGCCTACACTGCTCATTCATAAATCATAATTAACTGTGGAAACTTAAATTACAACCACAGCCTCCACTTCAAAATTGAAAGACGCGGATTGGGATATGGAGTGGTTTTCTAGTTGAAAGCATTTTCAGTCTATATACTATATACAGCTTCAAACATAATTCTGGCAGACTGTATATATGACTTTCGAGCACCAATGTCGAATTTGAAATGAACCGAGCCTTGAAATTACCCGGCTCGCCACAGTAGAATAGACGCTTGAGCCCTACACTTGAGAAGCATCACCCTCGCACAAGCAACATAAAATTGGTGACAACATCAGCACTAATTTTCCGGGTGATGAGTGAATTATGTACAAATCACCTCTTAACAGCTTGAAGTTAGCCCACAATTTTGGGAATATAGTCGACAAAATGAATCCTCATTCCATGTCGCCTGTAGGTATATACCCAGTGTATCAAGACATTCTTTGATTTTGATTAAGAGTTTACTTCTGGATTTGAAAATTAAGCTGTGATTTGACAATATCAATCTTTGCAGATGAATTAGCTGCTGCCCGTTCCTTCATGGCTTCTTTCTCAAGTTTCTTCTTCTCTGCATCAGCCTGTCTTTCGTTCTCTTCTCGTGATTTCTTGAACAGCTTCACGAAAACGACCAAAATTTGCGTCACTGCAACCATAATCCATTAAGGATCACCAACTGGTGAGAACATGTACAGTATTTGATTACAATAAATTTAGAGAGAAAAGATCTCTTTTATTGAGGCTGCAACACCCAAGCAATTAAGCAGACCGACATTATTTGTTCTTTGCCTTTTAGCTATTTTAATTCCCTATTATTTTTTATAAGGTGAACGAGAAAACATTCAATCGATGAGAGGTTTGTTGCAGGGAAGTGAATTTTTTTTTTTGGATGATCCAGACTCCTGCACTGACTCAAACCATCAGTCCACCAGCCAGGCCCTAATCTGGGTTCAGTCGGACACCCCAACCTCACGACCCATGAGACAACAAAGGATGGAAATTTAAGCTCACCAAAAGAATTCAACCTGAGACCTCGATACAACTAAGTACCAGATCCCAAGCCCTCAACCAATTGGGCTGCCCCTTTGGGAGCATCGCAAGGAAGTAATCAAGGGAACCATATCAATTGCACATCACTTACAGTGTCAAAAAGCAAATATTAAAAGTACATCAAGTGAACCAAATAATGAAATTATCAGACCTTGCTCAAAGGGACAACGAGCTGGATCCTCCCCAAAATACTGGGACAATGAATCTGCATTTCTCCCCTGCAAGACAGTGCATTAATAGAATAAAAAACCAGTATGTGACTGCACATTTGTTCTATAAGAACTGAGAGCTTAGAGGCTCACCACTTCAGAATATAAAGAGATAAGTGACCTCACTTCAGCTTCAGCAGTATCAAGGAAATTCTTCAGCGCCTGGGAAAAAAAAAAGAATATTTTCATGTGTACAGCAAGTTTGGCATGTGACTTGACACAAACTCGCAGGGCAAGTTTGGCATGCAAAGTACATGCCCTTTCCAAGGTGTAACTACTAACGAATAACAATACACCTCAAATATACATTGGTTATCCATATTATTGTGTAAACTATATACTCGAGAGATAGAAAAGATTAGCATGTAAAGTTGTAAACCAAGAGAACATGTACACGTGGTTTAACATTGTGGCAAAAGACAACACCCATCTATGGAAGGTGAAAGTCTAAGGTCTGTAATGTTTTTCACTTTGACCCATAAACCGAAGATGTCAAAAGATTATAACTTGGGTTTTTCAAAAGTAGGCACACTGAGATACCTAAGTCAAATTGGCTCATAATCAACTTGACTATGTTGGGAAACAAAACTGGTAAAATACCGTTTTATCTTCAAGCTTAACATTTGGATGCACCATTGTCTCCCTTTTGTTAAATTTGTCAAAAAATTTATTTCATATTAAGTGACAATATTAAACCACCTCTAGTATGATATATTATGGTAAATTATGCCCCTGTACTGTATCTTTTGTCAGACATTGAAAAAGAACTAAAAGATCATATTTTTTGGCACTTCTCTGTGACAGTTGCCCATGACTGATTGAAAAATGGCCAGCACCCGAAACTCATAGAAGGTCAGATGCTTTATGCCAGCTTAGCACTATTCACACAAAAGTTAATTATCCACAATTTTCAATCCCCAGAGCAGTTGGTCCAGTCACCTGAAAGTGAAGTAACTTTTTCTTTTCAAATAAATTCAGGAAAGAGGGTAGAAATGCCATTTTCACCAAATGTTTTGCTCTGTAGGCTATATACTTTTGTGTGTGTGTGTGTGTGTGTGTGTCCTACTAACAAACACAACTAAGTTAACCTTTTCAGCTAGCCATTTCAAGAAACCAATAAACCCAAAAGTAGGGTGTCCACAGGTACCTAGCAAACCCAGCAAAATGTAAACAAGAAAGCACATGCCACAAATAACAACAAAACTACTGGTATCCTAGGAAAAAGTTCAATAAACAATCAACTAGAACAAGAAAATGGTTCTTTGTAGCACAACAATGTCCATCCCGTAGCTTGGATAACAAAACTCTCAATGCGACACCAGAAAATGAATTTCCTGAGCAAATCTGTATGACTACTGCAAGAGAGACTTTAAGCAGTGTTTGAACAAATCTAGATAAGCTGTAATCTTAAAGGGATAGATTCTTTCTTTGATTTATAAATTATTTAGTTTATACATTTGATTATTCTTCTAGATAAGATTCTTCAATCAAGTGAACAAGTAGCATTATCATTACTCACCTTTTGGAAGCCCAAAGAAATAGCACCATCATTTTCTGAAGCCGTTAGTTCTTGCTCAACCTTTTCAAGACCTTTACTTACAGCTTGCATTTCTTCAGCCAGAGCTTTTAATTGAATCTATCATTTAATAAAAAGTTAGTGGAAACAATAAGGAATCTTTGAGCAAGAGGGGCTACAATACAAGAATTTAATCATAACAATAAAAGGGGAAAAAACGATAATGAAGCACACCTTTGAGGCAGCTTCCAAATGAACAAGACCCTTGTCAAAATCAAGCAACTCTGGCATTTTCTCAGCAAGAAGCTAATGAAAAGGAAGAGGACAATAAGGCACCACATGAATACCCATCTTACTCCAAATTCACAAATGGTGAGACATGATAACCATGAAAGGAATATTAAAACAACTGACAACAAACACAACAGAGACATGAAAAGAAAAAGATAATAACACAGCAGTAAAAATAGATGGAAAAAACCAAACAAACAACACATCTAGAAAAACCAATTGAAGGAATCTTTATTCAATATTGAATACTCAAACAACCGAACACTGTAGAAAAACTACTTACATACTCCAATCTTAATAAAAGTTTATAATACCACTAAATCAAAATTCAAACTATGCAACTGAACACAGTTTCAGCATTGACCAAATCAAAAGTGCACATATTCTCCAAAGCATACAAATGAAATAAAAAGAGCATTCTCAAAGAAATTTGAGGGTTAATATGCAATCTGGATAAAGTTTCAAGTAGAGAATGTAATTATCCCGATTAATCATTTAGTACTAAATAAAATGTTTTCATTAATTTCACTAAATAGTTTTATATATTTGTACATGAGGGCAAATAATAGAACAAACTGAAATGTTGGGCGGAGTTGGATTCAAGCATGGATTCTAGTCTATTAATTTATTATCAATCAATACATTTGCTAACAAAGCATGTCAAATCTAACAAATTTGACATTGGTCAATATTGAAAATCAAGCAGCAGCTCACCTATTCTGTTAAATTTTGAAAACATCAGACTAGCATTAAACAGAAATAGGCTAGAATTTCCAGGACAATAATTAATCCTGCCAGCACTGACTAAGGCCAATAACAAAATAAAAATAAACATGGACACCAACAGTAGGCAAATTGGACTGCCAAGGTTTCAACTTGATACAGACATATAGTTGAAACTTTAAAGTAAAGCAATTATACCTTGCACAAATAATGCATTAAAGTCATTTTATTGTTTCTGGCACGAGTATCAGATAATTTGAGAAGACTGTCTAATTTGAACCCCACAGCAGATCCTGCAGCAGCAATACAATTAAAACACAAACGACAATAACAAAAGTTAAAAAGGCTTTAATGCCAATTGCAGAAAAATTGTAAATGACTTAATTTTAACACCAACAAATGGTACCTCGTGCAGTTCCTTGGTTCAAGGCATTTCCCAATGTGAGAATTGTCTGCATTATCTGACGCAGTTTCACGGATTCTTTTACCTTAAATATGAGTAAGACATTTAAGATGCAGAAATTTTGTATGTTAAAATAAACAACAAGGACACTAATATTATTGTTACCTCTCTAGTAGCATCATTAATGGTATTCAGATTACGTCTCAGATCATCAACCTTAACAAAATCAAACCAGTTAGTACCAAAAACTGCATATAAAAACATCAATGCAATAATATATACAAAATTTCTGGAAAAATACCTGCATAGAGAAGGAAATTCTAAATGCAAATACACGCAACTTGGATTCTACCCGTGGAACCTTCATCAACTCCAGGAAAAACTGATGTATTATATGATATAAAGGTCATCAGTAATCAAATAATGGACTTGCAACAAAACAACGTAACTGCATATGCTAGGTTTTAGAAACTGACGCCACCTATTCAGGTCACCTGGAAAACAGAATCAGTCCAGGTATCAAGAGCCAACAACCCATCGTGGGTGTTTTAACACCAACTACAGTTATTAGCATTTGTTATTTTTTTGGAGATCTACTCTAAGGTCAATGACATCAAACCAACCGATGCTTTTCTGTCTCGCTCTACTGATGCCTTGACTAACAAATATAAATCAAGAGATGACAAAATACCTAGTAGCAGTTGACATTGCAGATATCATATGGAAATTTGTTTAGTGCTTTCAAGGTAACAGACTGACAGAAAAAGGACTAGTGAGTGTGTATATGTCAGCAAGTGGGGGGTAAATCTAAGTAATTTTAAGAGTACTTTTGGATTAAAGTAATTCTGTTTAGCGTCACTTTATTTGCAATGATCAATGATATTCCTAATTAGTTCTTTTTACATTTACGTCAATTATGTCATGCAAGGGTCAAGGTCAACCCCCACTCAATCCTATTTAAACCTCTTCAGCTTTGACCTTTGAGCCCTTCTCATTTCCAATCAAATGATCATAATGGCTTTCAGAAACATAAGGCATCTGAACTAACCTGTTCGCACTTTCCAAGCATAACTTTATCGCCTGCATAATTCTGAAAGTAGAAAGTAAAACAGGTAAGACAACTAAGCAAGAACATTTTATTACTATATAAAAGAATCTATTGAGGCCATAAGTTCAAGTGCAAATTATGCTACAATTCACAAAATATCATAAGTAGATCATACAAGTTTGGGGACCAAAGAATTGGATTTATATGTTCACTCAACTGTCATCTAATGCTCACAAAAAATTAAATTGATGTTTTCACTTGAACAGGTTTGTGACTAAGACTAAAGCATGTTTCTATAAGTCAGAAAGTTAACTTCCCTACCCATCTAGTAAAAAAAATATAAAGGCAGTACCAACAAAACTCTTCTAATTACTGACTCAATAACTCTTTGCAAAAATTATAGTTTAAAATAATGAACCACATCAAAAGAATTGTACAAGCTCTAGAATTAAATAACAGAGTTGCCAGACATAAATTCCCATCCAGCTACCTAACACTTCAGTTCAATCTTAAATTCAATAAACATCTTAATAAATCATGCATGTTTCCTCATTATAAAGAGTTAAAGCTTATTCGTTAACAGATTTTTCCATGCCAAGAAGAACCGAATGCTCCAGACTACTTCCCCAAATATTTATTGGCATGCCGCATCAATCACAAAGCAATTTCAGGATACCTCTTTATTCTTCATAGTTAGACTGATATGCAGTTTTTTTCTAGTTTTATTGTCTTGTTTCTTCTGCTTGGTATTAGTTGTTGATCTAATGCAATAACTCACTGTCTTGTAATCTCTAACTTCCTGATATCTTGTGTTAGATTCAGCTTAACTTTTCTTGTTGGGTTTAAGTCTGTAGGATTAAAAAGAAGATGAACAAAAGTGGAAAGTTTACCAATAACTTACATGGTACCCTCCCTATCTACAATTTTAAATAAAACTTACTAAAATTCCCTTATACCAAATTAATGAAAATAATCATATTTTAGAAAGAAAGAATAATGGAATTCATCCGCCTAACATATACCAAAGAAAATGGAAAGAAACAAAGAACCCTAGCCATAATAGAAGAATGACGAAGTTGATTAAAAAGAAAGAATGAGGGAAAAGACATCATATTTGCTTAAGTGAGTGTACATGGGATTCAGACCTCACTGTATCAAGTTGGTCAGTACAATCAATGTAGCCAAAACTATAATTTTTTCTTTTCTTTTTTAAAAAAAAAAATCTTTTGACAAGAACAAAATGCTTAAATTCATTATAATATAGCTATTTTAAAACTACCTAAAAATTTCCAGGAATCAGTGGACCACAGACAAAAATACGAGCCTGAAACCTTAACGTCCAAAAAGAATGAGACCTTCTTCTTCTTCTTTTTTTTTTTTTTAACATAAAGTAAACATTCATTGCCTTTTCAAAATGTGCAGGCTTTTCCTAACTCTAATCTTTCTTCTCTAGTATTTCAGTTTTGTTTCACTGCAAATTATTGGGAACTCAAGGATAGGGGTGGAACAGCAAAGAGTTCGTCTGAAAACGATAACTTAGATACATTAGCACCCATTCATACACTAGATATGGCTTTTGCGGTGTTGCATTTTCTACTGGGAAAAAAATAATAAATAACTCCTAAGTATGCTATTTCATACAGAGTATTCAGAAGTGCCTTACTGTGCTTCCTACCAATACAACAAAGACATCATCCCAATAGAAGCAAGATACAACCCTACCACACATACATGCATACATATAGGCTAGAAATGTGTAGATTACCTTCAACAATTCCATCTCTTCCTTAGTTGGACAGAACTTGATTAGATTCTCAACTTGATCAATATCTAGAGCTGACGAATCCAAAGCTAGAACTGCATTCTAGTAACAAGAACAACCAAATTTAGGATTATCAACATCGAAAATAAAATACCTTATAATCAAAACTGCCAAAAAAGGGATTCAAAGGTGACACAAAGTGTTCTGCTTTGCAAAAAACAACGTAGCCAGCCACAGCCATTATTTCAATTCTCAAGCAATGACATTGAATTCTCCACCCTAGATTTCTAAAAGTTATCTTTTAATCATTGCTTGATAGATAACAGAAGCAACAATATTAAACATAATACTTGTAGCAAACTGAAGATCACTCATGGAACTGAAAAAACAGCAGCAGCAAAGCCTTGTTTCTTTAGATTACAAAAGAAAAGAGGCAATAAAATGCACTCCTTAACTCTCCACTAGACAATCATACTGATATGAAAGATCAATGCAAAAAAAGCAAAAGGTCCAAACGAATGGCTGAGCAACCTCCCTAACCTGGTGCAATGTCTCTTTCTCATATCCCAGTAGAAAGGGTGGGAAGGACAAACTAGCCTTATTTAAGAGTTATTTTATATTTTCCAACTCTAGTTTAGATTTTAGTAGCTTAGCGTCTTATTTCATTACTTTTTTAAGCTTGATTGAGTTTTCCCAATGTGTTTTTCTTATTGAGTCTTATTTGGTGATACTTAACAAGTAACTTGTACTTTACTATTTTGATTCGATCCTTGGTCGCTATATTTTTCATTTTAAGTAAGGCTTTGAAGGCAGTCACTAAGAGAATAAATCACACTGTGATATTATAATGCTATCTAAAATGCATGGATTAAACTCAAAAATTAAGAACTCTTTTGTCAAACAAATATATTTCACAATTAATATCCCAGAAGACAATGAATTCAATGGAAACTGATTATTAACTGTCCAAACCAATTTCTTATCATGTGTAGTATGGAGAAAGGAAATGTAAATTTACCATCATATCTGGCAGAGGAATTTTTATTTTCGTGAGCATTATTTCACAATTATATGCTCTACGCAACTCAACCTGTCAGAAACAGAAACAAATATAAACTTGAAACAAATTAAATAAATATATATCTACACACACACACACACAAAAGAATAATTTTATAGAGTTAGTGCTATGATAACAACAATTACAAAGTAGCGACAGCAGGAAAGATGAGAACGGAACAATTATAGAAACAACAACAGAAAAATATTAATAATTATGATGATGTCTGTTCAAACAGACAAATATATATTGTTATCAACTAGATATATCACAAACTATACTCAAAAAATGCCTTAAGATATATATAATTAGATCAAACTCCACCTGAAAATTCAGCAAGATACACCTAGAAACTTCATATTTGCTGATGTAGAGTAATAAGAGCACTAGTGAGGTCCTATATACAACCAAATCATTAATCTATGGCTATAGCCAGAAATTTATCTCCTTTTAGCCTTTTTTTTTTTAATTGGAGAAAAAGTTAAGTAGTTTGTATATAGAAAGAAATTTACAAAAGGTGAACAAGATTTCCACTAGGCCCAAAAACACCCCAAGAATTTGCAATTAAGAAAGCATCTCATAAAATAAAGTTTCTATCCTGTGAGGGTTAAACAGTATCAAAAGGCAAAAAGTCAAGAACCTTCCCAAAAGACAAAAGCAACCTAACCTAAAACTCCTTCCCAATTTTGAATTGTATGAAGAAAAACAAAGTATCTTGAAACTCCATTGAAACTAAGGCCCAAAGAGATGCTAGAAACCATGCTCTATCCACAGAGAATTGACATCTTCCTCTCTAGAATCCCCAAAAATTCTGTTGTTCGATTTTAGCTTTTAGACATATTGTTCTTTGCCCCCACCCCAGTTTCACACAAATATTACTGTTTTCATTGTTATTTTCAAGCAGACATGGACTTTCAGATATTAATTTCTCTTTACTGCAGTTTTCTCTAGGAAAGAGGGAGCAAACAGGGGACAAATATATCATTTTGTTATAAAAGAGTTAGTTTCTCTCATATGCTAAGAGCATAAGAGTGATAAAAAATATCTGGGAAAAATTACCAATTGTACTTTCTCAGGTTTATTGATATTAGAACCACGTCGAACTCCAGCTTTGTTAGTGCCACTTCCATCTGAAGCTGCTGAGAACAGACTTTCAAGTTCCGAAATATCTATTTCAGGGGCCCTACACAAAAATTTAATCATCTTCACTGGAGAAAAGAGATATAACAAGTCTAAACCCAACCCTAAATCACAAGTTTTGATATGAAAATAAGAACAGTGGCAAGCTAAGAAACAAAAAGGGATGTACATAATTCAACAAATGCAGACAGCGGTAAATGGTATCACAAATGAAAACACAATAAGAGTGAAGGTAATGCTTAAATATCAAAGGGCTATCCTAAGTTCATTTCCAAAAAATGCCACAAAACATATGAATATCATTCAATAGACAAAACTAATACTCAAGCAGCAAAAGAGGAAGCTATATGCTGATTTGATTTTAGGGAATAAAACATTTTATCCCAGCAAAACTTCATTATTCATCAATCAAAACACAGATAGTGTATAGCATCCAACAGAAACCATCATAAAGGTGATGTAGTATAAATATACAAATTTTCATACCTTGAGTGATTTTCCTGTTTCTGAGAATCAGCCCATAGACTCCCTTGCATTGCTCGGGTAACTTTTACCCAATGCAAAGGCTTCAATGAAGCTTTCTTAGGAGCATGACTAACTCCACTGTTTAATCGACCTCTACCATGGCTTGCTGGCCCTGATGTCACTTTTCCCTTTCCAACAGATGGGAGTGGTGGTGGGGGCACACTGGAACTCTTCACTCCAGGTGGTGGGGGAGGGCTTGGCATTACACCACGACTAGGTGGAGAAGGAGCAGTAGGAAGTTTGGGTGCTGGTGGTGGAGGCGGTGGGACTGCACCTGACCGTGCAGGTCCTAAAGGAGGAGGAGGCGGAGGTGGCCTAGGGGCATTAATGGGCTTACAACCTATAGAGGGAGGAGGAGGCGGTGCCATAGGTATAGAGGTAGAGGACGATTTTGGAGGTGGCGGTGGAGGAGGAGGTACTGCTGGTTGGGAAGTAGGTGCAAGCTGTAGCTTGTTAGTTATCTTACCCAAGGAGGAAGGCGGAGGTGGTGGTGGTGGCGGTGGCGGTGGTGGCAGTGGATGAAAAGATGGTTGACTAGATCTAGAGGTAGGAGCGGGGTGTGGCGGGGCTGACAAAAGGGCTTTAGAAGAATTAGGACCTGCTGGTGGTGGTGGTGGCGGCGGCGGCGGTGGCGGCGGTCCTTTACTGGTTGTTGAAGGCACTATAAAGCTTCTACCAGAGAAACTAGGTGGGGGAGGAGGTGGGGGAGGTGGTGATCCTATACTACTTGTTGAAGGCAGTGAAGAAGAACCTTTACCAGAGAAACTAGGTGGTGGAGGAGGTGGAGGGGGTGGTGGTCCTATACTACTTGTTGAAGGCATTGTAGAAGAACCTTTACCATAGAAAGTAGGTGGTGGAGGAGGCGGAGGGGGTGGTGGTACTATACTACTTGTTGAAGGCACTGCAGAAGAATCTTTACCAGAGAAACCAGGCGGAGGGGGCGGAGGTGGAGGAGGTGGTGGTCCTCTACTAGTTTCCGAAGGCATTGGAGAAAAATCTTTACTAGAGAAACATGGTGGTGGGGGAGGTGGAGGGGGTGGTGGAATAAAATTGTTATTAGTTGAAGAAGGTAGAGGTGGAGGTGGAGGGGGTGGTGAAAGAAAACTGTTATTAGTTGAAGAAGGTAGAGGTGGAGGTGGAGGAGGAGGTGGTGGTGGTAGTGGTGCGGACATTGGCAAAGGAATTACTTCAGATGCTGAAGCTGGAGATGAATGTGGAGGCAGGGGAGGTGTTGGGGCAATAGACTGTGGAGAAGAAGGTGATGGAGGGAAACAAGGTGGATTTCCTTCAGTCAGTACTAATGATTGTTGATGAAGAGATGATAGAACTGTTTCATTAGAAACTTGATCTATAGGTTCTGAAACAAGAATCACATCATGAGGACCTTCATTTTTGGAAAGTGAGGTGACTGAATCACCAGCATTCGACAGCAGTAATTTCTTGGTATCTACCAAAGGCTCAGGGAAAACATCAAACGCTTCATCCAAACTATCACCAGCACTGGATGCATTATTTTCTTCTTCAGAATCCACGGGTGATGTGTACGAACTTCCTCTATCCTGCATTCTCGTAAATTCTTTCACATCACTGAAGACGGAAAGTTGTTTCAGTAGCCACAAGGCATCACTGTTATCAACCCACTCAACCCCACTGAAAAGTTCTCGAACCCTAGAAAAAGCTTCAATCGGTAATCCACCTTTCTCCTCTCCATTTAAAATTGAAGTTGGAGCCCTTGGAGGGGAGATGCTTTCAACATCCCCAAACAAAACCTGTACATTGACATTCAAATTATTGGACAGATTGATAATATGAAAAAGGGAAAAAGAATAAAAAGCAGAACCTTTAACATCTGACTAAAGTTTCAGGGTCTATTTAAATCTTCAAAGCAGAAAATGAAAGAAAGAAACAAAAGGAGAAAAGATAGTCTTGAAGACTCAATATTGCTTAATTTGTGCGCTCATAATCATTTGCATTTCCTTTCACCATCTATCCAAGATTTTGAGGGATGGTTTAAACAGTTATTCACCTCTGCACGGAAGCCTTTTGGATACCGCTCCTTCGAATCCCAGAGAATATCCAGGTTCTCAGAGTTCAGCATCAGAATGTTGGACCGGATAAATGCTGTGTTAAACATAACTCGAAACATCATAACTTCCCTTTCTGGATCCAAGTCCAAATGCACACACTCCAATACAACATCTCCTTGCACCAAGCATTGTATGTCTATTTTAATCACATCACAGTCGGCCTGCAACAGAGAGTATTCACGATTTCACCAGAAAAAGTAAATAAATTAGTAATATCACTAACAGTAAAACATCAAAACTCCCACCTGCCGGTAATGCCGAAGGGTCTTCCTCTTCTTGGACATGGAGAAGATCATTTGTGTTGAAAGCCCACCTTTACTGTGGAAATTCCTACCAAAAATGCGGATAATAGGTCTGCACCCATTTTGAGCATCAAAGTTTGGAATGGCTCGAAGAATAACGCAATCCAAAGAAAGTGCTCGTTCAGGAGGCGGCCACTCAGGAGTAATATTTCTTCTAGCTACATACTGAAGGTAACGCAGCTGAGACGGGAATGGATTCAAAGGGGACAGGAGCTGCAAGAAACCTTTGGGAGCCTCTCGATGAACAATTTCTAGAGTCCTACGCTCTCCACTATGCAACTTTCTGAAAATCAATAAACTAGCTAAAAGAAACGCCAATAGTGGCCAACCTCCTCTCTCGCTATGTAGAAGAATAACATTCTGATGATCCCCAAGCAAAAGCCAATGCTCACAAACTCGAAGAAAATGTTGAATCAAAGACATCGGAAGGAGAGGGCAACCCTCAGTACTGCCGCGGATAATCCAGCACAGTAACATCATACTCACATAATATTTCAGCAAATTCACTTTGCTTGTCACCCTCTCGAAAATTAAATGCGAGAAACGCTGAATCAGGAAATTCCTCGTGTAACTCAGTTAGAATTTCATGTAAATATAGTTGATACATTCCATCCGGTACAACTTCAGTCGAAAAACACGAATCAAAAACTGCACATAATGAATAAACCCCAAAACCATTGGTATGTAATTAACACTTATAACATTAAAAAGAAAAAAAAAAGTAGACACTGTTCACCAAAAGTAAAAACAATTCACACAAAAGAAAAAGAAAACGAACCATATACTCTCTCAATGAATTCAAGCAATCCATCAGGAGGCCTTTTGTAAAAGAACCTACTCAGGAGGGACATTTCTGTCAATTTAACAAGAGCAAGAGGAAACTGAGCGTCAAATTGGACCTTCATTGCTAAAATAAGCTCAATATATATAATTCAAAGTTTTGATTTTTCCAAAACTACAACTATTTCAGCAACCAAAGGCATTGGAAACGACTATGAGAAATTTTAAAATTAAAAGTTTAAAATTAAAATTAAAATGAGAAAGAGAGACTAAGAAATAAGAATATCAGTAACTTATAAGTTGGTTTTGAATTAAGACGAAACCTGAGAGAGTGAGAGTGGCGGGGGAATGGATTTAATATTCAAATTGGGAGTTGTGCAGTGAGGAGAAGTCGATGTGCGGGTGCCACCGCTGCAAGACTTTACTTTTTCATTTGAACTTTGAATTTTTAATTTTGAGAACCAAAAAATAAGGAAGACGGAGAGATTTTGATGTAGCTGTTAATTAATTTTGTCTGTTTTTTGGGTTCTTAATGGGCTTGAGGACCACTTTTATGAGGCTCTTCTGAGCCCAAGTGTTTGATTTAAGCTTTTTGCTCCGAGTCATACTAGATAGCCCGCAATTATTTTCTAAACATCCTCATCAAGTGAGTGCCCTAATGTTTTCTACTTTTAATATTTAAGTCCATAATTTCCATAATACCACACCTTTATATAGTTGGGATACACAGTTTCTGTCTCAATTGATGTCACTTTATCAATAAAATAATACCGCACCTATATAGTTGGGATGCACAGTTTATCTATCTATTGATGTGTCACTTTATCAATAACTGGTGTTGATATCGGAAATTTGGCTCAACAATCACATAGAAATTACTTGGAGAATGGGATCGTAACTTTTTGGCCTCAAGAGATTGGAATTTAGAATATTTCAATCTCTAAGATAAGAGAATAGTGAAGAATGCTGAAATTGTTATCGGTAAAAAGTAAAAACCCTTAAACAACTCAAGTTAGAAATCAGAAATCAGGGGCCTTAGCAATAACAGCTTAAAAGAACGAGAAAAAAAAAAAAAGAGAGAGAGAGAAGGAGCTCTAATATGCTTAATGCTTGAAAACTATACTTTTTTACTTTGTAAGGAAAAGTCTCATTAAGTGAATGTGACTTACAGGGTCCATGCTGTATTTGAAGTGTTCAATAATGTGTCGCGTAGTTGAGGACGATGACGAGTTCTCCTCGAAGTTGAGTTTCATAATTATTATTCTATTTAGTTTTATCTTAATCATACAAGATGATTTATCCGATTTGAGCCGATTTGTTGAGCCGGGTTAAATTAAGGTACAATAATCTATCTATTCAGAGCATTGATGAACTTTATTATCTAGTATCAATGTGCCAATTTTGTAACGCTCGTGAATGAACAAATATGACCAGTGCTACGTTACGTTACGTACGCCACACAATAACAGTAGTGGATCTCATCATAAGTACTATTATTGTATGTAGATATACGTTACAATTAACGTAACGTAGGGGGCTGGACAAAATATTAGATGTCACACATTATTAAAGATAAGAGTATTGGTTTGTTTGGGAGTACTACGACGCAGTTGCGCTGCCAGCTTGGCAAGCAATCCAAAAGCATTTGTACTGTGCGAAAAGAAATAGAGTTGCTTGCAGCCCGATGCTCCCAAATGGACCTTAAACATCGCAACTTCTAAATGCAATATCATTTTTCATTTAAAATTTTCATGTATCATATTCCTCCACTTATCTTTCTTTCTTTCTCTTCTCACAAAGTCACAATCTCTTCATTCTCGATAAAATTTTGGTTATAAACATTTTGGATCACCAATCTAACGAAACTCACAAAGCAAGCACAACCAGATGGAGGGAAAAATTCAACATTTTCCAAGTGTAATTAACAAGAGAAATATACTATAAGAAACAGAAAACACAAAAAAAAAAAAGAAAATTGTAGATAAATGATTTGATATAAGGTCTTAAAAAATAACTCAGCTTAAATTAGATTTTTAACTAAACCCATGTTAGATTTATCTTTTTAATATCTTTTTTTTTTATTTTACATTTAAAAAAAATAAAAGTTGAAAACTATTGATATTGATATTGTGGATTTCACATTTGGTGATATTGGAGGAAGAAAACAAAACCCAAATTAAATAGATGTGAAGGAAAAGTGAGCGTAGGGCCGTTGACAGAAAAATCTCTTGGGAATGGAAAAGTCTTCATTATTTGTTTTAACTTATCTTGCCCGGGAGGAATCTCCGCGAAATAGGAAGGTGGGCTTTGGTTTGCTGGGATCGTTATCTTTGTTCCTCTAGTATTGTTTTAAATGTTTTTTTTTTCTTTTAATTTTATTACTTGAAAGAAAAAAGGGGCCAAAAAAAAAAAAAAAAACTGTGCTGCTTGCTGCTACTATTCGAGGGACAGTGACAAATGAGAAGTAATAGTTTTTTTTGGACTAGTGAGCAGTGTGGCTCGTGATGGTTACAAAAGCTTAAAAAGGTTCATCATTTTCTGGAAAAAGGAAGAAGATGGGCAATCATTTCTGCATAAAGGGTGTCAAATTTTCACTCTCTTTTCTTTGTCTATGGGTCTATGCTCTCCAGTCTTCCTATTATATGTAAGGTATGGCAAATATGTTAGATACGGATGATTATCTTAGTGAAAATTCATAATTCTATATGATGGATATGAACATATCGATATTTATGAATATTTAATTTTTATTATATAAAAAATAAAATAATAATATGAAAAAATAATAATAATATAAATATTTAAATCAATATTAGATTCTAATATTAAATTAAAAATAATAAACATCCCAAATAACAAATATTAAAATTATGAATTCACAAGAAGAAATTATAATCTATTACAAATTAATTTAAATAAAATACAAAAAGTGTGTTCTTCTAATAAGCCACTGATAAACATTAAATCTACAAATTAAAACAATGCATTAAAAAAATAAAATAAATAAATACTATTATTAACATAGTTGTATCTTTTTTTTATTATTATTATTAATCACTTCTCTATTTATTTCTTCTTCATTTATCATTATTATTTTTATAAATTCCACCTTTGTTTGAATAACAAAAAAAAAAAAAGACACTGATAAAATAAAATAGAATAAATATTATCAAAATTAAATAAAGCGTAAAAATAAGATGAGTCTCATATCTTTCAATTCAACTTATATTCATTTTGAGTACACATTAAGAGCTCCATACGCATAGCTTCACAACCGGTTACGTGTCTCTTTTGTATGATCTTATATTTTAAAAGTTAAGATCAATTCACTGTCCACTAGGAGAGAGCCACTGATAAACAATAAATTCTTCACGTGTACAGTCAACTCAATTTATTTTGAGGGAACAATTAAGTGGAGCTCTACTTTATTACACGTGCATCATTACTAGAGGGTACTTCTTCCCAAGGTATCCCAACGCCCATTGATTTTTCCCTTTTTTTTTTTTTTGAAAGAGAAAGTAAAGCTTTCGTTAAGATTCAATAGAGAATACCAACAAAATCTCATCTAGGTAATTTTCTAGCCAAACAACAGAACTTACATACTCTAAAGCCTTCTTCGCTAGAACATGAGCAGTTTGATTGTAAGATCTTGAAACATGCTGGATTTGCATCCCATTGATTTTTCCTTTTAAGTCTTCAGTGATTTATCTAATTGTTTACGGTAATAAATTTTCAATAATCCGATCTTGATAATTACTTAAGAGAGTATATATCCGCATTGCATCATATTATTTATATGAGATATTATTATTTTATTATCTAATATTTTTTTATATATCATTTTATTATTAAAATTTTTTTATAATTATTTTTCTTATATAATGTTTTAATTTTTATCCTTTTACCACCCAATTGTTGAATCTAACCAAATTTTCAATCGAAATTATAGTAAAAATCTATTTTATTCCTAAATTGTGTAAATGTAATTTAATCCTCTAAATTAAAAAACAAAAAATAATTACATAAAAAAACTTTTATCAATTAATTATTTTGTATAACTAAAATAATTAATTGATAAAATTATAAATATTATAGCTCTTTGAAATTCTTAAAATACTAAAATTCTTAAAGCATCACTATGACATTAGTAATTTTTAATTTATTAATAGAGTTAATGGTTTGGTGATAAAATGATAAAAATTAAAAGATTAAATGGATAAAATAATTATAAAAATATTTTAGTGATAAAATAATATGTCAAAAAATATTAGGTAATAAAATAATAATATCTTTATCCATATCATATTATTTTATTACAAATTTATATCTTAAATTAAGATGAGCCGATGTGCAAAATATTAACTATCAATAAAACAATGTATATACAAAAAAACTTATAACTAATATTTAAGGGGAGCCCCTAAGTTACAATCACTTTATCTTATATTTTTTGTCTTATTCTCCTTGGCAAATATCATGTGAGTCCTCTTAATAATTCTTATTTCCAAGTCTTTAGAGTTGTGGATGTATTTGTCTTCTTCCATCCCTCATGCATCTATTCTTTATTTTTTCTAAGATTTTATTTATTTCTTTAAACATTAATAAATGATTATCAAATTCATACAAATCCATTATTTCAGAATAAACTTCTGGTCCTAAATTTATTATTCCTAATCTTTCTTGTTCTAACATATCTATTTTCTGATTAATTAAATTTATATATATATATATATATATATATATATATTTATTAGATTTTCCCAACCTAACATCATATGGTCTATACTATTTGCTAACTATTGTATTGTATTAACAGCTTGATTCATAATATTTCCTTTTTATACCAATAAATTAAGAATTTTATAAATTCATCTATAAACTTCATTTTCTTTTCTATTAAAATTTCACCTCCTATAGTATCTATAAATCTTTCTCTAAATTCCTCGGTTAATTCGAGTTCTATGTTTCTTATATTATTTTTTTTTCAGTTTTTATGGCTTTAACTAATTTTTTTATTTCTTCTTTATTAAATACTTTTAATGTATACAAACTATCAACTATTGATCGTATTGGATCCATTCTTATTTCAACTTTGTTCTGGCTCTGATACCATTTTTGCTCTGGGCATTATATGTTGACAGAAATACTAAATATACTAAATCAACAAAATAAATATGATATTAATGATATTAATAATATGAAAATTAAATTAAGTAGACTATGCCAATTTTAATATTGTATATTTTTCCAGATTACCATCCAATTTCTTCATTATCTGAATTTTCTACTTCATTAATATACGATGGTCCAGCTTCTCGGTTTTCATTTTCTATATGTGCTAATGCTATATCAACTCCTTGATCTACTGTTAACATAATTATGTTATGTTTTAGATTATCTATTTCAATATGGTTTATTATTTTTCTTTTTATTTCCTGAGGAAGATCTAATGAGAAAACAGCTAATAAATCTTCTGTTCTGACAAGTTCTTGTTTACTAAACATGTATGAATCTTGTTTATATGTTCCTAGATTAAAATCTATTATCATCATATAATCATTATATGTTATTCTAGTACTGGGATCTACCATATATTCTTTGGATTCGCCTAAATAAAATCTATGACTTATATTACAGCAGATAATCAAACACTTCTTTTTTCATTGAAATAATATGCTCCTCCTTCATAAATCTCCTCATTACTGATCATCAACAAACTCCCACCAACATATAAGGTTTGAGAATTATTACCTAGTTTATCCACGTTTCCTTGCCTTTCAATCCTTTTCCAGTGACCTGCAGCCTGGTTGTCCGAACTCCCTCAACGGCCTCCTTGCCTTAACGAGATAAGTGGACTCGATCGGCCTTACTGTATGGATTTTGATCGTTTGGCTTAGAAATGTTGAATAACTTTAGGTTTCTCTTTTCTTTCTGTAGGGTTATTTGTTTTTGATTAGTGATGATTTGAATGCTGTTGCCAAGATTTAATTATGGTGAATGATAAGCTCTGAGAGCTTTCTCTTTTCTTTGATTTATTTATACTCTAAATCTATTACATTTTTGCCCATGTATTATTGGGCTGCTTACATCACTGCTTACGTTTTATTACATACAATTACATTGTTACCCTTATAGTATTGGGTTCTTACATCATTGCTTACATCTTATTACATATAATTACACCATTACTTATCTTCTTTTTGTTATTTCCTTTATCTCTGTCGGGCATCTTTTTATCTTTGTCGGCCATCTTCTTTATGTTGTCTGCTTCATCTTGTCGGGCATCTTTTTTATGTTGTCTGCCATTTCCATGAGTTGGTAGGCCTGCTCCATAGTTTTACTGCTGCTGGGGAAACACATAGTGCTTATCTCGTTGATGAAGTCTAGTAACAAATTTGAAGGTGTATGCCCATCTTCAGAAGTGATAAAGATATAATTTTGGAATTTGATAATGGTTCTGAAATTCCTTTTGTACAAATCTTTAGCTATGCTCCATATGGCCTTTATTCCTCTAGCTCTTCGTGTTCTGATCCAAGATTCATTTATGTGTGGAACATTTGTGTATTCTGTCTCAACTTCAATCTGGAAATTCTTTGTGAGGTGACCTATAGAGATCATGTAAAAAGCTTGGTATTCTACATTCTGGTAGTATTCAGGATTTATGGTGTAGAACTTCAAATATATCGGCCTTTTTTTAGCGAACCTTGATACCTCTTTGACTAATAAGTCATCAAGGCTGGCTATTTCCTGAAGGTTTATATTTGGATATACTAAGTCTAAATACCCATATTTTGCTATTTTTCCAACAAGAAGTGGATCTGCTCCTTTTGTAGCAATCATTCTTGGGTACATATTTTTCCCTGGTGCTTTGAAAATTGTGTTTTTATAGGAACAAGTGGAATATACCCATGTGGAGAATTGTTTCTACTATTCTTCTTTTGGATTTAGGGGTTTCTCCTCTTCTCCTATGAAAGGAGCGTTTATCTGGATAAATTTTTTTGGAGGATCAGATTTTGGTAACTCAATTTCTATGGATATGATTTTATTTGGAACTGGATCAGTGATTGGTTTATCTTCTCTGAAGGGTCCACTACTGCTTCCTGTATTTTCAGGGTTTATTAGGCTCGTGTTTATAGAGAGTGCTTTTGTTAGGTCGTCTATGTATGACTCTAACAAATTTACTCCTTTTTCATGAGCCTGAGAAGCTTCTTTTAAATAATTTATTGCATCAATTATGTCAGATGCTTTAGTTTTGAGCCTCTGTACTTCATCTTCTATTTTCCCGATTATTCTATTTACTTCGGGATTCATTCTCCAAATTCTATGTTCCTGCTTAAAAAATCTGCAAGGAAATTGTTAATTCCTTTTATATGAACAATTTTAAAATTATAATATGACAGATAAGCTTGCCATCTATGCAATCTTCTATACTGGGGTTCATTTGGTAAAATTCTATTAACAAGAGAATTTACTTGAGAATTATCAGTCTCTATGATAAATTGCTTTTGAAGTAAGAATAATGAAAATTTCTTTATTCCTTTATATATTGCAAGGAGTTCCTTTTCATGTACTGGATAATTTACTTGTGCTTGATTGAATGCTCCGCTAGTATATCTACATATTTCATTTATATCGGTTTTAAGTATTGCTCCCCAATATAAATCAAATGCATCTGTTTGCATTATTAATCTATCTTTTTCATCCGGCAATCTTAAGGTTGGAAGATTTTTACATTCTTCTTTTAATTTTTTTACAGTTTCTGTGTGTTCTTCGTTCCATCCTCTAGTATTATTTTTTCTTAATAATTTTTGAAGTATATTTCTCTTTTTTTATAGATCTTTTATAAATCCTTCTGCATAATTTAAACATCCTAAGAATTTTTGTATTTGTTGTTTATTTTCTAACTTATCTAGAAACTCAGTTATTTTTCTTCCTATATGACTCTGGAGTCTGATTCCATGTTTATCAAGAATCATACCTAGAAACTCTATTTTCTTATGTTCTATAGCTGCTTTTTTACTAGACAGAACTATGCCTTCTTTGATACATATGTTAACAAATTCTTTTAAATGATGTCTATGCTCTTCTAATGTTTCTGAAGCTATTAATATATCATCAACATAGACTATGATATAGTTATAATCTCTAAATATTTTATCCATTCTACTTTGGAAAATTTGTTGGGCATTTTTTAGTCCAAAAGACATTACTAACCATTCATAATATCCTTGTGGAGTGCTAAAAGCTGTATAAGGTATACTATTTTCTTCCATTTTTATTTGCCAAAATCCTGATTTACAGTCAAATTTTGAATAATAAATTTTATTTTTCACAAGATTTATTAAAACTTCTTTATTTGGAAGAAAGTATCCATCAAATTTTGTATATTTATTTAGTTCTTTGTAATTTATTACCATTCTTGCTTTTTCTCTAACCTATTCTGCTCTTTTCCTAATCATAAAAGCTGGACTATTATGTGGACTATTACTATTTCTAATGAGCTTTAAGTTTAATAGTTCTTTTATTTGAATTTTAAATTCTTCTTTATCTTCTTCTGTATACATCATGGGTTTTAACCTTATTATTATATTTTCAATTAGTTTTATTTTTGCTTTGGGATGGTCTGGTTTCCATAATGCTAATGGGTTTTCTTTATAAACGTGCTCGAGCTGTGATTTTATTGTTTCTAATTGTATATTATAACTCTGGCCTTTTTGTATTAAATAGTATTTTTCATAAATATTCTTATCACCACGCTGGGCTGGCTGAACTCTGTAAGGTTTGAATTCGCGAGAGATACGAAAGATATGGTTACAAGGGGTTTTTAAGGTAATCATGTAAGGAGTTTGTTGGTAATATTGGAATTGTTGTATAAAATCATTGCCTAAAAGTATATCACAATCCATATTATTATATTGAAAGATTTGATTAATACGTACTATTTTACTTCCTAATAATATTTTAAAGTTTAGGATAAATTGATTTACATGTTGTTTATCTCCTGTAATTCCAATAATTTTTAGGTTTCCATTGGATTCCCATTTACTAGATAAAAAGTTTTTCATTATAGTTATTTCACTGCCTGTGTCAAGTAAGGCACAAGTATCTATATCTTTTTCTGTTATATTTATTTGTATATATACAGACATAGGGTATTTTATGTAAGCTTGTTTTAACATGTTTCACATATTATTTTTTGGCCTTGTACTAAGAAAGTTATCTTATTTGGTTCAATCTTGTAATATTCTAAATCATTTAAAAAACTATTGCCTAGTACTATATGTTTTTCTGGATCTGTAGTCATAAATGAGTCTATGTAACAGGCTACTATTATTCTAAGTCCTTCTATTATTATAGGGACTTTAACTTCTTGTTTGCAAATATGTTTATTTCCAATGAAATCAGTATATTCGTAAGGGATTTCTTTTTCTTTTACTAAGAGTCCTTTATTTTTAGTGTGGTTCATATAATTATGGCTTGTACCAGTGTCTAATAGTATAGGTATTTTTGCTGTATAGTCTATTCCATTAAAGTATTGCCTAAGTATTTTTATTACATTATTTGTCGGTACATATTTGATTATTTGTCTATCAGTACTTAGTCTTCTAGAAGAACTTCCTCTTACTAAGGTTCTTCCAGCAAAACTTATAGAGGTTCTTCCAGCAAAACTTATAGGGATTATGGAATTTTCATTACTATTATCCAAAAATTGTTTTCTATCATCTATATTTAATTCATAGTTAATAGGAATTTTATAATCTTGGATAACTGGCTCTATGAATGTTGCAATGTCTTCACAATCTTTATTTATTTCGATATAAGGTTTATTGCCATATATTTCTCCATAATTTGAATTACAAAAACTATATGAGGTTGAATAATGTATTGTCATTATTCTATTACCTTCTTTCATTAAATTTTTTTTAATAATTTAATATGTAAACTTAATGTTTCGTCTATGTTTTTATCTTTTATGTGTACACAATATCTAGGGTGACAAGTAAATAATAATTTAGTATAACATAAGTTTCCTTCTATTGTTCCAAGATGTCCTATACTAGGGTCTGTGAATCTTTGATCATGTAATGATAAAACTATGAGGCTTTCTATTCCTTCTTTGAAAAGTGATTTTATTAAGATTTGTATTTCTGCTAGGTATACATATTGAATTTTCTCTTTAGTTGATTCACTTTTTATTTTTCTTAATGCTAAGTCTATAGATCTCTTATTTATTAAACTAAATCTGATATTTCCTTCAGCTTGTGTTATAGTTACAGCTTTTTCTTGTTTATAATATTCGTGTAATATTATTCGTTTTCTTTTAAACATGTCTCTGAATCTATGGATTATTCCATATTCTGGTTTTTCCATATTTAATTTTAAAAGTTTATTATATTTTTCTTTGTTAAAGGTAGCAACAAGGCTGTATCTACTTTTATTTTCTTCTTTCTCTATTTCTTCTATTTTTTCATTATCTAATAACTCTTCTTTATTCTGACTCATTTTCTGATTCTTCTGCCATATAAACTTCTTCTCCTTCATAATCAGACAAGTTATTTATTTCTTTTAAATCCTTTTCTATATTTTCAAAATCTTCTTTTAGGAGTCTAACTTTATTTTTTGTACAATCTGTACTAATATGCCCTATTTCTCCACAATTCCAACATTTACACTTGGTTTTATCTAAGATTTTTCTTTGATTTTTATATTTTCTTTTATAATATTTTCTTCCTGATTTTTTGTATTTTCTTTTAAAATTATTGTATTTTTTATATCTTTTTTCTTTGTGATATGACTTTCTCCGTTTTTTATGAGGTATATAGCATCCCCATTGAGTAGGCATTTCTGTTTTTTCACAGCATATTTTTGTTACATTTTTACTCTTTTTTATTAAACTTCTTTGGATGCATATTTCACTTAATCTTTTATTTAAGAATCTTATTCTAGCTCCTAATGTATCAGGGAGTCTATTATCATTACTACTAGTGTATTTTTCATATTCATTAATGAAATATCCATTCCAAGGGTATGGTAGTTTAGAGTAGTACAAATTTTTATAAATGTTTTGATCTTCATGACTCATGAATTGTGTATAATAATATTTACTAAATTCACATGTGTATTCTTTTATAAAACACATATTACAAATTGTTAGATTTATTAATTTCATCCTACAATTTAATTTATCATGTTTTGCTTCATTTTCTGTATTTTGTATCCAATTTTCTCATAAGAATTCACTAGCAATATATTCAATTATCCTTTCAATACCTAATCCTTTATCTCTTCCTAGTGCTATTTTAGTTGAATCTCTTATTAATTTTTGTGTGTCTCCACTTAGTCCTTTCCACCAATTGAATACATTTTCTGTGAAACTTGCTATTAAAATATCTGCAAATATATTTATCTTTTCTTCTTCTGTTTCTACATTCCAATCATCTTTGGATCCATTGAATATAAAAAATAACTTCATTTGCATTCCCCATTCCACCAAAGATTTTCGTGGATCTATTTTGCAATCTAAGTCTAAAAATGTGCCTGCATTATTTATTGGAGTTAAGTGATCATTATTAGGTTGGTAATCTTTTTTCCAAGGTGTATTCTTAACGGGTGGATAGTATTCAAAAAATTGTCTATTTTTCTTTTTATTTGTTTCATACCTATGGCTGGGTTCTCCAATATCAGGTTTTAACTCTGGGCCTCCAGCAACATTCATGTTTATTTGATATTCTTTTTCAAATTCTTCTAAGTCACTAAGGTTAATATCGCTAAATTTTTCTGTTAATTCTTCTAATACATTTTCCATTATTCTGAATCACTAGGTGCAACCTCCTTTATTTCTAATTTTTCTTTACCTTTTTCTTTATTTCTTATTTTTGCTTTTAATTTTTCTGATTCCTCTAATATTTTTGGGTATTGTGTTTTTATGAACCAATCATCATAACTTTCTATTTGTGGTTTTATTTCCGATTTTTTATAACTCGTTCCAATTATTCCTGATCTTAATATTTCAAATTTTTTCACTTTCTTATTTTTCTTGCGGTTTATTTGTATATTAGATAATTCTATTTTTATTTTTCCTATTTCTTGTTTGATATTGTTTATTTCTTCTCTAAGGTTTAAGAGTATCTCTTTTAATTCAAATATCGTAGTTTCCATTAAGTTTAAGGGTGCAAACAGATATTTTACTTCTTGAGTGTAAGTTACATCCAACGTAGGTTCAACAATATTTAAGATTATAAATATCTTTGGCACCGGGCCAACGGGGACGGAAGTGACAATCAGTGAATCTGTGAATGTTGTTGGAGGAACAATAAATAGACATAAATTTTCGTCTCTCATTGACAGACATGCCCTTTCACTGTTTAATTTTTATAACCAGTTCCTTTGTTTTTTTTAAAAAAATTTTTATTTGTCTCGCTTTAATAATAATAATAATAATAATAATAATAATCACACTGAGTCTCTACTGGCCCCAACCTGCAACCATACAAAACAAAACCAAACCCAACTTTTACTCACCTTAAACTCCAAACCAGACTTACAAAACAAAATAAAATAAACTCACTCGCTCTCTTATGGCGGCAGAAGAAGAAGAAGAAGCAAAGCAGCTTCAGCAGCTTCTGAGGTTGTACATAGGAATGAGCTTCTCATTGTTCCTAGCGTCGCTGCCGAAGAACTCATCACAGGCGAAGGAGGAGCTGAAGGCGAGGCTGAGGACGGCGGAGGAGCAGCTGAAGCAAATGAAGTCGAGGAGGAAAGAGGACTCGAAGGCTAATGCGAGGGTGGTGGAGATCTTCGCGAGCCACAGGAACGCGTGGCAGGCGGAGGAGAAGCGGCTGCTCCAGCAGATCGATGCGGCGACGGAGGAGATGGCGAGCTTGAGATCGAAGATTGATGAATTGGAGAGGGAGAAGCTGGAGTCTGATAAGAGAGTCCAAGAATTGGAAGATATGATCGGGTTTATGTCAAGGAGAGGCTGTGAGTTTGAGGTGGAGCAGCAGCAGCAGCAGCAGCATTATCCTCAGCATCAGGACGAGGAGGAGGATGAATTCGGTGTGTGCGAGAGTAGAGAGTGTTATGGTGGTGTTAATGATGGGCAAATCGGTAATTTAGGTTTTAGTTCCGAGTTTTTGGCCTCCGCTTCTAAGTTTTGGACTGAGCGTGCTAGTAGTATCTGGCAGGTTTGAATTTTCTTCCTCTTTGTTTTTTTTTAAACAGTCTTAATTTTAATTCTTGGGAAATATGAGAAAATAAATAGACAAGGAATCACTTTGATTTTTGAAACTTTAGAATTTAGAATAATTAATTAATCAAAATTTTGTGCATGAGGCTGTGAGGAAAATGATTTTGAGAGTAATTATATCCTGGATCCTAAATCTAGCTATTCATTATCTCTTCCGGTCCTCGGAGTTGAGAATGTCCGTGATGAAAAGTAATTAAATTACTTTATTTGTTTGAAGTTCAATTTTCAAATAATTTTAGAAGTGTTTATTGCGAGTGCATCCAAGAATCCCTTATTTGTGATATGTTTGAGTTTGCATTTTGTCCTTTCCCTGTGAGTGCAAAGGATATATTTATGTACTTGACTAAAATGCCAACTCAAAATTTGCCGCCAATGGCTTGTTGCTAGTTGAAGCTTCAGCATTGAATGGACCACACTTATCCAAGGCTTGATGGCAAGGAGTCTATCCTTTTATAATTGGTGATTATGTGATCAAGTTGTTGATATGGCAGGACCACAGGAGAGTCAACATCGTATAACAACGATATCAAATTCTTTAGGAAGTAGTAATATCGATATTTTGATTCAAATTAAAAACCTTAACAAACTAGGCTTCAATAATATTGCATCCTTGGTAAAAGACAAAGGTATTGTGTTCCTTAATGTGTTGTAATGGTAATAGGAATGTTAGTTAACTGCGTCTATTACTCTAATCTCTTTAATCGGTTGGCAATCTATGAGCTGTTATAAAGTATTGTTGTTAAATACTTTAATTGTTTCTTTCTGTTCTTTCTTTGGTCTGCAATTGGCAATTACTGTTTGTTTGTTTTTATTTTTTTATTTTTACCCTCCTCTGAGGGTGTATGAAACATTGCATCTTTGAGAATTTAGAATGATCATTGCTGATTTCCATGTTGTAATACACTATTGTTCTTATGCCGCTTGAACTTATCTTCTTGAAGAGTATGAAGGGGCTTGTGGCCTAAAACTCTATTCCGATCTACTAGTGTTTCATTGTTCATGTGGTTTTCGTTTTATCATACTGCTGGTTAAAATTATCAATTTCCATTATGACTTACATTTGGATTCATTAAGTTTATCTTATGAACCCCAACAATGGCATTTAAAATTCCATGACCACCTGTTCAACCTTTCATGTGCCTATTTTATTTTGATAAATATAATGCTGGCATTCAAGGACATGACCACTTGAGGCTGTGATACTGTATTAAGGAAGGATTAAGCAGTGAGCAAGAAACCAAGAATAATATTTAAGCTCTAACCAGATAATACATGGGCACAAAAAGTGGACTGTAATGAGAAATTTAATTTGGCCTGGGCAGTACTAGCAATCAAATGAGTTTTAAGGTGGTTCCCATTGTTTTGATCCGAAATGTTTGTTTTTGCAGGATGTACAGTATGAATCACAATATGAATCTCTTGAATCAATTTACCATATGAAGCATTTTGTGGCAAGGTAAATTTCAATAATATACTTGGTGTTGCCAATCTACAAGTTATTGTTCTCTGCATTAATGAAAGGGCAACATTTGTTGTAATTTCAGAAGGGAGTCCCCTTGGAAGGTAGATGGTGAATCAACAGGAGTTTTCTCTAAGCTAAAGTTACTTGAACAAGAATTGCTGAATGTGGAAAAAATTGGTAAAAGTGATCTGACTAAGGTTCCCTCAGTAATGAGGAAGCAAGCTAAGAGATATCAGGCTCTTGCTGGGAAGATTGATGACCTATGCAGAAGAATGGTAAGACTTCTCTATCTGTGATTCTACTTTCAGCTGCTCAAATTTTTGCATTGTCTTTCAACCTTGACTGCTTTGAGGAACCTTGTTACCTTGCTTGAGCATCATATTAAGATATGTTCACCCCTTAAATCTGCAAGGGGGCTGCATAGTTGCTTTGGGTAGTACTTTTAACCGACTGATTATGCAAGTTCCTCTTTTGAATGCTACTATTTTTGTAAATATAACTGTGATTTCGTATCATCTGTCTTGCGAGTAGAATAAGCATCCACATACCACATTCATGTTATCATCTTAATGATCGAATGAACAATACCCTGAGGAATATATTGATCCATTACCATATTTAAGCAAAAATGGCTATGTAAACGGAAAAAAAAAAGTAAACTGAGACTTAATTTGGGATATCCTGCTGCTTCTTGGAAAGATTTAAAAAAAAAAAAAAGAGAGAAAAGCCAGAGATTTCAGTATCAAAGAAAGTTTACAACTGAAAAAAGCATTAAAAGGCTTCTATATGTTAGGTGATCTTTTTATTTGATTGTAAGCTGTTGCCAAGTCAAGAAGATAGGAAACAAGTTGATTGTATATGTTACTAGTAAACCTGTTAGTCTTCCTTACTGGTAGAAATTTTATATTATTCACAGATTCTCAACAGTTAAAGTTTGTTAATTGATGCACATAAGTTTAAAATGATTCTCTAAATAGAAAATTGTTTTCAAAAGTTCAATTCACTCAACTAGAATTCAATATTTTGGTTGGCTCTAATACATAAGATTGTTTCAGTGAAAAAGGGAATACATAGAGTTGAACATAGTAAAACAAGAAATTGAAAGATTTCATTGAAAATGTTCTAATCGTGCTAGAATGACTTTGGTAATGCACGTTCTTGGTCTGAAGGGGCTGCTGATATTATTATTTTTAATGATTGAGTGCTGTTAAATAAATTCCATTTTCATGAGGTTCATCATAATCAAATCCAAAATACCTTTTCTTTAAATGCACTTTTGTATGTTGTTGAAATTCTAAATTTTCATCGAGGACTAAAGCTGTGTATGTCTAGGGACACTATAGAACATGATACCTTGCTTGAAAATCATTTTTCTTTTTCCTGTTTTCCTCAGCAAGCAAGTGATCCTTGTGAATCCACACTCAGTCCAGAGTTTCGAACACAAAGGCAAACAGAGTTTCTGCTTGAAGGATTTCGACTTCAGCAGCGTGCATCAGAAACTGGACAGAAGCTAATAGCACTGCAAACAGAGGTTGGGAAAATTTGCTATGGTGATGAGCTGGGGAGTCAATCCAAACTGACCATGAGACGGTCGTTGGATTCTGTTAGAAACAATTTGAAAGAGATCCAAAGAAATTTGGAAATATGGCTGGCCAGAATTATTGGAGATCTTGAAGGCATTCTGGCCAGGGATGGGGCGTCTCGTGTAAGGGAATGTTATATTTCTAGATATCCTTTTGTTCAATAGAATCTCCAAAATGGTATCCTCAATTCCCGATCTAACAAATAATTTTTGTTAACTTTTGGTATATATGTGCTGATCTAAACCATAACAAATTAGATGTCCAGTTAAGATTAAATTGTAAGGCATTTATGGTTAGCATCAAATGTTACTCATCTATTTTCATAATGAAAGTTATCAGAGTAGCAGTAAAATAAAGCTGATAAAAGTGTTGCTGCAACGAAGCAGCCTGCTTCACTGCCGCGGAGGGTGTGGCCGAGGTACAGTTTCCGGTGAAAATTACTCTGAAAAGTGAATGGAAAAAAAAAAAATGGATCTATCAGCAAAAGAAAAGAGCAACTTATTGATTCCCGGCTCCAAAATTCTAGAGAACACAAAAATGTATATTTTAATAGTATAAATTACATCACTCAACTGGAACTGCAGCATTCCAGTATCACCAATAGCCTTTGCAGGAGCAAGATCCTTCTTTGAAATGATGGAAGCGGTTTGAGTCTCTTAAAATAATTTCGTGGTTGATGATCATGGATATGAAGGTAATAGCAGAGTGGCAATCACCACATATGCGCAAATTCTTGGTGATTCGGATGGGCGTCCCCGGAGCTGTTGTTAGAATTCCATATGCAAGAGCCAACTTCTCACTATGTTCAAAAAGTAGATCGCCTTTTTCTTCATCATCCACATCATGGAGAGCAAAGCTCGTCTGTGGAACATACCCCATGGCTTTGATGCGCTGTACCAAACCTGCAAGGATCTCGTATATCTTCTGAGATTGCGGATGAGTTCGGTCACCCACAAAGAAGGTTGCAGTGCCTTCCTTTCCCTGTACCCAGCTGCAACCAGGCCTCTTCTTAACCCCAGTATGTTTCATCAATGATCTAATCCTGGCCACGTCCTTCCAACGCCCGGCATTTGCGTATATGTTTGAAAGAAGCGTATATGACCCATCCTTCTCTGACTCCAATTCTAACAGTCGATTTGCAGCTAATTCCCCAAGTTCCACATTAGCATGAATTCTACAACCATTAAGTAGTGCCACCCATATTATAGGGGTTGGTTCCATTGGCATGCCTTCAATGAGCTCCACAGCTTCATCCAAGCGATTAGCACGACCCAACAGGTCAACAATGCAAGCATAGTGTTCTGCCCTTGCAGAAATGCCAAACTCCTTGCTCATACTATCAAAGTATTTTAACCCTTGATCAACCATTCCTGAGTGGCTGCAAGCATAGAGCATAACAAGGAAGGTTACACCATCAGGTGCTAGACCACCTTTCCTCATCTGATCAAAAGCCCAGTGAGCTTTGTCGCCAAGACCATGCATGCCATAACCTGTCATCAAGGATGTCCAGGAAACAACATTTCTTTGCTTCAAGTTATCAAATACAACTCTAGCTGTGTCAATGTCTCCTGATCGTGAATACATATCTATCAGACAATTGGCCACAAATGGAATCAACATCTCATATTGATTCCGCAGCACATATGCATGAATTTGTCTACCAAATCTCAGTGCAGCCAAACGAGCACAAGCCATAAGAGCACAAGATAAAGTAAAAGCATTTGGCTTTACAATTTTATCTTGCTGGAACATCTGAGGAAAAAGTGCCAGGGCATCATTGGCTTCTCCATGCTGAGAATAACCACCTATCATTACAGTCCAAGTTGCAACATCCCTGTTTTTTGGTGCAATTGCATCAAACATAACACGTGCCACATTGACACTCTTGCACTTGGCGTACATGTCGATTAAGGCATTAATCACCATAAGATTATCTGGGTGACTCCCGTCTGCACTTAAAACACGTTTGATGGTGTAGCAATGTGTCTCCTTCCCAAGTAGCAACGCTCCAACAGAAGCACAACCTGAAAGAAGTGACACAAGAGTAACAACATTTGGTTCCAATCCACAAAACTGCATTTGCCTAAAGACATCCAAGGCTTCGTGCCCATATCCTCTCTGCGCATACCCGGCAATCACAGCACTCCACGTCACAACATTCAATTTCACATTTTCTTGCCTCATCTTTTTAAAAAGCGCAAAAGCATCCTCAAAGCTACCAATTCGAGAATACCCTGTAACCATCGCATTCCAAGAAACCACATCCTTCACCTTCATCCTCTCAAAAACCTTCTTTGCTTCTTCCATCATACCACACTTAGCATACATGTCCACCAGCGCATTTCCCACAAACACATCCTCAATCAACATAGTCCTCAATGCATGACCATGCACCTGCTTACCCCTCGACCACGTGCCCAGAGAGGCACATGCAAAAAGGGCGTTGACGAGACTAACACCATCCCCTTGAACTTTAACATCACCGGTCATTCTTGCAAACAACATTAACCCACCTTCCGCATCTCCACTCTGTGCATATGCCGCCACAATTGTATTCCACGAAACAATATCACATATCCCTTGTTGAAACATTTCATCAAACATCTGACGCGCGTGACTCAGAGTGTCGCACCGTGCATACATGGCCATAAGTGCATTGCAAACAAAGACATTGGAGTCAAATCCGCTTGAACAAATTACGGCGTGAACAGAGGAGCCGCAACGGGAAGAGGGGAGCTCACCGCAGGCTTTAAGAACGAAAGGGAAGGTGTATTCATCGGGGTGCCACCCGCGCCTCATCATTTGGAGGAAGAGACGGAATGCATTATCAGGTAGCCTAAGGCGGACGGCACAGCGGATTAGCGCGTTCCACCAGAAGACAGAGAAAGGCGAAGGTGAAAGGCGTTGCAGCAGTGATAAGGCGGGCGAAGGAGCGTTGTGAGAAACGTAAGCGGCGATGAGGTGGGAAGGCGGGACGTGCGTCAGGTTTTGCACTATTATCTGTTGGTGAATGAGATAGACTTGGGTTAACGATTTGCATTGTCTTAGGAGAAGTGATGTGATTGTTATACACGGAGTTGTGGTGACAGAGAATAATTTAATGTTGGTGAAGAGATGGTTCAGCGTCAATGGCGTCTTCGACTTTAGGAGGGGAAAAACACCGTTGACCTGGATCATGCCAATTTTTCCTCTTTATTTTAAATTATTATTACCGCGCAGTAGGTGCTCGTGAAGTTGCACTCATGGGCTATAGTTACGGCTGTTTTAATTTGAAAGACGGGAGCCTAGCCGCCGGTCTGATGAACCCTATTGATCGATCGTCTTATACGCGTCAGGGGAATGCTACGTGGGTCATCAGCTGTCCTGTTACTCGTAGTGGAAGCTTGCGAAGGAGCCCAACAAGCAACCGAATCTATCAAATATTCTTGTTTACTTCTTTCTATTCTCTGTGACAACTGGTCAGCAAGATGGAGAGCAAATGATGGAGAGCGAATCCTTTGATGTGTCGGGTTTAAATACAAGCTTCGAAGAGTTCTTGGGGCTGTGTGCAGACTAACTTCAGTTGAAGGGGTCTTACTGCAAATTTTAAGCTGATGTGGCAGAGTTCGTTGAGAGTTCGTTATGCTGTTTCCCAGAAACATCAGAATAAAAGGCGCTGGTGATTAGCTCCGGATATGTGATCGATTTCTTCCTTGTTTCTTGTTCATTTTGCTTACTTCTTGGTTCTTTGTGATCCTTGTAATTTCTTGTACATAATCAACTTGTATCTCGATTATCGTGATCAATAAAGAAGCAGTTTTTTTCCTTCATTAAATTGTGTACTTAAAACAGTGCTCTGTGTTTGATTCTTGGAATTGATTTCTTGGTTTGGTTGATCTGGTTTAATTCTTTCAAGTTGGATTCATCAAGTTCTTCGCGAATTAACTTGTACTGCTATAAAAAAATTCAACATCCTTTAGTTGCTTTAGCTGTTAATACCATCGCCCTCTCAACTTATCATAATTTTTATCTAGTAACACAATTTACAATCGACAGGAGTAGAGCTTAGCCTGAAACTGTTTCAGTCCGTACGAGTGTAATTGACGATGAGGAAGATGCTCCCAGCCTAAGGGCAATCCGTTAATGAAAGTAACAGACAAGGAGACAGAGACTTCATGAGAGAGTAGTGCAGAGGTATAATGTCTGGCGAAAATTAGTCTGAAAAGTGAATGGAAAATTATCATAGTGAGTAATTATTGAATAATCTTTTGCAATATATAGACCAAAGTAGTAGCTTGTCATCTATAATTAATTCTAAATCGGTACAAATAGTTGAGGCCATATAGACCAATTGATTATTACCAGGAACATTTTCCTAATTATCCGTTATTACACTAGTGATTCTGTTCGACAAGCAGTTGGAAAGCTTGCTTTTCACGGAGACATCGAGTTGAATGAACAGTAGTTACAGTTTTAATAAAATTGTTCCAAAATTCAAAATTTTAGATAATTATTCATCTCCATATTTATAATGCAGAAACAATTAGGAAGATGTTGTTGGTGATAATCAATTAAAAGATTTTTTTCCTTAAAAAAAAAAGGAAAGTAAGTTTTGATTTCGCAAAAAAAAAAGCAACATAAAATTCTCACATTCTCCTCTTGAATTTATATCTATCATATTTATGATGAAGTCTAGTGTTACTGTTATTAAATGAAAGTTAATTACAACATTTACCTCTAATGTGAACTTTAAAAAATGAAAATAATATTATCACAAAAAATAAGAAACAAATAATTTATTCTTTTTCTTGTGAAATGGAATATCCCTCTAGTCAGATAAATTCTTTCGATTTGAGATTTATTAGTTCTAATGGTAGGATAGTATTTTCGGATCATATGCTTCCCCTAATCCGATTCTCAAGTCAGTTCGGACTGCGTGACTTAAGCTTCTGATACTATCTATACGTGGAATTTCTAAATCAGCACGAGTTCAGAGTTCCTAGTTGAACTATGTGAGAAAATCTTCCATTAGCTCGTTCTCACTTGTTATAAAGTGAGCAAAGCACAAGTAGTGTTATTTTGCATTTTGTTTTTATAAAATAATACATGATCTATTCATTTATATCTCATTAGAATTATATACCAAGTCAACTATGATTAGAACTATATACCAAATTAATTATGATTAATATTTGTGTTGATGCTGAAATTTGGTCAAACTGTGTTACGACCAGATGACCACATCAACACTTGAATTTGTTAAGGGGAAACAGATCCTCCTTGTACCTCTTTGCTTCAACACTCAACGATGAGCACCTCCTAACAAGTTTACCTACGTTCACATATTTTTCTGTTTTTATCTCTCCAACCCTTAAGTCAATTTTTAGGTCTTTATGAAAAACTTTTGCCACAACTCATGTGGCTTAATTTTATTTGTTTTTTTAATAGGAAAGCATTTTAGTTATTCTCTTTTAGAAAAAATAAACAATAGAAGTTAAATAAAGAGAGGGAGTAAGAGATCAGCCAAAAAAAGAGAACAAAAAACTTACTTACCTGATCTGATTGGGGCTCTTATAGGTAACCAAAACCACCACCCCAATATTAATGCATGATCGTAAGTGCATCCACTACATGACTGTGCATGGACACACTAAATGAATGTTGGCGAACTGGCTTCGTGCCCGGAAAAAATCACAACGCCTTTGCATTAGTCAACTGTCCACGCATGTTTGACCTTCTGCACACGAGAAGGGGAGATTTCTCTACGAGCAAACCTACTCACGCCTTAACTAAGGAGAGCACAATTCGCACGAGGCAATTTCTGGTAAGGAGAGCACGATTTGTACGAGGCAACCTCTTGTCGTGCTCACTTTTTACCCCTCAAACAATTTGAGTTTTTAGATTAGTTTCCTCCAACATTTTAGAATTAATATTAACAATAAGATCATTTACCGTAAGAGAATTTATTTTCTCATGCATGCTATGGATAAACTACTCAAAGTGTGATATTTATAGGTGATGTAAGGCCTCACACTTTTTGCATGAATAATATGTTAATGTATTCACGCATTGGTTGTGTGGGTAACTGAGTACCTACATCTTTCTAGAATATAAGAATCCTCTATCCCAATATGCCTTATGCATTAGTTTTGACATTTTCTTAATTTAAACTCGAGCCCAAACGACGTAGGGCTTTGTTGTAACTTGTTGATAGATTGATAACTAATGATATTGGTTGTAAGAATCATCTTTATAGTTGATGATGAAGACCCAGAAAGAATGATGTAATTTCAAAACATGAGGTGCCTAATTGTCTTTTTAAGGCAAATTGAAGGTTTGCAATTTTCTCCTTTTTATTTTTTTAAAATAATTTAACATTAAATAAGAGAATATCCAAGTGACAAATTTTCCAAAAATAATAAGGGTCTTTCCTAATTAAAAGTAAAGGTCCCAAATGTAAATTTGGGTGGCCGAATCTTTTGTCTTGGAGTAACCTACAGTTGTTTGATCCTACTCTTAGCTACCCAGATATGCATTTTCCTTCTTCTAATTTGATTTTTGGTATTAATAATGTTCACGATCATTTACGGTATAACTAATAATTCACAATATTTTATTCATAGTATCCCTACAAAGTTTATATTTCTACTCTTGCATTACACAAGTGCTTGAGTCGTGATAACGTAATGTAAGTACCATAGCATAGCCTACCCAATGGGTGTGAATATTTGTGTAATTTCCCTCTCTTGTTATGGTAGCCAAATGGTTTGACTCGGAATGAGTCTATTATTGCCCCCAAAACTAACAGATACAATGATAAATTGGTGCGTCATTGCTCTGTTAGTGTTATGTCTCCTAAACGTCTCCACACACAACCCCCCCCCCCCCCCCCCCCCCTCTCTCTTTCTCTTCCCGTATTATTAATTTTTTTTTTTGTATGCCTTGATGTTCATTTTAATTTTAGAAAAAACAATATTATTACAATAATTTCACAATAAGAAATTCGACAAGCCCTAACTTCACAATGTCTAGAACTATTACCAGATCATGTGCTTTACAGCCTAATGACTACAAATGACTGCCTCTAGAACAGACCAGATGTCATATGAGCATGTGCCTTGCAGCCCTTATGACTACGAATGACTGCTTAGAACAGGTCGGATATCAATATCAATCATATAATATTAACATGTGATATAACAGCTTATTTTGAGCTAAATTTTAGGATCTCATTTGCAATTTTTGACACCGACATCCTTTCATCAAATTATTCCGTCATTGTGAGCACGTAATCAAGTTCCTTGTTATGGCAAAATCATGCTGAGTCCACAATCTTCACTAATCAATAAGATTTGAAGAGTAAATCAACAATTCAACCAAATAGAAACTGAAAAAAATGAAATCGGAGGAATGCTCCACGCTCTGCCATGAATATTCTATAATCTAAACAAGAAGGATAATAGCCCTATCGTTGCCCAAGTTTAACAAAAGGTCATACCAAAAGAACCTGTACACCCCATTTATATTTTGCAGAACAAAAAGACCTGGAAAGATGAAAAGATTCACCCAAAAGCTTTAGAAGACATGATAACATTTGGGTTCATGGGTGAATGACATTGGCAAGTGAGATGAGAATCATAATATAACCCCTGCTTAGACTAGGCAAAAGGGTTCATGAGTTTGGGAGTATTTGCGGCGGATTAAACTCACATTCCCAAGATAACACAAACTACTTAATCATTTCAATGGACTTTAACCAAAGTACATATCATACATAATTTAAACAGAGACATAATTCAGATGTCACATCAATAGAACCAGTTTGCAAACAGCTTAAACCTTTTTCAACTTATTTTGACTTTTCCGAATCATGAGATTTGGAAGATAAGCATACAGCGGAAGGTCAGGCAGAAACACCAGCTTCCTCCTGCAACTGCTTTACCTTGGTAATGTAGTCACTCATTGCTTCCTCCTTAGATTTCCCTGCCGAACACCCATATTTAATTATGAACTTGCAAATAATGAAAGAAAAAAAGTTCTCATAGTTTTAGTTGTTCACGTTGAGATCTGATGATTTTAAAATATGGAGTCAGATACTATACCTTCGACAGCCTTCCATGAATCCCACTTGGCTCGGTCCCTCATGTTAAACATTCCAGGTCTGTCTGCAAAAGTGATTGCCAGAATGGGTTAAAAAGCTAACAGAGACACAAAGACAACCATTTTTTCGATGCACAGATAGTCATGGAGTTCTAACTTGTGTTTACTGGTCCAACAGTGGCTTGCTTGTAGAGACCATAAAGGATAAGCTTGTTTTCGTTTGTTGTCGACTCTGGCAGGGTCTTTGCTTTCTCAGCATACTCCTCAAATTCCTCCTGCAATCGGACATACATTTATCAGTCTTATCAAAGTTATGTACCATCACCAATTTTGTGCTCAGAGCTTCAAAGAAGGCAATTGTTTTGCTCAAATGCAAAAAGAAAACAGATCTTTATGAAGTATGATATACGATTGTTCATAAAACAGTTTATTACAAGCTTTTATGTTATTATTATTACTTGCAGAGATAAGAAACAAGAAAAAGGTATACAATAAGCTAAAAATTCAAGGATCCATAAATTTCAAATTCACAATCTAGCTATTGTTACTTAGAAGCAAGGCAATGGCTACGGTGGAGTTGGTTCACCGTGAAACACTGATGATTACCGTCAGATTATAGCAGTAAATACAGATTTAAAATTGATCTCTATGATCATATAATTATCATCAGTGCTCCACCGTAGAACAGCTCCAACATAGCCCTACCAGAGAGCAAACAATAAGAACAGCATAAACAAAAGAAAGTGAGGAGAAAATATAACATAACAAAGAGAATGCTCCGGGTGAATAAAATTTCAAAATACACATACAGTACAAATCACTCAATAAAAGAATTTAAATCTTACCAGTCATGAGACCATGAAACCCTGACCGCAGATCATATATAATGAAATTATTGGCTTTGAACTAGCATATCACAATGCAAATTTAAACTTTAAAATTCCAGATCCTAAATATTACCCCAAAAGATATCATTAAATACATAAAACAAATTTTTTAAAAAATTAAAAAATAATGAACCGACAAAATCTAAATAAAAAAAAATTCTAATTTCTTAAACTTTAAACGTTCCTAAGATAATTATTAATCATTAAAAAAACCCAAATTAAATGTGGCAACAAGTTTGAAGACTAATCGAGTTAATCTAAATAGATCTGACAAAGCAAAACAAAAAGCAATAACGTGATTATTTAAGCACACCGATCATAATTCATAACGCAAGCAAAAGCAAGTAATCTAATCACGGAGCGCACTGAATTAAAAACGTAATGGAATAACAATGAAATTAACAGTAAACGTAAAAGTTGGTAATCAGATTCAGACCTGCAAACCCATTTTCCCCTTTCTTTTGCTTTTCTCTGAGATTTGAGAATTGAGTTGCGATGCGCTTCGAACGTAACGTTTTGATTGATACGGTGTGGGTGTCTCTGTGTCAGTAGTATTTATAATGAAAAGACTTCGGTATTAATACGTGTATAAGTAAGTATGTTCCCTGTAAAAAGCCGTGAGTGATATTGTTGTACATGTGGCTTCAATTAAAGCTTTGTGAGTGGCTGGTTCATAATGGATGGGACCAGAATAAATATCATTAATCTTTCGGATATAAAAAAAAAAAAAGATAAAAAGTCTAATGGTGTGAGTTTACAATTATTTTATCATCATTGCATCAGATCTTTTGTTCAAGCATCAATACTCTTTTTTTTTTTTTGCCAATTTATAGCAAAACCGCAAAAAGGCAAATATATTATAACACTTGTAATTTTTTTAACAGAATTGATAAAAATAAAGGTAAAAGCAATTTTTTTTTTTAAATCCTCAATGATTCTTCTTTAAATTACAACCAAAAGAATTTTCAAAAAAAGAAATTGTAAGATCATTTGTTGCATGAAATAAAATTTTTGAGGGTAGAATTTTATTTGGTACCGTGGCATGAGAGTATTGAACTATTGATGGACGAAAATAAACGAGTCATGTAGTAGTTGGATAGCAAGGGTTCGTATCCTTAAAATACACGTTTTTTTTTTTAAATTACAAGAAACTCAACCCACTTAACCACGCAACCCCAAGGCCGGCGCTCGAAAATACCTCAAATGATAGCAACACAAAATCGTACCAACTAAAAACAAGAACTAAGAGCATCACCAAAATACTCTTCAAATAAGATTTTATTACTTATTTAAAGAGGCACATCAATGTTTAAAGCTCCAAAAGACACTCCAATTAAGATTTTTCAAATAAGAATTGATTATCTCTCTTCAAATTTGGAGAGTTAATTTCTCTCTCTTCAATTTATATTTTATTATTTTTTATTGAAGAAAGAGAGAAAAGTGTTTTAATTACTATTGACTTTTCCTTTAAAAAATTAATTATATGATTAAAATAATATTAAATTATTTCTATTTGAAGAGTCTTTTGGAAAATATTATATTTTTTCACCCTTCTATTTACCACATAGGTAAGCAAATAGGTATTTGAAGAGTAAAATTTATAAAGTCTTTTGGAGATGCTCTAATATCTTATTAAGGTTGGTGATTGTTATTTGCCAGTTGGTTTATTAAATGACATTTGTTGCCCTTGAACATTGTAATTTGTAAATGTACTACTAAAAAGATTGAAATATTGGAGTTTTGTATGAGCGGCAGCTAGATAACATTACTCAGTATTTTTTTGTTAAAAGATAAGTATCTCAATTTCTTTCCCTAACTTTGGAAGAGAGCTCAATTCGCATCAGTAACGCAACCCAAATACGTTTTTTCATAATTTATTGAATCAAATCTCTCTTTTGTCAAAGTAGGTTTTCAAGTTCCCAACAAACTTCTTGAGCCTGTCTGTCAATTCCCCAGCTTCTTGAAATGTTAGAGACTACAAAGCCTGAGAAAAAAAAAAAAAAAAATACACACAGCGATTGTTGTGCTCAATTGTCTAACACACATAATCCGTCTGAGCGAATTTAGAAGTTTACGATACTGCATATTATCCAAGAACTAGCAAGGTCATCACCTCTAATGTTAGTTCTCAAAACTCAGTCCAACCCGTCTTTGGAAGAGTGATTGGAAAATGATATTTATCTTTAATATTGATACCATCTCTCTTTGATTATTTCTCATCAAATGACTGCTATAAGTTTTAAAGCCCGAGTGCCTGGTACAATGAGCCACAGAGACCTTGAACAGTCTACAGACAGCCAATGCACTAGTTCACATTTTGATGCTCATATGGGTAATCAATGTTGCATTCTCACACTGTCTTATGTCCATAAGCAATGTACAGGCATGGGACTCGCTCCCCATAACCTCCCCATAACTTTGAGCCGGAAGTGGAAACTTTATGCCATTGCCAATAAAACAAGAACATGAAGCGGGTCTGTATGGATAAGCAATATCCAAGCACCTTGCCTAGACAACCAGCAACACTCACTGTAGCTCAACAAGTATGAGCAATGCTGCATACAACCAATAAGATCCAGTGAAAATACTGACAGTAACAATTCAATTTAACTTGGAGCAAACATTTAGTAGGATGTACCAATCTTATCAAATATGCCAAGAATCGACATACAAGGTTCATAGTGCCGCAAATCAATTTAATAATCCACACAATTTTGTCCACTAATTGGTCTAAATTTTATGCTAGTGCCCAAGGGTAAAACCTTTGTGAAATAAACATTTCAGTCAATCATATGACAACTTTATGGGTTATAGATGAAATAAAAGAAAGATGCACCTACAAAAACACTTTGAATCAAGGAATAGACCAGCATCGGATGCAGTACAACGTCAGCATCAGTATACATATGATCTATGTTGGAAAAAGCTATTGCCATACACCTGGAAAGAATCTTTAAAATGAGAAAAGATAAACAAAAGGAAGTAAAAAGAAAGAAAAAAAAAAGAAGAAGTATGCTTTCATGAACATAGAACATAGAGTAATGATAAACTCTTATACAAACTGATGCGGCGTGATTAAATTGGCTGGATTACATACCTCTTGACCCCCATTATTTGTTTCTATTATTTTCTATTTTCATTGAACCAATGAATTTATGCCATATCAGTTGTAGAAAAATAAATTTGAACAGGAGTTTATAGCTCTACCATCTCTCAAGTATCTTTCAGGTCAAATAAAAAAAAAAAAAAGGGGACCGTGAAATGGGCATACATGATGCTATGCAGAGGCTGATAATGTTTGGTCTCCATGCAGAACAAAAATAAGAACTTATTCTGGATAGACCACAATGAGTATGGGCATAAAGACTCAAAAAGTGCACTGTTAATTTAAGGATGGAGGATGGATCACAAAGTATAGCATAAAGACTTAAAAAGTGGATTGTTAAATCAAGAATGGACCATTGAGCAAGAACACAAAGACTCAAACAGGACGTTGCTAATTGCAAGTATTGTGTCATTTGCTTTGTCCTGGAACTTCTCCTGTCTTCCACTTCATCCACCCTCACTAGAGAAAAGAATTCTACATAAACACTATCAAACCCAAAACTATGGCAGAAAAGCATCAGTACCAATGTGAAGAGGCTTCTGAACACAGATTAAAAGGATACTCAACTAATAGCTCTGCAACAATATGTTCATTCTTTCTGACAGACATCTGCAGCTTCCATCTAGTTCTTTGAGGCTACAAACTATCAGACAATCCTGCGCCAAAATCCATCTGTTCCCGAGAATTTTTAAGGCCAAACTAGACACAACATATGTGAAGTTGATAGAAGGGCAATGTAGCAAAAGTGAGATATTTTGCAGATAGATGGAGTGGAGAAGCTACCGATTCCATATGTTCTAAAGGGTACAAGCTATTGGCTTATCATAAATTCTTCTTCATAATTTTTATTTTTTTTAATAAGAATGAATTCTTCCTCATAATGGAAATCGTACTTTAAATTTGTGAAAAAATCTTAATGATGGAGAAGCTAATGAGTGCCAACATATTCTTAAAACAAATGAAGGAGCCACTCTCTAAATGAATGGAAGAAAAATAAAATAATTGGGAAACTAGAGAATTCAGGAAATTTCAGTAAGTACGTCAACAACTAGACAAATTAGTGGCTCTATTTCTCCCCTCTTTGAAACCTTTTAAATCATTACGAGGCTAAAAGTTCCAAGCAATGTAAAATTAAAGCTAGGTCTATTGCACACAGAAATATTGAAATTATAATATGTCCAAAAGAAATTATTATTAGAGAATAAATCTATCCCCCAACTGGTGCATCATGTCAAAGCAGGACGCTAAGAATATGTACCATTGCTCACTTGCACAATATCTTTGAGATTTTCAAGCTTAGTTGGGCGCCACTTTTCACCAAACTGATCTCTATCCTCTCTATATGTTTTCCGCCAATCTGAAATGTTAGAAGACAGTGCACAATGTTCGCTTTCTAAGTCATTTGGATTGAGAGAAACAAGAGAATTCTTAATTGTCAAATGGCAGATCTTTTTTCCATGGGCCAAAACCAAATTCTGGGCTTCGCTTTTGAATTTGGCTTCCCCAATGGCACTCCTGTATAGGTTTCTCTTTCTTATTTGTGGCAGATTAGGTTACTAAAGGAGTAGACTCTCGTTTCCTATTTCCTTAAGCAGCTATCGAGGTCTTCCAAACTGACATCTCTAAAGTAAGGGTTACCATAGATAAGGCCTTTTTTAATGTTTCAGAGATCACGTATAATATGAATGAGCAGTTTCCTCCCCATTCTATAATCTCTAATTTCTACTCTTCTTTCTATTTGTATAGGAGTCTCTTTCTCCCCATTCTATAATCTCTAATTTCTACTCTTCTTTCTATTTCTATAAGAGTCTCTTTCTTTCTGTCATCTTCCTACATTAAATAGCCCGACATCAATTAATATAAACACAAAACCTCAAATGTATCCTAAAAGTGGCAACATATGATGTGTGCAGCAGAAAACTATACAAATGAAATGTTATCCTAGATTCCAAAACTTAACGTACAGCACTATCATGTAATGCAGCAGCTGCATTTACATACATTCACTGAATTGAGGGATCTTTTTGTCCTATTTTGAGGGGCCTCAACTGGACCTCAAAGCCAACAACTGTTTTCAAGCAATTTAATTATTTGTAACACAATTCTTTCAGGAATAAACACCTTTAACTTCACAAGCTCAAGGAATCATAGATTAAAATACCAACTTAACAAAATTTAAATTTCCCAGAAGAGAATTAGAAAATAACAAATGCTAGGGAGACATCCAAACAAAATGTATCGATTAAAATTACAATGAAACCTCACTTAACACGAGAAACTAACAATAATAAGGAGAACAAGAGATGTAGCTCACGATACCTATTGATGCAAGATAATCAATAACCAAGATAGCTGGGATCCCCAATATACTCTGCAATCTGCTCAAGCTTAACATTAACCAACTCGTGGTTATCAGCATCACGAACAACACCAGTCTCTCTATCCAAATCCCGATCAACTAAATTCCCATATACACCCTTATGCCTCCCGTACAGAACAAGAACTGGGCCCCCACGTCTGGGCAATGCAGTCTCAAGAAGATCCTGATCGACTCCTTGAATCAACTCCCCACTCTCATCCATTGATATATCACACATGGTCGGCCCAACTACATCCACAACCTCTCCTTTCTTCAAATACAATCTCCCACTTTTAAGTTCCTTGCTAATTATCCTCACCCTAATATGACTCCTGAGCCACGGAACATTATAATTATAATTATCCTCTCTTCTTTCACTCTCTCTACTCCGCTTATTAGCTTGCTGCTTTTCACTCTTTTCACTATTTCGACTCTCTTGATTATGTTTATTATCTCTATCACCTGATTTCTTCAACTCGTCCTTCTTTTTCTCCTTCTTAACCACAACAACATCATCAGAAACAAAAGACTTCTTACCAAACTCTCTAATTTTGACATTACCTTTAGAGTTCTTACCAATGCCTCTGCCCTCGTACCAACCCAATCCACCAAGCAAAGCAGCACCGAATTCCTCGACCGGCATGTCCTCAAACTGATCGAGCCCTTCATCGTCCGGTAACTTCTCCAACTCTTTCCTAAAATCCTTCGACACCATCTTCTCAAACGGTTCAATTGCGGGCCTCGCCGCCGCGTCCTGATTGCTTCTTCCCCCGCCGTTGCTGTTGTTATCAGTTCGGAGATTGAGGCCGTAAGAGATTTGATCGGCGTCGGCGTCGGCGGATGACTTGTTTTCCAGTTCCCACTCGAGTTGCTCGGACTCTTGGCGCGATTCAGCAATGGCGAGTTCGAGATTCTCCGTCCGACTGTTGGTGGGTGGCGGCGGCGGCGCTTTGCGGGGAATTATGCGTCTAGGTTTTTTCGAATCGGTTAGGGTTTTGTCGGGGTCGAACTCGGTGACGTATTGTTTGTTTGGCTGATCATCTCGGTCGTCGTTTTGATTCTGAGACGGTTTTGATTTGGCGGAAGATTTCGATCGTACTGAAAATGAAACTTTCGCCGCGTGGTCCATTGAACGGAAGCACGGCAACACGCGAAGAAGATGCACAGGCACTGCAAAATACTAAAGCTGCTGAAATAAGTTTCCCTTTCATGTGCAGTCTCTTTGTTTTCTTTTAATACTAAATTGCCCCTCGTGCCCCAGTGCTAGGGGAGCACGTGTCCGATTCCCACGACTTGTAGGAAATTTTAATATCATGGTTGCAGTTTCCTCTTAGGGAGAAGGGAATGACATCCGATCCTGCAATCCTAGTAAAGTAATTTCCTCCTGAAAACAGTCTTAGTAAAAATTTATAAATAGGGATCAATTTGATTTTGGTCGCGAAATCTGATTTTCTAGTCGGTGAAGTAAACGCATTATTAGTAAAAGAAAATCAGTGCTGAAATCCTCCTATCTAAAAGAAAAAAAGGTGATTTTTTGTCCTATAATGAAAGAATTTTCCTTTAATTAATATAAGAGAAAAAAATTACGAAATATCTTTTGTTTATTAATAATGATAGAGATTCTTAATATTTAAATCTCAACTTAAATATTAACGCTATATGTCACTTATTCAATTGATGGTAAATTTGATAAGTAATAAAATTATGTATTTATCATTTAATACATAAATATCACATCAATAGGCGCATACCATCAAATGTTAGAATATATAACATTACTCATTGTTTTTACCTATTTATATTCTTTTCCTCTCAGGGGTGGAAAAACTCACCAAACGATAGACACCAATATCCATTCTATAGCCCAATTACATTCAATTTACAAAAGTCCAGATTTTTTTACATCCAAAATATTATTTGGTCCGATTCAATTAATAATATTATAGTATGTTTACTAATCAGTAATTAGAATGGACTGAAATCGGAATGAATAGTTACAAGTTACTAAACTGATTTTAGTTTATTTAATAATAATAATAATAATATAAGGAAGGATAAAATGAAAATCTTAAGATTTAAGTGGGGGTAATATGATCACTTTAGGGAATAAGAATCTCGTTCCCATATCCCCATATGAGAATGACAACTCTAGTAATCATTCTCAATTTTAGGCGGTGCCCACTAATTTGATTCCCATTCCACCACTTATCTAAGCAAGTAAACACATCATTCATTCTCATTCATATTCCTTAATTTTCATTTTTATTCCCAATAAGTAAACACACTATTATTATATCTGGATATTAAATCTATTTCTGATTTCCTATAATGATGTGAGAACGTAATTGTGTATAATCTAAAGAGGGGAAAAAAATAAAAGTAACGCGTGCTTAAGTGCGTTCTAAAGCTAGGGGTGGGCATAAACCCACAACCCATGGACTTATCCCACACCCAAACTAAATTAAATGGTTTGGGTTGGGTAAATCATGAAAATAGATTAGATGTGAGTTTTATATAAAAAAAATGATACCATTACGGGTTGGGTATGATTTATCCAGGGGTCATGGACAAAACCCAACACTCAAATTTTTCAAATGAAATAAATGAAAACAAAATAAATGAAAATAAATAAGTGAAAGCCCACTATTAAATTGTTCATGACGTGATCAATTGTCAACAGTTAGAAAAGAAAGGCAACATGTGCCAATCTGAATTCAAAATGACTACTATTCAACCTACAACTTCTCCTTTCTAAAGCCATGACGTAAAAATTCTCAAGTGGTGTTTGTTCGTTCATTGTCCTTAGCTGGAATTACAGAATCTTGAGAGTCCCCAATTTGATTACAACCTTTCTATTTATTTAAGGTGAGGTTCTGCTGCAAAAACTTCATTTTTTTCCTTTTGATACTGTTGCAGTGGCCCTGTAATACTGTAGCTTTACAAGAGACTAATGGTTCAATTTATGAGATGCTCTTGTATTTGTATTCAATGGGTAGAACTTAATTTGTATGAATAACTTTTTTTATTTGATAGTTTGAGTATTTTGCTTAATAGTAGTTTAAGTATTTTGCTTAATGGTTATGCTTGGAATTAGTAAATTTAATTACTTGAGCTTCTGGATTTGTGAATATGGGATTTTGGGATTTTTTAAATTTTCTTTCTTTTCTTTCTTTTTTTTTGTTGCGTCTCCATGCCTTTAGTTATTAATTCTCAAAAGTTAGAACCCTTCAGGGCCAGTTTCTTTGAAAATGACAGGAAATACATACTTAGCAATCTCTCTAAAGTCTAAACTTAGGCACACTTCCAAACGTCGGCCATTTACCCTGTGGTTGTTGATAAAATCTACATAAAAGCAAATATTAAACAGAGCATTTATAACATATATTTACGTGTATATTCATAAAAGATGATCCAAGTATTTTTTTTATGATTGCTCATAATTATTATGCTTTTCTTTGCTAAAATCGCTTTTATAAGTTTTAAGTTTTGGTTCCTAAACACCCTTTTTTACTTCAGAATTCAAGGTGTTTTAATTATATAAAAATACTGATGATGACTTTTTTCTTTCAATTAATTTTAGATGGATTAGAACTCAAGTTGTCATGGTACTAGTTCCTTGGACACTTTGGCAACTACTCAAAGCAAGACGAAAAAGCCATTAGAGAGATTGGAAATATGGGACCATTTCACTAAATACGATCTAGGTAATGGATGCAAGTGTAATTATTATAGTAATGATTATGCTTGTAAGAATAAACATGGGAATAAAATTAGGACTACTAAGTTACGGAATCATTTGTTGCATTATTCTGATTATTTGAGCACATTCGAGGATGAAAATCTAACAACTTCACATGAAACGAAAGTTGAATCTAAGTCTTATGTTTTTGATAAAGAAGCATGTAGAAAAGCCCTTAAAGGTTAATAATTATTGATGAATTTCGCTTTAGTTTTGTGGAGAAAGAGGCTTTCAACAATATAGTAAACAATTGGAACCAAACTTTGATATACTGTTTAGGAGAACCTTTGCTGGAGATGTGTACAAACTTTTTTGGGATGAAAAGAAAAAAACTAAGAAACTTTTTTGTTTCAAATAAGCAAAGGGTTTGTATAACTACAGATGCACGAACTTCTATAAAAAATTATTACTATATGGTGATTACAAGCCATTTTATTGATAGTGAATAGAAAATGGAAAGATAGTTGAGTTTTATTTTTTTAAGTGGAGTATAGAAGGGGTATTTACCATTACTGTTGATATTGCTAGTTCAAATGAGTTAGCTATCAATGATGTTAAAAAGAAATTGAAGAATTGGAGTGAGAATGACATTGGCCTATATGATGATTTTTCACATATGAGATGCTGTGCGCATATTTTGAATTTAATTATGAATTAGGGGCTGAAAGACTTGCATATGTCAATTTTTAGAATTCGTAATGCTGTCAAATATGTAAAGTCCTCCCCAGCAAGGCTTAAACAATTTAAAATATGTGTGGAGTATGAGAGAATTGAAGGTAGTGGCCTAGTGGTTCAAGATGTGTCCACTAGATGGAATTCCACATACTTAATGTTAGAGAGTGCTTTAAAATTTTAAAAGGCTTTTGAGAGAATAGAGGATGATGATCGACATTATGTTCCATATTTTAAGGAGGATGAAGGACCATATAATAATGATGATTGGGAAAATGCTAATGTTTTTGTCTTGTTTTTGAAGTCATTTTATGATATAACTTTAAAATTTAGTGGCTTAATGTACGTGACTTCAAACTTATATTTTCATGAAATGTGCTCAATTCATTTCGATTTGACATCACTAATTGAAAATGGTGATGATCTTGTCTTATCTAAAATGGCAATAAGTATGAAAAAAATGACAAATATTGGGGTTTAATTGATAGCTTGAATAATTTTTTGCTCATTTCAGTTATCCTTGATCCACGTTATAAGTTAAAATATGTGACATTTTGCTTTAAAGAGATTTTTGTTATTGATGAGGTTGGGAAGAAATCTAAAGAGGTGAAAAATCTTTTAGTACATTTTTACGATTACTATAAAGATCTTGACACTAAGATTGGTGGTTGTAGATCATCTAGTGGTATTGGTAAGTCATTAATTGTTGATGGTAGGAAATTTGATAAAAAAGTGGGGGTTTTTAAACTTTCAAGTGTTGCAAAGTTCAAACAAATAATAAGAAAAGATGATTGTGTTGAGATGAAAAATGAAGTAGTGTGGTACTTGTTGGAGCAATGTGAACATGTTAATGATGATGACTTTGAGATTTTGGCATGGTGGAAAATGAACTCAATAAAATATCGAGTTCTTTCACACATTGCAAAGGATGTGTTTACAATTTCAATATTTACAATAGCTACAGAATCTCCATTTAGTATTAAAGGATGGATCATTGATTCATTTTGTAGTTCTTTAAGTCCAAAGATGGTGGAAACTTTGATATGCTTACAAAATTGGTTATGTAACACTTTTGTCCCGTTACAAGATGAACAAACGATGGAGGAGCTTGAGTTTTATGAAGCCATGATATCAGGTAACTGTTTATCATAACAAGTAAAAAAAATTTATATGTTTGTTTATCACTAGTCTTTTTTTTATTAATTTATTTTTATTTAATGTAGAGTTTGGATTAAGTGTAACACTGGAGGCGATGCTTTGAATTGATGTTATTCTCACGATTTTGTTATGAATTGTGTTCTTTTCCAAATTTACTCATCTTTATAATTATTCAACATTATAATTTTGTTTTTTGGTTATTTATTTGTTGCTGAAGGAGTAGACTTAGTTAGTCGTGGAATCTCTTGGTTAAAGTATTGCGGATGAGAATGATTATGACGGATTGCTTTGACATTTGAATTGGGATATCTTATCTTGTTTTGATTTGTATGGATATTACTAGTTTTTTAATTTTCCTTATTTGAATTTACTTATTGATTTTATGTTTGTGGAAGTTTATTCTTAGAGTTTATATTAATGATTTTCATGATTAAACTTTATTTTAATTTTCTAGTATTCTTTAATTTAATGATGAAGTTATTGTAAAATTTATTATTTATAATTTTTATCCACTATATTTTTCATATTTTAATATTAATTTAATAATCATTAACAATTAATAATTATAAAAATATTTTGATAATAAAATTCAAACCAAACCCAAATATTAAGTTGATTTGAGTTGGACCTAAACTTTTATGGTTTGGTTTGGGTTGACTTAAAACCCAACCCAAACCAACCATGCCCACCCCTAGTCCAGCATACATGGGCTCCAAATCCGAAAAAGAGTACGACGAAAGCAGAAACCAATTAAAGAGGGAGCGTGAAATGGAGATGGAGAGGTTGTTGGTCACTGTGAGCCGTTGGATCAATGTGGGTTTGGAATAATTTGATGGCCTTAATTGAGCATTGTTTATTGAAGACACGGAGAAGGGGCTTAGGGTATGATAGTCAAGAAAAGTGAATATGAACGGTTAAGGTTTCATGTCAGTACTAGTGAAGAAGATGATAATGATAACGCCATAACCATGCACACGCCTCTAAAAGGCAAAAGCGCCCAAACACACGGCGCAAAGCCTCTATGTGTGTTCAGACAGGCCCCAAAGGCCTCTCATCTCATCTCATCTCATCTATAACACTGTATCTAGAGGTAAGGGTATTGTCTAATAATTTCAAAAATAATCATTATACTCATATTCATATACCTCATAACCATATTTTAAATCATACCATATTTGAATCCACTTTTCTTATTTTTAAAATACTATCATGATTATTCAAAGTTGATACGCAAAATTATTAACTAAAGACATGTCTAATTAAATGATGTCTTGTTATAAGGACATGTCCATTTAATTGTGTCTTGTAGAAAATGTATCTTTTTACTAAATGATATAACTTTTCATGACAACATTTCACTTAGAGATGCATCATTTCATGGTGACATTTCATTTGAAATGGTGATGGTTAAATTTGGACCATTGATTAAAATCAAATCTAGATCCAATGGCCATGAATGAAGGGGTATCATGAAAGATGACAACCCTGAAATACAAGTGTGCAACCCAAGAGGGGGGGTGAATTGGAAATTTAAATATTATCCTAACAAATCCACACAACAATTCAATCTAATGCCTTAATCAATTCGAAAACAATAAATTCAAACAAACACAATATTAAAAGAGTAAGGGAAGAGAAAACGAACACAAGGATTTTTACGTGGTTCGGCTATCCCCGCCTACGTCCACGCCTCCAAGCTCACCCGCTTGAGGATTTCACTATCCAAGCCTTTCCAAGGCTTCAACGATTACAATTGACTTCGAGGTGTCAATAAACCTTTACAACAAGAGATTATATCTCCAATCTCTTCACTCAAGTGTCTCTCACACTTGTACACTCACAATTTGATGAGAAATGATAAATACAACAAAAACTCTCTTTAAGAGTGGATTTACAAATGATAGCTCAATGAAGATTTAATCTATGAAGATCTTTGAATTTGAAGCTCAATATAAGTTGTGTGCACTTGTTTGTACTTGCTTGGATTACTTCAAAATGAGTTGAATTGGAGTTTTTATAGTTTGAGCTCGAAAACTAGCCGTTACTCACATTTCTGGGGAATCCGGTCTGCCGGATTTGGGATCCGGTAAGCCGGATTTTTCTGACCGTTATAGGCAAAATTTTGAATTTTGCCTATCCGGTCTGCCGGATTTGGAATCCAGTAAGCCGGATTCACAATGGAAGCTTGCTGCCTCGTAACCGGTTTTCCGGATTTGGAATCCGGTAAGCCGGATTCACAATGAAAACTTGCTGCCCCGTAACCGGTTTTCCGGATTTCGTATCCGGTAAGCCGGATAGCTACAGTACCTGCTACAGTACCTGCTACAGTGCTACAGTCCGGATACAGTGAAATATTTTCTGTAATTGCAGTTTGACCCCAAAACTTTACAGAACTGTATTACGGCCCAAAACGTTATAAAAGTTTTCAAATAGGTCCAATTTCAGAATTTCTAAATAATACTTTATGAAACCCAAAACTTTCTGAAATTATGATATAGCCCAAAACGCTATGACACTTTTCAAATAGGTCCTTTACCAAAATTTCAAGCAATATATGTTTTTTTCAAAGTTTTCAAAATTCTTTCAATTAAACCATAAACTTTGAAAAACAACCAATTTCATAAAATCATTTTTCCATTAAACATGAAGCATTTATAATATGAAAATAATGATTTATTCAAAAGGAATAAAAACAATCAATTGCATAAAATCATTTTTCCATTAAACATGAAGCATTTATAATATGAAAATAATGATTTATTCAAAATACATTTTTCAATAATTTGAGCTTAAAACATTAATCATTCTTAATCTTGTTTGTTATCATCAAAATCAATATCATGGAAACATATATGTTAACAAACCCAAACGAGGGGGCACAAGTATATCTATAAATAGAGGTCATGTTTAAGCCATTAAGACATGAAATGAATGATCCTACACCACTCTTTTCTTAGCATTCCTTTCTAGTACGAATTTCAACACAAAACACCAATTTCTTTGTGCATTCACATTCCAATATATTATTTTCTGCAGGAACAATATATTGTTTCTTGGCAAGCTTGCAACATTCAAGAGTATTTTGGTTTGCTTTCGTCGATGCACAACGCAAGCAAACAAACAAGTGCTTCATTGTATCTTGGAGGCATATTTGCTTAACCCATGTGCATCACTCAATTGGTGGGGGCAAATAACGTCTTAAGGAAAGCGATATTTGTAACGTGCCTTGAAGCACACAAAATTTCTGCAGTTTCTTCCTACATACAGAGTTAGTTGTAAGCACATTACTTTACATAATAAAGTTCCACCATTATTGTTGTATTTCTCTACATTTGCCATTCCCCACAAATTTATCACCAACAATCTTAAGACGTCATTTCTGCAACAATGGCACCAAGTTCATCTCTTCGACAATTCGCAGTAGAATTTGGCAAATTGGAGCGGTTCGATGATGTCAACTTTATTCGTTGGTAGAAAAAGTTGCATTTCTTGTTGACAAGCCTCAATGTGGTTTATGTTCTCACAACACTAAAGCCTCAAGAACGCGAGGATGAGACAATAGGGGAAACCAGAGTGCGACATAAGTGGGAGTAAGATGACTACGTGTGTAAGGGACACATTTACAATGCCATGTCTGATACTTTGTTTGATCAATATCACAACAAACCTACAACAAAAAAGATATGAGACTCATTAGAGGCTAAGTACATGATGGAAGATGCCACAAGTAAGAAATTATTGGCTTCTAAACTTTTTAATTATAGAATGGTTGATAATAAACTTGTGGTTGAACAATATAAAGAGATTTTGCATATTCTTGATCAATTCAACCAACATAACGTGAAAATGGATGAGTCTATTATTGTCTCTTCAATTATTGATAAACTTCCTCCCTCTTGGAAAGATTATAAGAAAAGTCTTAAACATAGAAAAGAAGAAATTATTCTAGATGGCTTAGGCCAAAGTATTCGTATTGAAGAGGAACTCAAGCTTATGAGTCTTGAGGATCAGACTACTACGTCCTCTAAAATTAATGTCGTAGAGGAAGGGAATGCGTTTAAGCATTCTAATCACCCTAAGAATAATCAAAAGAGAAAGTTTGATTCCAAAGAGAATTAAAACAATAAGAAGAAAAAGAAGGGTACATGCCACCACTGCGGAAAACCTGGCCACTTCAAAAGAGATTATCGACTTCTGAAAAAACAAAAGAAAGTTTCGAACACAAATTTTGTGGCCATGATCTCTAAGATTAATGCTCTTGAAGATGATAATGCATGGTGGATAGATTCTGGTGCAACTAAGCATGTATGCAAGGATCGTAGCCTTTTCAAATCTTATAAAGCAATGGATAATGGAAGTGTTCTTTACATGAGAAATTCCTCCACTGCAATAGTTAAAGGAAAAGGCAATGTGCAACTAGAGTTTACTTCTGGAAAAAATTTAACTCTTACTGATGTTTATCATGTTCCTGAAGTTAGGAAAAACCTTGTATCTGGTAGCCTTCTTAATAAGTTTGGCTTCAAACTTGTTTTTGAGTCAAACAAATTTATATTATCTAAGGGTGATACCTTTGTTGGGAAATGATACATGTATGAAGGAATGTTTAAACTCAATATCAATAATATGAATGCTTATTCTGATTATATGGTTGATTCGTTATCTTTGTGGCATAATCGTTTAGGACATGTGAATATTATAAGATTGCATGATATGGCTAATTTAGAGTTAATTCCTAAGCATGGAAATGATATGCATGAAAAATGTAAAGTATGTGCACAGACTAAAATCACCAGATCTCCTTTTCCAAAAATTAAAAAAACATATTTATTGCATTTAATTCATAGCGATGTGTGATATGCATAGTAATCCTTCTAAAGGTGGTAAAAAATATTTTGTAACATTTATTGATGATTTTTCAAAATATTGCTATGTGTATTTATTACATTCTAAAGATCAAGTGTTAGAAAAATTTAAAACTTATAAAAATGAAGTTGATAATTTTTGTGACACTAAAATTAAATGCCTTAGAAGTGATAAAGGAGGTGAATATGCTTTTTTTGAATTTTGTGAATCTGTTGGCATTGTGCATGAAACTAGTACTGCATATACTCCACAACAAAATGGCGTAGATAAAAGGAAAAATAGGACATTAATATAAATGGTTAATGCTATGCTTTTTAATGCTGGGCTTGGTAAAGGTTTTTGGGGTGAAGCTATTTTAACTGCATGTCATATCTTAAATAGAGTGCCTAATAAGAAAACAAAGGTGACCCCATATGAATTATGAAAAAATAGAGAGTCTAATATTTCTTATTTAAGAGTTTGGGGTTGTCGAGCCATTGTAAGACTACCAAAACCTAAGATAAAGAAATTAGGAAAAAGGGGCATTGAATGCATATTCTTGGGATATGCTGAGCATAGTAAAAGTTATAGGTTTCTTGTAACAAAACCTAATAGCTTTGCTGAGATCAATACTATAGTGGAATCTAGAGATGCAATATTCTATGAAAATAGATTTTCCACTATATCAAAAAGTATTGATTCTCAAGAGAATGATAAACAAATAGAAATTGGTAAAAAACGTGATGTTAATAATGAGCAAAATCATTTGAGAAGAAGTAAAAGAATAAGGACTATAAAATCTTTTGGACCAGATTTTATAGTCTATTTAGTTGAAGGGACAAGAGACTTACAATCAAAATAGACCATGATCACATCTACTATAGAGTATGATCCCCTTACCTATGAAGAGGCAATGAAGTCTCAAGATGCTGCTTTTTGGAAAGAGGTCATTAATGATGAAATGGACTCTATTGTGGGTAATAAGACTTGGAAATTAGTTGATTTACCACCTGGCTCTAATCCTATAGGTTGTAAATGGATTTTCAAAAAGAAGAAGAAAGTTGATGGAACAATTGAAAGATTTAAAGCAAGACTAGTAGCAAAAGACTTTACACAAAAAGAAGGCCTTGATTATTTTGATACTTATGCATCTGTTGCAAGAATTGCTACTATTAGAGTATTGATTGCTTTGGCTTCAATTTATCAATTTGAAATCCATTAAATGAATGTAAAAATAGCTTTCTTAAATGGAGAATTAGATGAGGAAATTTACATGAAACAACCAGAAGGGTTTGTTATGCCAGGACAAGAACATAAAGTTTGTAAACTAGTCAAGTCTTTATATGGTCTTAAACAAGCTCCAATACAGTGGCACGAAATGTTTGACAAAGTGATTGTCTCAAATGGATTTAATATTCATGAATCTGATAAATGTGTCTGTAACAGATTCAATTGAAATAAAGGTGTGATTAGTTGTTTATATGTAGATGACATGTTAATTTTTGGTACTGATAGTGAGAGCATTGAACTCACTAAATTATTATTGTCATCTAATTTTGATATGAAAGTCATGGGACTTGCTGATGTGATTTTGAGGATTAAAATTATAAAAAATGAGAATGACCTAGTATTGACCCAATCACATTATATTGAGAAAATTTTAAAGAAATTTAATTATTATGATTGTAAGTCTGTGTCAACACCTTTTGATTCAAACATAAGACTGTATCCTAACACTGGCAGATTAGTATCCCAATTAGATTATGCACGTATTATTGGGTGTCTTATGTATGCGATAACTTGTACTAGGCCTGATATTGCTTTCGTTGTTGGAAAGCTCAGTAGATATACTAGTAATCCAAGCCAAGCACACTGGCAAGCAGTGTACATAATTCTAAAATATTTAAAATGTACAATGGATTATGGTATATACTACACTAGATATCCTTCAGTTTTGGAAGGATTTTCGGATGCTAGTTGGATTACTGATCGAGATGATCATACATCCACAAGTGGTTGGGTTTTTAATCTTGGTGGAGGAGATATTTCATGGGGCTCAAAGAAGCAAACTTGTATAACAGACTCCACCATGGCTGCAGAATTTGTAGCTTTGGCTTCATGTTGTAAGGAAACTGAATGGTTAAGGAATTTGCTTATAGAAATTCCTATTTGGCCTAAACCAATGCCTCCTGTATCTATTTAATGTGATAGTGAGGCAACTTTATCAAGAGCATATAGTCAAATTTATAATGGAAAGTCTAGGCACATTGGTCTAAGACATAGTTATGTAAGACAATTACTTACAGATGGAGTAATTACAATTGACTTTGTGAAATCATGCCAAAATTTGGCAAACCCCTTAACTAAAGGCCTTGCAAGGGATATTGTATTTAAAACTTCTAAGGGGATGGGACTGAAGCCAGCATCATCTTATCACCAATGATGGAAACTCAACCCAACACTTGAAATATCAAGATCTTGGGTTCAATGAGCAAAAGTACATCATATGTTGTGATAGCAAGCACTATAATATTTTTATATGCGTCCTAAAGGTTAGTGCTTGATACCTGTAACATATGGGAAAGGTTAAGCTACTTAGCTTTTAATAGACTTATAAATATTTTAGTTACAGGGACATTCTAGATAAGTCTACCTATGTGAGTGTAGGAGGTGGTGCTGCTTCCTATGTAACTTGGCTGGTTACTAAAGCGCTCATGAAAACAGGATATAGACACAAGGCCAATCCACGTGTCGGCTAAGGAATAATTGAGAATTTAAAAACTTATGTGTGAGATATATCCGGTTAGTTGATTAAGATAGCTGGTTCAAAGCTTGCCTACCATGCCACCTTAATTAACTTTGATGTATTGTCACTAAGTGAAGGTTCAAGTCCAAAAGACACCTTCATCTATGCATAAATTTTCCAAGACTGTGCAAGATAATTTTTCAAAATTCTTTTATTTTGAAAATAGTGGGGGATTATTGGAAAACTTTCAAAATAAATGTGTCTTATGGTAAAGACATGTCCTATTAATTGTGCCTTATAGAAAAGGTATCTTTCACTAAAGACATGTCTAATTAAATGATGTCTTGTTATAAAGACATGTCCATTTAATTGTGTCTTGTAGAAAATGTATCTTTTTACTAAATGATATAACTTTTCATGGCAATATTTCACTTAGAGATGCATCATTTCATGGTGACATTTCATTTGAAATGGTGATGGTTAAATTTGGACCATTGATTAAAATCAAATCTAGATCCAATGGCCATAAATGAAGGGGTATCATGAAATATGACAACCCAAATGAGGGAGCACAAGTATATCTATAAATAGGGGTCATGTTTAAGCCATTAAGACATGAAATGAATGATCCTACACCACTCTTTTCTTAGCATTCCTTTCTAGTACGAATTTCAATATAAAACACCCATTTCTTTTGTGCATTCACATTCCAATATATTGCTTTCTGCAGGAACAATATATTGTTTCTTGGCAAGCTTGCAACATTCAAGAGTATTTTGGTTTGCTTTCGTCGATGCACAACGCAAGCAAACAAACAAGTGCTTTATTGTATCCTGGAGGCGTATTTGCTTAACCCATGTGTATCACTCAATTGGTGGGACAAATAACGTCTTAAGGAAAGCGACATTTGTAACGTGCCTTGAAGCACACAAAATTTCTGCAGTTTCTTCCTACATACAGAGTTAGTTGTAAACACATTACTTTACATAATAAAGTTCCACTATTATTGTTGTATTTCTCTACATTTGCCATTCCCCACAAATTTACCACCAACAGTTGCAAACCTATTTTTGCTTAAAAGTACATCCATCAAAGGATGTCGACTTCTTGTTATCACTTCATTTTGTTAGTCTCTATTGCTCGCATATTCAGTTTAAGGAAACGACCAAATGCCGCCAATTTACCCATACTACATTATTATGGGTTTTCATTGTTTTGGGTTTTTGTTAATTTAATGAGATAGAATCTCGCATCCTTTGCCATTTCTTCAGCTAAATTTAGGAGAAAAAGCCTTTATTGCATCCATCTTAGAAGAGACCAACATATGCATGAATATGTATCAAAGGGAAAATACAACACTAACATAATGCATTCATATGTATGAAAAGGAGAAGAAAACACTAACATATGCATTCATATGTATAAAGAAGTAGAATTTTACAAACAAAATCAGTTGTCAGGAAATCACATGCAATGACCAGATATTATTTCTTTAAGAGTACCTGGTTTCCAGTAATGCCAGATTCTGCTGAACTTCAACCTTCCCACCAGCAACTTACGCATCAATGTCGTTTGAATTGTATGATGCTCCCATATACTTCAAAACTGAACCAACAACCTTTCGGGGAGAGTTAACCATTGAAATTCGTCCTGCGAGCTCAAGGTGATAGGGTATGACAGTTGAGAAAGGGAATAAGAAGAGTTTAGTGTTAGAGCATCACCAAAAGACTCTTCAAATAAGATTTTATTACTTATTTGAAGAGCCACATCAATATTTAAAGCTCCAAAAGACACTCCAATTAAGATTCTTCAAATAAGAATTGATTCTCTCTCTTCAAATTTGGAGAGTTAATTTCTCACTCTTTAATTTATATTTTATTACTTTTCATTGAAGAAAGAGAGAGAAGTGCTTTAATTGCTATTGACTTTTCCTTTGAAAAAATAATTATTTGATTAAAATAATATTAACTTATTTCTATTTGAAAAGTCTTTTGGAGAATATCATATTTTTTCACTCTTCTATTTGCCACATAGGTAAGCAAATAAGTATTTAAAGAGTAAAATTTATAAAGACTTTTGGAGATGCTCTTAGCACCAGATGCTAACGCCATAACCAAATGAATTTTACAAAATTATTTAATTACCTTTATATGATTACAAAATACCCCAAATATAATTTCTTGGCACTCTTTATATAGCTGGTAAAATGGTAAACAAAAAATTATTAAAAATAAAATAAAATGGACATTTAAACATGTTTTTATTGGTAACTTTTATCACTTACAGTTTTAAGAACTCATCTCCTTAAAAAAAACAAAAAAGCCCACGAGTACAATTTAATCATTTTCAAACAATTGTATTTGATTGTCTACTTGAATTGGGATCTTGAGAGAGATTGGAAATTAATTTGGGTTTTGTCCACTTTTTAACTTAATAAAAAAATAATATTTAGCCATCAACAAAATATCACCTTGATAATCTGCAATGAAATTAGCTTCTCTGTAGATATGGGAGATGGAAACATGCCAATCCAATTTGAGATAATCTTTAATAGCCTGTACTAAGGGAGCATAGTCATTAATCATCACCGATGGTCTAGCCACCAATTGTGTAATGCACAGGCTATCCGTTTCAACTTTCAATCTACGGATACCTGAGTTCCATGCAAGCTGAAGCCCCTAATACAAACCCCAAAGTTCCACAACCGTAATAGAGCAAAAGCCAATCATCATCCCAAAGCCAGTTATCCAACGCCCTACATGATCCCAAATCAGACCGCCTGCAGTAGAAATCCCATCAGACTTGTGGGCACTATCCGTATTCAAAGTACACCATGGCCACTCAGGAGGATGCCAAGAAATCCACTTGTTAGCCCTAATATTCCTTGTGACCAAAGGGCTGTTATGAAGCTTATGCGTCTCCTCAGCTCTTGAATGGACATCCACTAACAAAGCCGCAGAGTCCATCATCGTTTGGTTAAATAGAAACTGATTCCTCTAATACCAAATCCTCCATAAAGCAAAGCCAAAGAAAACAGCCCAATTTGAAACATCTCACATCCTACTATCATCAACCAAATTCGAGCGCAATCAATGATGAAACCTGAGCGTTAAAAAAGCCATGTCGTTTGCTTATAGGGATGATGTTGAGCCAAAACTGCTTAACCAAAGGACAATCACGTAGAGCATGAATGGCATCTTCACACACAGCCCCACAACGGTCACAATAGTTCGAGATGGGTAAATGTCGTCTAGCCAGCTCAGCCTTAGTCTTTAACCTAGCATGAAAAGCATGCCACAAGAAAATTCGCACGCTCTGAGGGCCTTTCCACGTCCAGATCACCCTCCAAATTCGATCTTCAGCAGCTGAGTTATAATCAGAGAGAGCCAAATAAGCAGAACTTGTAGTAAACTCACCATGTTTCGAATGAGCCCAAAAAATGGTATCCATGCCTTTCACATGAGAAGGGGGATGGAGAGCCGCTATTTGAAGGATAATATTGTTAGGAAGATATAGCTCAACTTCAGTTTTGGTCAACAAAAGTCAACGTACTCTGTACTAACTTCTTAAAAATTTCTCTACTATTACCTTACCTAACAATACACCGCACACTTCCACTACCATCTTCTCCTTTCAAACTTATAATTTTCTTTTTTCTTAATTTTTTTAATTTTCTAGAAATAGCTGGCTTTCCTTGATTTTCACTTTTTTTGAAAATTATTCATGCCTTTTTTTTTTTTCTGGATCACACTTTTTTCAATTAACTAAGCTGAGCCCTTGTCGCTTTTTGAAAGAAACAATATGGAAGCTATCAAGAAACAGGCAATCAAGCTCTGAGAACAAGTCGCCAAGCAGCAGCAAGTTTGTTTCTTTCTTTTTCTCTTTTCTTTTAGTTATTTAAACTTTTAATTAGTGAAATTTCTCAATTTTTAAAATTTTTTTTTTATGATTTGTACAGGCAGTATTGAAGCATTTACTGCATCTTGGCAATGACAATGTTGCGGTTGATGAAGTGTAACTTGAGTGTCACCAACAACTTCAAAATCTATACAATTCCACCAGGGCAGCTAAGGCACTATCCTTCTTTAACTAATAATAAGACTCTGTTTGGTATTGATTTATTGTGGTTTTTGTTAATTAAATATGATTTCTAAATAATAATTTTTTCAAATACGGTACAAACAACCGTATTTTCTATACTGAAGTTACAAGTATTTACCAAATGGAGCTTAATCTATGCTGAATAATTATGATGGTTTTTATGGTTTTATCCGAAAAATAATTTGGAATATATGCCATGTAGCATAGCATTTTCAGAGGAATATTGTCTGATATTGAATGGTTTGTTGCAGTAAACTTGAAACAAATGGAAATAGGTTGTTTGTTTGCTCTTGCTTTCGTTATAATATTTGATTTTTTTTTATTTTCTTGGCTAGATTTTGTGTATAATATTTTTGTATTCAACTATTGTAGCGAGAAAGTTGGCCGAACATTGTTGCAAATATGGAGCGGAGAATTAAAGTGACAATTCTTGTATTGCAAGGGTTGCTTTTCAATTTTGCATTTCACATGATTTGATGGAAAATGAGAGGGAAACTTTACTTAAGACTTTTTTAGGGAGAAATAGAAAAAATGGCGACAAAACGCCACATGTCGATGAGGGGCGCCATGGCTCTGAGTGATCAATTGTACGCACCCGAAGCCCCTGACTGACTCCACAAGTTTGGATACCTGGCGTACTTGACCTACACCATAAATGAGGATACCCGAGGCACCTGATCTACACCGTAAATGATGATACTGAGGTACTCTGACCTACACTGTAAATGAGGATATCGAGGTACCTGACCTATACCGTAAATGAGGATACCTGAAGTACTTAACCTACACCGTAAATGAGGATAGCCGAGGTATTTAACCTACACCGTAAGTGAGGATACCCGATATACTTGACCTATACCACAAATTGGGCACCTAGGGTACCTTACCTATACCAATAAATGTGGTACCCGAGGTACCCTACACACACCAGATACGCCTGGAGATTAAGAAGGTACGAGGGGTACCACATATTAGATGCAAAACGATCGAGGAAAAATCTTTAAAATTTAGTCACGAGAAACGTCCCGATCGCCTAAAAGATAATATATTGATTTTGTGAAAATCAACTATTAGAATATCATGCTGAAAAAGTGGCGACAGCAAACTATAAACTCTGCCAAAAAGTGAATGATACTACACCAAGGACGGTGGTCCTCAGCACCCTGCCAAACAACCTCTGCTGAGGTATCTTGGACCACTCTCCAACGTACATCACATGTCCAAAAGGATAAATTACATTACAAACGCCTTCTTGCTCCCCAAGCATGATCCCAATGGCCCCAAAAATAATAAAAAGGTAAAAAGATAGAAAAAGCCTGAAAAATGACAGCCAATAACCATTGGAAATACGCCATGTGGCAGTCGGGATACTCCATATATACAGGTGTCCAGGTTCTATTTCCATTATTCAACAACACACATACTCCACAAAAAGAATGGAAAATGTCCTCTTTAACCTTAAGCCATTGTTTTCATAGGGCTGGCAAGCTCTCACCATCATAAAAAAGCTTGAGTTGCTGACTTGAGCGTCGAAGTCTAGATGCTGGGGCACCCCGGCTCCACTTCTAACCTCTTTTTCATTGTTTTAAATGCTTGAAGCTTATCTCAAAGGACCTCATGTCTAGATTTCAACCTCTCGCCATAATCATCAACCTCCCAACCCTCCTTACCTCCTTTGGATCCTAAAAATATCGCACACAACAATCAAGTGAGGTACCCTGGTTTCCCCAAAAAATAAATCTATTGTTCTAGATAGCTTTGAAATGCAGAACCAAGATTGAACAAGCTTATATCTACAATAATGGCTCTTGGCAGAGAGGCGACAGTTGCCATGTTGTGAGTTGAATCACAGCAACAACATATGACATATCAAAGGCCGCATGTGCTGACATCCGGCCACTTCATGCTTGCATGTTGGTCCAAGTTTCATTTGTTTGAGCTGCTACTTTGGCTTAATTAAAAGACCACATGGGGCTTGTCTTTTGTTGGATGCATCATATTTTAACACTCGACGTAGCTTTTAAATAAATTAAAATTATTCAATCATTAAAACAAAGGAATTATTAACATTTTAATAAGAAAATTTTTAATATATCCTCTATTTTAGTGTTTGCATAATTTATTGAATAATTGTTTAGTGTTTTTAACATTTCAATAGCAGGAACTAACATGAAAAAATTCACTAATTAAAATTAATTTTGTTAACTCTTTTGATTTTATAATAATGATTTTGATGATAATAAACATGTTTTAAATTGATAAGTTTGAAATAAACGTGTTTTGGATCAATTTTTTAAAGCCATATACAAAGCATAGAAAAACATTATGGAAATAAACAGCTAACCATTTGTAGAAAACGGTAAACCAATTGCATTCTAGAGAGAAAATCTCAAGTAACGGTAAATCAATTGCATTCCAAAGAACAAATCTTAGATAACGGTATACCGTTTATGGATAACGGTGAATCGATTGCATTCTAGAGAGCAAATCTTAGATAATGGCAAACCGTTTATAAATAACGGTAATCCGACTGCATTCCAGAGAGTAAATCTCAGATAATGGCAAGCCGTTTATTGATACAAATAACAATCTAGAGAGGAATCATCTTACAAACAGTAAATTGTTTATGTCAAATGGATAACCGACATCTTTGGACAAGATTCTGAAGCAATAACAGTAATCCAACTTCCTGCTAACGGCGATCCGATAATTTAAATTTTGGTGCAACAGTCACTTGCAAAAGTCAAAATGGTGATCCAATAATTACTAAATGGTGATCCGGCAGTGTACAGAAAGTCAACAACAGCTAGTTTTCAACTCTATCTATAAAATGGCTCAATCAAATTCAAACAAAAAGTGATTCAACCATTATCATTGAGTTAGCTATTGAGTATACAACTATTTTTTAGCTTCAAACTTAATTGTATTTCATTTTGTTTCACACTTTGAGCTATCACTTGTAATCAAACACATTGTGTGTGAGAGATTTATTTGTAATCCTTTTGAAAATTCAAATTGAGAGGTTGTAAGTGTTGGAATACACTTGGGTTAAGAGATTGGGGATAATATCTTGTTGTAAAGGTTCATTGACATCTTGGAAGTCAATTGTAAGAGTGGTTGAAATCTTAGAGGCTTCCTTAGCGAAATCCTCGAGCCTGGTGTGCTTGGAGGCGTGGACGTAGACACAGTTAACGAAACCACGTAAAAATCACGTGTTTGATCTCTCTTACCTTACTCTTTTATTATTATGTTTTATTAAATTTATTGTTTTTTATTTAATTAAGGTAATAGATTGAATTGTTGTGTGGTTTGTTTAGTTTAAGTTTAAAAAAAACCCAATTTAACCCCTCTCTTGGGTTCCCTAGTTATTATTTCAAATTTTTTATGTACGATGGCCTGCTATTATTCTATGAACGATTTTATTTGAATTTTAATAGCTATTTAGCTATTGCTTGAAAGTCAAATAGTTACTCACTTAGTTCTGTGAACTAAGTTTATTTCAATGGAAGAATTTGATCAACATTTACTAACTTCACTCTAACCCAAATAAATCAAGGGTATATGTTAGTAAATCAAGTGATTAAAACTCGTCCTGCAAATGTAATATGTCAACATCGCTTGATTAATACAAGGACAATCACTTTGGTTCGAGAAACTTTCTTTTACATCTGAAAACTTATCTTTCCAACAATGATTTGAAATGTTACAATAACAAATGTAGTTCTAAACAATATGATTGGGGTTTGTTATGTCTTAAATTGGGCTTCTTGTCAAGATTTATGTCAAGTGTATTTATTTCTTTACTTTTTCCTTTAGCTAGTGGTTTTATTACTACGTTCTTAGTCTCGAGCCTTTGCAGGTAAATGCTGAGAAAACATATCATCAACAAGTTATTTCTATTTTAGAGAAGTTGAATGCTGAGTTTTGTGACGATGCATTTTAACTCGTTTGTCTACATCTATCTATCCCTTAGAGCATTCTCTTCTTGATGACTAATGCTAGTATTGCATATACCATTGTCGTCTCTCTTATGCAAAAGAATAATTATGACTTTGTATTCTCTTTCAACGCTTGCTACTCGAATTAGATGATCCTAGAGGAGCAATCAAATGAGTCCTCCTCGCAACATGTGACTTTGGAAATGATGTAAATGCATCACATGTCCATCAGAATATTGATTCAAATGGAGCCGATTTACAAACAAAAATTAATCAAGATGATGTCTACTTTATAGCAAAAGTAAGGCTTCTGCTCTCTTGCATAGTTGAAAGTCCCTCTATTGTCGTCCTCCTGAAAAATCTTAAGAAATAACATAAAAGAGATATAAACAAAATGGAATGTTGTCTTTTAAGATTTAATTTATTTATCTTTTAAAATAAATTTGTTACATTTTACTATGAAAGTTATTAATTTGCTCAATTTGAAACTTATCAGTTGGTTTGATGTTGCACAATCTTTTGCTTAACACATTGTATTCTTATGCTAATTTTGTAGCAGTAAAATTCTTTTCTACTATCACTACCATTTGGTCAAGTATTTGTATTATTTGCACAACGTCTACAAAAGCAATGATTAGTCTTGAAAGTGGAAGATGTTTGTCTATGTCCTTTCATCCCAGATAAATTGTCATATGATTGTAGGACAAAATCATAACTATCTTTGAAAATTTATTAGTTAACACCTTGAAAATTCTTTTCCCCTAAATAAAATTGCTCTAAAAGTGTCCAAATGGTGCTGAGGAAGTCATTCTTAGGGAAACTTTGTTTAGGAGAACAAGACTTTTAAGCATGAGGTTTAGCAAACAACCAATGGATTAAAAAATAGATAGTTGCAGAATGACTAGATATAATACATATGTAAAAGTATCATGTGCTTTTGCTACCAATATCTCAACAACAACAAAGCTGAGTTAGGCAAGCCAAAGAAAGACAAACCACTGCAAAGTTGTGTAGCCACTCACGATGTAGTGGACGATCTAAAGTCTTGATATTTCTTACAGATACAAGGCTGATAGCTCAGTATATGATCCCTCTTCTTAAGATTTTCTGTTAAATTTGATGGGCCTTTTTTTTTTATTATGGCCGAATTATGATTCTCTTTACTTGGTTTACCTCAAAAAACTATGTTTGTATGGATGTGACTTAAAGGCAATCTATGTATTTGATGAGAATCCACCTCAAAAGCTTATCTTAGTAGACAAAGGAAATTGACTGACCATAAGCTGTCATATTAAATCCATCATTGGAGAGATGTTGGACACTTGTAACCCTCAGTATCTATCATTTGCTTATGGCGTAGGCTATGTTTGGTGGAGAGCAGTCAAAATTTAAGAATTATAATCCCATCTATATAAAATCATACATAACTTATGGGACTCTAATAGCATAACTTATGGGACTCTAATAGCTCTTTATAACCCAATAGTCATGATATCATATAGTGAATATTATTTTCCTAGTAAAAATAGAATTTCGTTTTTAGTCTACCCTTGTTGGCCATAACCATAATGGTTATAATAAACACTGCTGCTGCTTGTGTTATTTTTTTAAGATTAAGTTTTATTTATCCCATTATCTTACATTTTATACATCCATTTGACGTCAAGCAGATAGGGAGCTAAGTCTATCAGTTGATGAGTATGTTGTAGTTCTTTAGGTACTTTCCCCTTTACTGATCCCAATAACAACATATAGATTTTTTTACTATTATTAACCTATCCTTCAAACAACTTATTATATGTGGAATTTAAAACTAATGCTTATACTAATTTTAATATTCAAATCACGTGGCATTTTGCTCTTAAAATTTTGATTGAAAAGCAGTGAGGTAACAAATAATGGTTGGTTTTCTTTCTTCCTGTCATATATTCCCTTTTACATTGAAGTGCAAATCAGAATATAGTTAGGCTGCTACCTCAATTCTAAACCACCTAGTTTATCCCTCTAAATTGTGCATTTTAATGTTTCATTGGTTATTTTGTCTGAAAACTAAACATGATCTTGACCCAAGTTTATTGATTTTTGAAAATTATACAAAATTACATAAAAAAAAAATATTTCAAGGATTATAGTACTTGTTGCTGACTAAACCAATTTCTATAAGATAAACGGATTGATGGCAGAGAAAGGAAGTACAAGTGAATGAAGTAATTTTGTGGATACTTTATACGTGTGTACTTTTTATAGGTGATTAGTTTTTTTAAAAAGCTTTGTTGTGCATTGCTTGCTTTAACAATAAATCCTAGTGAAATTGTTATATCCTCCGTTCAAAGGCGCGATGTAAATCTGGATAGTTTGATGATTTAGAAGGATTTTACTCTTACTGAATTGCTAAAAATTAAATTTATGGCATATACAAACTACTTTTGCCTACAAAACACTTAGCCATCTAGCTGATTTAAAAGCAAATTGAAGAGCTCAAATCTTATATTTTCATTTTAGAATTTCACGTGAATTTATATATCTTGTTAAGCTTCCATGGTTAATGCAGTTATTTTAGTATTCACGACTAGTTCACTGCTTCTAAGTAAAAGAATTAGCTTGTTTTGCTTCAATTATTCACCTCTTGGTCAACTTCTGTTTAATTCACCTTTTTTGGCTATAACTTCTTGGAAGGTGAATGCAAGGGCAAGGCTGGTTGGTTTCCCTCAGCATATATAAAAAGACAAGAGAAAGCCTCAGCTAGCAAGATATTAAAAGCAAACTCATCACTTCAATGCGATGTGACTTCGTTATGAACTCTTCTGTAATGCTCATTATTTGTTTCCTATTTTACCCTTATTAAATTGGGTAGGATAGTTATTGTTGAGTGTTTGTGAGTGATTAAAACTTATCAATTTGTTTTAAATAAGTTATGTAGGTTATTAGCTTTTATTAAAAGAAGAATTTTCTTAAAACTCAATTTTTCTTACTTTTTTTTAAGTATTTATTAATTATCAAGTATTTAAGAGGAAGCTATCTTTTTAAGAGAAAACCGTCTTTTATTTTCTACATAGTTACAAAACCCAAAAAGAAAAACAGAAAGAAAGAAACTTAAGTCTTTGGAGAAGGAAAAGAAAATTTTATAACTTCTTTGCTTGGTGTTTGCCCTAAGATATTAAGTATTTCTTTGACTTATACGATTTATTTTTATTAATTATTTACCTTTAATTACTTGTAGTATGATTTGGGTAATATATGTGTGTTTGTGATGCTGTGATGATATGAACACTCTGTATTCTTTCCCTCAAAACGTTTTCTTTATTTAGAATCACATGAATACGTTTACATATCATGGAACTAGACATCCTAAGCTTTCCATTGATAGGTTTTGTGTTGAAATCCTCTGAGTATGCAAATTGTTATGATTTTTTGAAGTTGGGTTAGTGGTGCTGGAATATTCCGATTTTCACTTCTGGAAATTTTTCCGTAAGGTTACATGTTTAATTCCGATTTAAAAATTATGGAGATTTTTTTATCAACAGATCTATGTCTCCTATGATTGCATGTTTAATTTCGTAATTTTATTCATTATTCTTAAATTATTAAAAATCATAGCATGTGGCTGCTGCTGACCTCGAAACTGTTTTCCCAATTGCAGAATGCTGGAACATGTAAAGGTTTGGCCTAATTTATCAACATTACATGCCATGTTAGGATTTTATAATGAACTTTCAATCTTTCCTCTGTCTTTAAAAACTAGAATCGTGATTTTTGGGCAAATCTAGAACTTTTGAAATAAAAGATATGAATTTTTGAAATTCTGTTTTCAAAGCTGGAATTTTCTGGACAAGTTAGATGTTCTCTTCAGGAGTCTGAAAATTATGAATTTTAATTATATGCTTTCTAAATGTGTCTTCTGTAATTAGAAAAAAGAAACGGATTATTTCAAGTGCTAGAGAATATTTTATGGATTTCCTAAGTGGTAAAGGTCTGCTTCGGTCAATGCTGGACAGTTTTGTTACTTTGGTGAAAGGTCAATATTCTAACTTGATTTTCACTCGTGCTGATTTTTGTGAAATTTTGTATGCAATGCTATGCATGTTCACAATACCTCTGTAAATTTCAAGGTTTTCCGACATGTGTATAGGTTATTAAAACATCAGCATGTGCAGGATACTCATGTTTATGTCTAGAATATGTATAAGTATTGAGCTAGTATAAGTGCTTATGATTTAATGATGATTGGAATTATGTTTAAGGTTAGAGATAATATTGATAAGGATATTTTTCTGATGATTATAGGACGTGGGTGAGCTTATTGGTTTGTTCTTGAGGTATTGAGTTGATTGCTGCGGATCGAGACAAGTAGATTCATGCATGATGTGCTTTATAATAAATACAAATTATGTTATAAGAATTAGGTTTAAATGGAAATTTTTACAAAACTGATTTCTAAAATATATTAAATGAATTTGGTTAAATAAAAACACTTTTAAATGAATTTATATAAATATATTTTAAAATGAATTTTTCTTAAGAAATTAGTTTTCTTAAAGAATTTTCTAAAAGAATTAAATGATCAAAGAAAGGTTATTAAAATTTTTAGAAGACTTTAAATGCTATTTATGAAAGGATGTAAGGTGAATTCAAAAATGTTTTGGCTCATAGTTCGTAGTAATATATAAGGTGCAAATGTTATAATGTTATGTAATGTTATGGCTAGCTTGTTGGTATGATGATGAGCTTGTGCACAATGATGTTATGAACAATGCGGGGTATAGTAGAGATGGCAAAACCCCGGGCCGGGTCCGGGTTTTGTCATGACCGGACCCTGCCCGGATGCAACCGGTCCGGGTCCGGGTCCGAGCCGGGTTTTAATCCGGGTACCCGAATTTTATATTTTTTAATATTTTATGTGTATATATTTTTTATTTTTTGGCAATTTTATAAGTTTTAAATTTATTTCAATAAAATTTGACATGAAAACATAAACTTTAAGTGTTAAAACTTTATATATGTATAATAAATGAGTTAGATAAATATAAAATAATTAAAATAATATATATTTTATAATTTTTTTAATAAAATTCGGGTTTCGGGTTTATCAAGTGATGCCCGAGACCGACCCGGCTTCATACTCGGGCTGGGTATTACCCGGCCCGCAACGCCCGGGTACGGTCCGGGTCCGGACTAGGCGGGTATTTTTGCCACCTCTAAGGTATAGTACCCTAAACAAGGAACAATGTGGGGTATAGTACCCTGAATGATGAATGATGAATGATGACGACTACGAGGCATGAACTACCAAATGTTGATGTTTTAATGTTTTTAATGCTTTTATATGAATCAATCCCTTATGTTAAATGAAGATGTTATTATAAGAAGTTATAAAATGTTTAAAGGTATAATGACAATGGTTTTCAAATATTGTGTATGGATTTGCTTACCGAGTTGACAGCTCACCCCTCGTCTCCACTATTTACATATTAATTAGAGATGTGGCTTGGGTACTTAGATGGAGATTTTTTTTTTTAGTGGACCTTTGGAGTTGCTTTAATGGTTAAATTTGGCTAGACTTTTTATTTTGCATTAGAGACTTTTCTTTGGAGACTTTATTTCAAATTTTTTTTTGTAAGAATTCAGTTGGAATATGAATAGTGATTGTTTATCTTGAGGATTATTAATAAGTATAAACGATGTGAGGTTTCATTTCAATTTTACCCTTGTGCTTTCATGGGTAATTTGTTTGGTGTTATACTTGCCAAGTATCTATATGTTCTTTTTTCTTGTATTATATCATCATTTTAGTTTGTAGAACAACTGCGACAATTGATAAGTGGTTTGATTGCTTCTCTTAATGAAATCTTGCTAAGCTCAAGTAATATGGTGATCATATGCATTTTAGTATCTATATTTATCTCAAAGTTTGAGGAGAATATATGTGGTAACAACTGTGTTTCCAAATTGCCATAAAACAAAATGATACATCATGTTTAGCAATAAATTTTTACTCATATTTCTTCCCAATTTTAATTTACTCTCTTGAATTGAATGTTATATTAGTAGCTTGATCACAAAGTAACTCAAATCAATCAAAATACCTTGGTGCAGGAGGTTGAATTCAAAATTTCTCGAGTCTTTGTGAAACTTTTCAATCATAATGTTTTGAAATATGTGGGCATGAACTTGTTAATTTCTAGTTGCATTCGGAGAATGCATGTTATAATCTGAATCACTTGTATAATGTTCTTCTTGATCTTCCGCTTAAAGGTAATGAAACTTTCCAGTCTTAATATTATGAAATATGTGGGAGTAACTTGCAAATTTTTGGTAAAATCCAAAGAATGTGTGGTATAATTTGAATTCATTGGCACAATTGTCATCTTCACTGACTTGTAAATTATGAAACTAATATATAACAAACTAATGTTAAATCCTAACTATCTTTATTTTTAAAATTGATGAGAAGATATGAAATTTTGGTGGTGGATTTGAGAGTTTTAGCTTTGAGAATATTGCTTCATCTCTAATGGAATGATGTTGTTATGCCCCTTGTTGTGGCGAGGCATTGATCTTCCATTGAACTTTTTTGTCAAGCCTCAACTTTATTAGATGTATCCCTTTCTCGATGAAATGTCTGGGTCCATCCCTAGTTTTGGTGTTAATGTTGCAAGTGAAGAAGACAATGGACGCTATAATTATTCCTGTTTAGAGTAAAATAAGCGAGCAAGTGCATTTAGGTTTCTCATTTCTTGTGTATGATTATAAAACTATTCTAAATACGGCTTTTAAATTAATGTTATAGAGTGGCTACTTATAACATTAGAGATGGTGCTCTTGTTTAAGTATGCTACACAACGTAGGCAAGCTATAAGTTATGATGGACAAATGTAGGTTTGAATCCATCCTGCTTCAAATCCATATCTATAAAGTATGATTGCTCAGCTTTTTAAGTGTAAAGACAAATTCGAAGTGCTAGGAAGTTGGAAGCTATATAATGCTTAATACTTCTACAATTTAAAAATAATAATTTTTTAAGCAAACCTAATTAGTACTCAAAACTCAAAAGATTGTAATTAAATTACTGATTTATTTCAATGACAAAATCTTGTTGGAATAAGATTGTCTACAACAAAATAGTAGCAAGAAGCTATCCACATTTCAACAAGATAAAACCATCTACGTCGCCAATAAGGATTAACATATAGAACAATAATGATTCCAAATATCATAATTATGTATGATGTTGTAAATGTGATAAAGAAACTATCCATGTCAATTAAATTATCACCTCCTTCATTGCCAGTTGAAGCCTCCGACATAGCTGTTGGTGATCTACAAATGGGTAATGGTTGTCCACAAAGAAAAGGATTTCCCTCATAGCTACTCTCGTTGAAGGTTGTAAATTGTGCAGTCCATTCTGGGATCTTGCCTGATAAGTTATTGTATGCCACACTAAAAATAGCCAATGTATTTAACTCCACAAGTTGACGGGGGATTTTCCCATTCAATTTGTTATAGGAAAGATCCAAACTTTCGATATGCTTCAATTTTGAAAATGTTGATGGGATTGTTCCTATCAACTTGTTGTGTGATAAATTCAAAGTTTGAATCCTTGTCAAATTTCCAATTTGAGGAGGAATATAACCAATTAGCTTGTTACAAGAAAGATCAATTCCTGATAGGAGGCTAAGCACTCTTCCTTGGTAAGTGTAGGCAATGTTCTTTACTGTGAATTGAAAATTGTCGTCGATTTTCTTTTCTAAAAGTATCTCGACTCCTTGCTCGACAAAAAATGTTTCAAGTGGCTTATCAAGACTAGAACCATTGTTGTCGCTTTCATGAAGTGTGGTATTATCAAAGCAATGAGGAATAGAACCGTGAAGATTATTATTAGAAAGATCTAACAATTGCAGTTGGTTCAATCTGCACAATTGAACTGACACTTCACCTTCAAGATTATTGTGAGCCAAGATAAGGTAGCTTAACTGAGAAAGCCCATCAATCCAATCTGGAATGCTGCCATTCAAGCGGTTATGGCTAAGATCTAATGTCACAAGGGAAGAACAATTAAAGAATGTACCTTCTTTTAGCTGTCCATGTAACATATTTTTTGACAGGTGAACTTGTTCAATAGAGAGAGGATGGAAGCAAGATAGTAAATGCCCAGATATGTTGTTGTCTGAAATGTCCAAAATCTTAAGCGAATCAAGCTGACAAAACTCCACTGGAATAGGACCTTCAAGATGATTCTTGTGCATTATAATATGTTGTAACCCTTCGAGATTACCCAACCATTGTGGAATCTTGCCCGAGAGATTGTTATTATTAAGGTACAATCCTTCTAGTAAGGAGCATTTAGACAAACTTTGTGGGATCTCTCCTACGAAGTGATTGTCCTCCAATAATAACCATCTCAAGTTTGTCAGGTTAAAATTTTTGGAGAACATGTGACCTTCTAGGTTGTTGTTTGATAGCGCAAGAAGCTCTAAGTTGATGCAACTTACTGCCAAGTGCTTGGGGATTTCACCAGTCAATTGATTGTTGGATAAATCTAAAATTTGGAGTGAGTTCATATTACCAAATGAAGAGGGAATGCTACCGTCCAAAGCATTCATGGAAATGTTGAAAGAAAATAAACTTGGTAAAATTTCTCCAATTTCTACTGGAATATGGCCTTGGAAGTTGTTGTTGGAGACATCCAAGGATCTTAACCGCCCAGGTGGATAAATTGGCAATCGAAAAGGCCCTGCAAGAGAATCATTGACGAGAAAAAGAGTTTCTAATTTGGTGTTGTTTTTCAACAACCAATTTGGAAATTCTCCGTTCATCGTTATGTGTGAGAGATCAACATCCTCCAGGTCATGTTGATAGTAAAGGAATTTGGGGAATGTGGCACCATCTCCATAACCGGAAGATAGAAAGAGAGTATTTAATTGAAATTTTGGGGTCAAAGAAGGTGACTGAGTTATTTCTGCATTTATTTCGTTGTTGTCAGCATCGAAAATCTTGAGTCTCGAGTGATTTAATAGTGGTTCAAGTGAAATTGGGATTCGGAAGTAATTGTTTGAAAGAGACAGTACTTCAATAGATGTGAAATGAACGAGGGGAGATGAAGAGATACTTCCAGTCAATTGATTGGATGAAACATCTAATATTCGGAGAGACGTCATATTTGCCATGCACCAAGGCAAGCTACCTCTTAAATCATTGCATCCAATGTACAACTCTTGCAGATGCACCAACGAACATAGGCCTGAAAATTTATTAATTCACCCATCATTACAAAATAAAAAAATTGAAAAATGCATAGCATTCTTTTATAAGTGATTGGTTTGTGTAATTATATATTTAATCAAAAATTAATATTATAGATTAAGAATGGAGGGTGGGAGCATCTCATTAACCTTGATTAAGAGTCCCGCTGTCAGTGCTAATATTAGAATTTGACAGTGATAAATACTTAAGAGAAGGCATCGATTCACTGATGATTTGAAGAAAACTAGTGTTGAGTTCAATGCGCGCGTTATCCATGTCAAAATGTTCTAAACTCTTGAAATGAGGAAACCCTAGCAGAAACATTAAATATTAAATAAATAAATAAAAATGTTGAATACGTAGGACAACATTGAGTTCATAATCAACACTTTTCTTTTACCTTGACCACGTAGGACACCATTGACTTCACAAGAAGACATGGACATAACTTTTAATGAAGGGAATATTGATGCAATGCTTTGCAGAAGGCTTATATGGAGAGAGGAACCATAAATGTTCAACACTTGCAGATGCACCAACGAAAAAAGGCCTGAAAATTTATTAATTCATCAATCAGTACAATAAAAAAAATAACAAATGCAGAGTATTCTTTTATAAGTGATTGGTTTGTGTAATTATATATTTAATTGAAAATTAATATTATAGATTAAGAAGGGAGGGTGGGAGTGTCTCATTAACCTTGATTAAGAGTCCCACTGTCAATGCTAAGATTAGAATATAACAGTGATAAGTACTTAAGAGAAGGCATTGATTCACTGATGATTTGAAGAAAGCTAGTGTTGAGTTCAATGCGCACGTCATCCATCTCAAAATGTTCCAAATTCTTGAAATGAGGAAAACCTAGCAAAAACATTAAACAATAAAATAAATAAATAAAAATGTTGAACACGTAGGACAACATTGAGTTTACAATCAACATTTTTCTTCTACCTTGACCACGTAGGACACCATTGACTTCACAACCAGACATCGAAAGATTTTTTAATGAAGGGAATATTGATGCAATGCTTTGCAGAAGGCTTATATGGAGAGAGGAATCGTCCAATATCAAATATTCCAAGTTGGTGAAATTTATTAATTCATCCATCAGTACAATAAAAAAAATAACAAATGCAGAGTATTCTTTTATAAGTGATTGGTTTGTGTAAGTATATATTTAATTGAAAATTAATATTATAGATTAAGAAGGGAGGGTAGGAGCATCTGATTAACCTTGATCAAGAATCATGCTGCTGTTAGTGCGAAGAGTAGAACCTGACAGTGATAAGTAATTAAGAGAAGGCATCGATTCACCGATGATTTGAAGAAAGCTAGTGTTGAGTGCAATGCGCGCGTCATCCATGTCAAAATGTTCCAAATTCTTGAAATGAGGAAAACCTAGCAAAAACATTAAACAATAAATAAATAAATAAAAATGTTGAACACGTAGGACACCATTGAGCGAGTTCACAATCAACACTTTTCTTTTACCTTGATCGTGTAGGACGCCATTGATTTCACAACCAGACATCGACAGATTTTTTAATGAAGGGAATAATGATGCAATGCTTTGCAGAAGGCTTATATGGAGAGAGGAAGAGTCCAATGTCAAATATTCCAAGTTGGTGAAATTGTGCAACTCTGTTCGGAATTATAAGGAAGAAGCAACGAATTTAACTTTACTATAAGTACGGAAAATTAATTAATTAATTAATCAAGAGTTTATTTATAAATTTGGCCACATTTGTACCTTTTACTTACCTTGAGTAGTAGTTGTCACTACTTCCGTAAAATTATTAGACGAAAGGTAAAGAGTGTTGAGGGATGGGAATGATCCCATTGACTGTAACAACTTGCTTCCATCTCTAATTCCAACTCTCGATAGATCAAGCATTTTCAACTTCCTCAAACCTTTGTAACCTGTTTATTAATAATAATTAGGAAGGATTGAAGAAAATCAAAATTCAGTTTTCTAAATTTAGAGCCAAACGAAATAAATGATTAATTTAATTGGAAAAGAGCAACATTGTTTTTCAATTGCTTTAAAGATTAAATAACTGGAATAAAATCTTTATTACATTCTGTTTTTTAAATAATAAAAAATCTCCGTTTCTTTATTTTTTTTGTACCTTTTGGGCCTTCCCTAACCAAATGAATTAAATTAATGTAATTGAATAATATTTTAATTGTTTACCTTGAGGAACCACAAGATTGTCGATTTCGTTGTAACTCATGTCCAACACTTCTAAGTTGTTGAAGGAACCAAATTCTGCAAACATGCCCAAACATAAGACTTAAAAACAGAGTTAGTTAATTAATAAATTAAAGAAATTAAAACATCATGAGAATTTCGCCCAAATCAAGCCAAGTAGTAATTAATTAATTAATTGAGGGAGTAAATAAGAGTATGTCTAAATTAGCATGTAATTCCTTCAAACTAATCAAATTAAATATTAAATTATGTCGAGGATACACAAGTCTAGCTAGCATATATAAAATGAGAAAGGAGGGCTTAGGCTTGCCTTGAACATCGAATGTTCCTTTGAATCCCGTATCATACAGATATAATTCTCTTAACGAAGAAAAGACAATCAGAGAAGATAAGATGCTACGATTGAGTTTGATATAACTTAAATCGAGATACCTCAACTTACTCAAACCTGCAAAATAATAAAACAAATGGCAAACAATATAGCTAATTCGTAAAAGTTTACATTTTTTATGGTATTTGTAGTACCTTTTGAGACCAAAAATTTGTCGATCTTGTTCCCGCTAATTCGTAGCTCCTCTAAATCTCTCAAAGAATCTAACTCTATAAAGATACAAACTGAGTTGAATGTTTCAAACCTCACAAAAAATAAGATAAATTTCATCACTTTAAATAATTAGAAAAAGATAAATTAGTTATGGGTGTTTAGTTGGCAATTAGAGTAAATTTTTTTTTTTTACCCTAAAGTTAAGACATACGAAAGTGCAACATAAAATTATGAGAAACATTTAACATTGTATTTTTTAATTGTTTATAACCTTTTTTTTTTAATGTTACTTGTAAAAAAAATTGAATTGAAAGCCTTGAATCTTATTTTAGCATGTTAATGAAAGAATTTGGAGAAGACATGAAGTTTTAATCATGTACCTTTAAAATCAATACTTCCTTCCAATCTATTATAATTTAAATATAATGATGTTAATGATGAAAGATGAGCTACAGATGATAAGATGCTATTGTTGAACAAGTTATCACGTAAAACAAGCATCGTCAAGTTGCTCAATCTTGATAGCCTTTCTAAACCTGCAAGTAAAATGAAAATAGAGATCACATACGTTTGGTGTAATTTCGAAATTAAACATTTTAAAAAATATGTCAAAATTGTCAGCTGAATGAATATGCATATATAGTTGCTCAGTCTTGATATTCAACTTAAATTAGGAGGGGGAGAGTAAATTAATTAAATTACACGAAGCACCTCCATTCTCAACACAACCGGCTATGTTGTTGGAACTTAAATCAAGTGACTCAAGTTGTTGAAAGGGAGTAAACAAAGAAGCATTCAGATACCAGTCCTCTCCCGAATACTTTTCAGAAAGGTCTAGCTCTGTCACTTGGCCTGTGGTGTTGCTGCACACAACCCCTATCCACTGACAACAATCAATAGCTCCCTCATCATCTACCCAGTCGTAAAGATAATTATTAGGATTAGTGAAGAAATGTTTGAGTCGCAAAAGAGCAAATCTCTCATGATCCAAACATCCCTCACTCCACCCACCTTCTAATATTATTAATAACATAACAAACATTATCACCATTTTTGATTTTGAACCACCCATTCTAACTATATCTTTAACTATGGAAAAACACACACACTCTTTCTATCTCTGCAACCAACTAGAGGGTTCTACGTTATACGCTATTTGTTTATAACACATCTAACAATTTATACACCCAGCTAGCTTATAGTTGACTTATTTGGTTGTTTTCTCCAAATCTTTCATGCATTAATTTTCTTCCCTTTTTTTCATATTTGTCATTTTCCTATAATTTTCAACTGCGTTTCAGCTATCAATAAATGATAACTGAGAGAGATTAAAGATGACCAATGGATAGACACCAAGAGTATGTGTGTTTGGCAAGAGAACGATTATATGTGTTTATTGTATATCAACCTAACAATTAACTTTAAACAATCATAATAAATAAAAAATGATGTTAAAAGTAATACAGAATATGAATAATATACATTTGTAAACAAAATTTGTGTGACCATCTATCAAATTAAATAGTCTATATGATCATTGAAATAAATTCTAGAGGTGTCCTCTTTTCCCTTTTAAAAATTCATCATTATAAGAAAGCAAAAGTATAAATGATAGATCACATTCCACACGCAGGGGCTGACCCCATAATTGATATTATCCCGGGCTAAATTAAAAAATTTATATTTTCAAGTGATCATAAAAATTCATAAATAGAAAGAAATACAACAAATAAAGGGGATACAAAGAGCCTTATTCTTATAAATACGTACTCTAAACGAAAATAGATATAAAAAAAAGAGTAGAAAACAAAAGGCAATTCAAATATAAAAAAATATTTTTCAATTATGGAATCCAACATTACAACCTATAATAACATGCAGTTATATAAGGATAATGAATCAATTAAATATTTTAAGCTAAATTAAATCAATACATGTTGTTACAATCAATTAAAATTCGCAAGTAAAACTTTAATATTTGAACTCAAGTACTTAATTAACAAGTTTAAATGAATTAAACAACTAAAAATTATTAATCCTTTAAAATTATAAATATGTTATTAGTCAAAGTTTCGATAATAAACTCAACTCATCCAGTAAAAATATATTTGAGTGCCACTGTTTCTTTGGTAGGCACTTTAACTCTCTTTGAAGAATCAGATGCTGATGATTTTTCTATAAAAAATTCCTCAAAATGCTCAAATTTTATTTTCTAAATTGTCCTCTTAGTTGTTATAACTACTAAATGAAATCTCAAAATTCACATTAACAAGTTTATGAAAATATTGATACTTGCTATTACGTGTTGCTTTTGTAAGTATTTTTAATACTAGTGATAATTTTATATTAGATGACATACTTTTTTCAATTAGAAATTTTTTAAAATAAACTAAAGCAGTAATAACATTTTGACCTCCTAGTGTTTTCAATCTATTCAATAAATATACAATTTAATCATTTTATAAAATAAGTCACTAATATCAATTGAAAAAATATAATTGAATTAAAGACATTTCTGAAAATAAAATAAAAACTATGGTATAATATAAGATTGAAGAAAATATAAGGAAAATTGAGCTAGGGACATATATGAAAATAAAATAAAAACTCTATTATAATATAAGATTGACGAAAATATAAAGGGTATAAATAATTTTTCATGATCAAGACCATGCTACAACTCGGTGTGGCAAGGTCTGCCACTGTCCACACGTTTTAACAGTATTTGGTCTTTCTTGGTCCACACGGCCAAAAATTAAATCCCACACGTTTTGCATTTTTTGGCATTTTAGAAAATTTAGGTGCATTTGGAATTGATGTTGTTGTGGAAAAAAAGTTATAATTATGAAACAAAAGTTAATAATATGTAATAAATATAAATTTTAAATAATCATTTTGATAAAATTATTAAAGATATAATAGGACTCCATTATACAAGTGAAAAATTATATCAACATAACTTTTAAAGTACAGCAACTAGTGTTTACCAAACACTTTATTGCTGTAACTTAGAAGGTACAATTGACCAATCTCAATTTCAAACGCACTCTTTAGCAAGTGGAGTCAATATGCATTCAATTATTATTAGTTAACAAAATAGAATTTTTGTCCAAGTGCAGATGTTGTAAAAAAATTTTTTGAAAAAAAAATAATAATGAAAACTTATCTTTATGTATGTATATCAATTTACTGCTGCCAATCGATAGAGATCAAATTTCAAGTCATGCACTTGTACAGCCAGCAAACATCTAATCACTTCAGCAATTTGCGTCGTCCAATGATCAATGTGAAATTCTATAGGTTGGCCGCATATTCCCCTAAAATTAATTAATTTTACCGAAAGAGATTTACTGGACAGTTCAAGCGTGTCTACTTTTCTATTGTTTTCTAGCCATCAATTTGGAGATTCTTCAGTCAAATTAACATGTGAGAGATTAACATATTTGGAGTCATGCTAATGGAAAAGGAATTTGGAAAATGTGCCACCATCTCCAAAACCAGTCAATGAGATACATAGAAGTTAGAATTGGAATTTTGGGGGGCCAAAGAATGTGACTCTATTTTTGCATATATTTGGGTATTTCCACACCTGAGTGTTGAATGGTTCAAGCGTGTCTACTTTTCTGTTGTTTTCTAGCCATTAATTTGGAGATTCTTCAGTCAATTAACGTGTGAGAGAATAACATACTCGGAGTCATGCTAATGGAAAAGGAATTTGGAAAATGTGCCACCATCTCCAAACCAGTCAATGAGATACATAGAAGTTAGAATTGGAATTTTGGGGGGCCAAAGAATGTGACTCTATTTTTGCATATATTTGGGTATTTCCACACCTGAGTGTTGAATGGTTCAAGCGTGTCTACTTTTCTGTTTTTCTAGCCATTAATTTGGAGATTCTTCAGTCAAATTAACGTGTGAGAGATTAACATACTCGGAGTCATGCTAATGGAAAAGGAATTTGGAAAATGTGCCACCATCTCCAAAACCAGTCAATGAGATACATAGAAGTTAGAATTGGAATTTTGGGGGGCCAAAGAATGTGACTCTATTTTTGCATATATTTGGGTATTTCCACACCTGAGTGTTGAATGGTTCAAGCGTGTCTACTTTTCTGTTGTTTTCTAGCCATTAATTTGGAGATTCTTCAGTCAAATTAACGTGTGAGAGATTAACATACTCGGAGTCATGCTAATGGAAAAGGAATTTGGAAAATGTGCCACCATCTCCAAAACCAGTCAATGAGATACATAGAAGTTAGAATTGGAATTTTGGGGGGCCAAAGAATGTGACTCTATTTTTGCATATATTTGGGTATTTCCACACCTGAGTGTTGAATGGTTCAAGCGTGTCTACTTTTCTGTTGTTTTCTAGCCATTAATTTGGAGATTCTTCAGTCAAATTAACGTGTGAGAGATTAACATACTCGGAGTCATGCTAATGGAAAAGGAATTTGGAAAATGTGCCACCATCTCCAAAACCAGTCAATGAGATACATAGAAGTTAGAATTGGAATTTTGGGGGGCCAAAGAATGTGACTCTATTTTTGCATATATTTGGGTATTTCCACACCTGAGTGTTGAATGGTTCAAGCGTGTCTACTTTTCTGTTGTTTTCTAGCCATTAATTTGGAGATTCTTCAGTCAAATTAACGTGTGAGAGATTAACATACTCGGAGTCATGCTAATGGAAAAGGAATTTGGAAAATGTGCCACCATCTCCAAAACCAGTCAATGAGATACATAGAAGTTAGAATTGGAATTTTGGGGGGCCAAAGAATGTGACTCTATTTTTGCATATATTTAGGTATTTCCACACCTGAGTGTTGAATGGTTCAAAAATGCTCCAGTGATATTGAGATTTGGAAGTGAGAGTTTGAAAATATGGGGTCTTCAATTGGCAGAATATAAATGAGGGGAGATGAGGAGATATTTTCCAATAAGTTGATAGAAGAGATGTATCAAACTTGAAAGGAGATATCATACTAATTATTTGCCAAGCACCAAGGCAAATTATGGTTAAAAAAAAAGGAAAAGAAAAAAGAAAGAACCCTTGCAGATGCACCACTCGCATTTATCTGAAAAATAATTCATCATTTACCTTAGAACGGTTAATAAATGCATAAAATCTTAAATCTTTTAACATACAAATTAAACAATAAGTTTACTATTAGTCGTCGCAGCCTTAGGAATGCATACTTTTGTCATGAAAATAAGAAATCTATCCATTTTTAAAGACTACTAACTGTAACAATATGTAAAACAATTAATGTAATTCTTATAATAGGAGGAAGAGTATTCATTACCTCTATTCAAGAAAGGTACCCTCAAGTCTAGAATATGACTGTCAATTAGGGGTGGGCGCAGTTCGGTTCGGTTCAGTTCGGATCAAGATTGAACAAAACCGATTAAATTCGGTTATTTTATAAAAAGAACCGAATAATAACCTAATACAATAAAGAACCGAACATAAACCAATCTATTTAGTTCTATTCAGTTCGGTTCGGTTTTTTTAGTTCTGGGTTTATTGGGCCTATTTTGAATTCTAAATTTTTAGCCTATTGGGCCTCATTAATGGAATAATTTTTCTTAGTAATCAATCCATCATAGTTTCATTACAAATACTAACAATAAATATAAAGTATTCAAAACACATTTATCACTACTGTCTTACTAACTACTATTAACAAAATATGAAATATTAAGATTTAAGAATACTAATCTAGACTCCGATGTTCTATCTAAATAAACATAAAGTTGTAAAGAAAAATAAAAATAGCAATAATTACAATACATAATAAAAATAACAATCGTGTGTGAGCAGGTTTATTGTAATCATTTTGCATAGCCGATTAACATATAACATATTTCATGTTTTGGTAAAATTACAAAAACATCCCAGTTCTTTGGTTCGATTATTCAGTTCAGTTGAGCGAACCGAAATCCGAACTGGTATTTCGGTTTTTTATTATAAATCGGATATTTGGATATTTATAAGAATTAAAACCGATCTAAACCTGAACGGGGCCACCAGTTCGGTTTGGTTTTTCCTAGGTCTCAATTTTTTTGCCCAGCCCTACTGTCAATGTTAGAAAAATTAACGCATAATTCATGACCAAATATTCTAAATCGTTGGAATTAAGATAATTTAAAAATTAACATTGCACAAGAAATAAATCAAAAATTTTACTTTGATCACATAATAGATGAAAATTAAGATATATATAATTAACATCTATTTTTTTTACTTTTAAATTACCACTTTTTCTTTATTATTTGAAGTAAATTGCTCTGTAAAACTCTCACTATAATATATATAACTAAAACTTTTTTTGGAAATAAAAATTAACTTTAAAGTAAAAAACCAGTAAAATTATCATTTTAGCTAGAAGGCTTTATATTTGGAAAGGGGACCATTCCATTACTGTAAATTCTTCGAACTTGATGAAATTAAGCAACTTACAACTTTAGCTATATATGTCAGGGAAACTAGTTAACAATTTATGCGTTTAAAAATTCGTTAATAATTTATGAATTTAACTATTTATTTTGCATTGGAAAATTATTAGAACCAAGTTAATCTGTTTAATAATTAGGATAGGATTGAAGAAAGTCCAAATTTATTGTCTAGATTTAGATTTAAACACTTATAAAAAATTTTGTTTTCTTCAATATTACAATTGCATTTAGGCGCCACAAAAATGTCAATTTCATTGTAGGTCATGCCCAACTCCACTAATAAGTTACTCAAAGAATCTTTTTTTGAGTATGGCCAGTTTGGTATTATGATGGCTGATTAAATAGTCCACTTCTATTGTACAGATGAGATAAGTTGTTGATTAGAGTATTTGATAAATTGTGATGTTGTGGTTATTTGTGAAATTAAAAAATAGTGTAAATGTTTTTAGTAAATTTTATTATAAAAGTGTTATTTTATTATATAATAATTAAAATAAAAATAAATTTAAGTTACTTTTTTATTTTTTAGAGTATGTTTAATAATGTCTAGACCTACTTTTTTCTTTATTTTTAATAACATAACAGACATTATCATCTTTTTTTTTTATTTTGAACCACCCATGACCCATTCTACATCTTTAACTATTAAAAAATACATTCTCTCTCTCTCTCTCTCTCTCTCTCTCTCTATATAGCCCACGAGAGGGCTCTACGTCATTCACTATTTACTTATAAGACATCTTATACACCTAGCCAGCTTGCAGTTGACTTACTTGTTTGTCTTCTGCACGTTTTCATTCATTAATTTTGTTCGCTTTCTTTCCATATTTGTCATTTTGCTATAATTTTCCACTGCATTTTGAGCTTGTAACAATTAATAATTCATCATTTAGCTTAAAACAATTAATAAACGCATGAAGTCATAAATCTTTTAACATATATATACGTTAAATATTAATTTTGTTGAAAGTCGCTGCCTTAGGCAGGCATAATTTGGTTATGAAAACAATAAATCTTTCCATTCTTAAAGACTATTAACTATAGCAAGAAACCAAATAATACAATTTTTATAATAGGAAAAGAGAGTCATTCCCTTCATCAAGAAAGATACATTAAGTCTAGAATATGAAAATCAATGACCCAAAAATTAACATGCGCATAATCTATGATCGAATATTCTAAATCCTTGAAATTAAAATAACCTAAAAATTAATATTGAACAAAAAATAAATGAAATTGTCACTTGGATCACATAATCAATGAAAATCATGATAAAATCAACACCTATTTATTTTATTTCTAAATTATGAATTTTTCATTATTATTCAAAGAAGGGAATTTTTCTTAAAAAACTCTCACCATAATATTTGTGGCTTAAACTATTTTTGTTTTGAAATATAAAAAAAAAAAAGGTATGACACGATTAGGCATCAATTTCAAAATAACACGGTTTGATCAGCTCCAATTTATGATGTTATTATCAAATGAGAAAATTTCCTAGTTTTTGGAAGTCGTTTCGTATCAAATAATCGAGGATTGAAATAAATCGGATAATAATAAAAAAAATAAGAAAGTTAAGTTGATGTCCACTGTTTGCGTAAGTAAAAAGTTTGACTCTTAAGAAGCCATTAATTTCATGACAGATAATAAAGCGATTTTGATTACTCTATAATTAATGAAAATTTTCTAGGTTTTGGAAATCTTGGAGAGAAATTAATTGGTCGGTTTCTTGATTTATGGTAATCAAATAATGCGTGACTTGGAAAAATCTTCCCCCGTTCTTTAAGTTATTATTTGACTTTGTTAATAAAATGAAAGAAAAACATTAAGAGAAACTCAACAGAGGTAAGCAGAAGCTGTACTCTAAAAAATTCATGGGGGGCCTAGCAGAAAGGTTATTAAATTCTGGTCTTCTGAGTTTAAATTACGTCACAGTTTAAGTTATCTCAAGAATATGGGTTTGGTCAAATTTTTCTCAGTTATCTCAATATTGTTGCTAATTCATTGGCTAATCAAAGATACAGTTGCAACTCCTCTTGGAGAAAATTGAGGAAAATCTTCTTGAAGATGGCTAAATCATAAAAAGATGGTATATTGCGGCCGGACGGATTATAAGAGCATCTCTAAAAGCCTGTATAAATTTTACTTTTCAAATATCTATTTGCTTATCTATGTGGTAAATAGAAGAGTGAAAAAATATTATATTCTTAAAAAAAAAATTCAAATAGAAATAAGTTAATATTATTTTAATCAAATAACTTTTTTAAGGAAAAACTAATAGTAATTAAAACACTTCTTTCTCTTTCTCCAATAAAATGTTATAAAATATAAATTAAAAGGGGAGAAATCAACTCTTCAAATTTGAAGAGAAATAATCATTTCTTATTTGAAAAATTTTAATTAGAGTGTCTTTTAGAGTTTTAAATATTGATGTAACTCTTCAAATAAGTAATAAAATCTTATTTAAAAGTCTTTTGGTGATGCTCTAAATTAAGTGAATATATCTAACTTTGTTAAAATTAAAGCTTCATAAGACATAACTAATGCTCTCAATAATTTTATTCTTAACGTCCGAAATCGCAAGGGATATTGTTAATGCGATTAATAGTGCGTTTGGAATTGAAGTACTGTAACTTTTAAGTTACAATTGTTGTGAAAAAAAAATTATAGTAAATATAAATTTTAAATAATAATTTTGATAAAATTATTAAATATATAATAAATTTTGTATTATACAAGTGAAAAATTATATCAACATAATTTTTAAGTTACATCAGTTAGTGTTTATCAAACACTTTAGTACTGTAACTTTTAAAGTACGGCTGCCCAACCTTAATCCCAAACACACCGTAAAGAAGGCCCAAAAAAGTTAGAGAAACTCTCCTCGTTATTAAAGTTCTGTAATTTATTCCTCCCCAAGAATGAATATTAACAAACAAGGGCAAGTAAATACACCGCCAAAAAAGGTGGATTGTGTGACTGCTAATTTCCCGTCACATAAGATCTTCTGTGACCGCAAGAGGACGGCAAACAGCGGTTCCATAGGCGGGCGTCCCAAAGCTTACGCGAATGTTTTGTGGGCGGGAGAAAAGGTCTTTGTGACTGCAAAAAGTCGTCGCAAAAGGTAAAACTGGGTCACAAAGAAAATGACGGCTTTAGCAGTCGCGAATTCATGAATTTCATTTGCACTGCATCCGTGCCCCTTTTTTTATTTTTCAGGATACCCATCCAGACATGCCAAATACCAAAAATTATATAATTCCAATAATTTAGCAAAAAAAGTTTCGTAAAAGAGAATATGACCAAAGATAATTTGTTACTAACCTTTCATGTATTAAATGAAGGGGATAACAAAGTGAATATCAAAGTAGAATGGCGGGCATGGGTATACCCAAAGATCGGCCCATAAGCTAGCACCAGACTTGGGAACAACAACTGCAACATTAGACATATATTTGACAGCAAGCAGAACATCACTACTCCCCACAAAAGCAGCCCATACATCTCCAATTCCAAATAAATGCCTTCAGATAGTGTGTACTGTCAAACAGTCAAACCTATATAAAACCCAAAGGTATTAGCATCTACAACAAATTATTGTATAAGATAAACAATGGGGAGGAGCAGGGGTATTCTACATTTTGTTAGACATCTTGAAGGCCTCGTAATAGGATCAATTGAATGTTAGGTAACCTACAATATTCGACAACTATTTTTCATATTACATGTGCCCTTAATGCAAACTGGACAAAGTTGACAATTTCAGTAACTTGAATTTATAGATGATTCTACTAGAATACTATGCACAGTAGATTTATAACATTTACAAATCAAAAGTCATCTCGTTCACCAGAAAGACTCCTGAGTTGCACAAACCAATTTCACTACACCATACCAGAACTTTGTTGAACTTTCCTGGATCCACCTGATTGGCATGCCAGACAAATTTGGCCTGTTACAAACCTATTTTTGCTAAAAAATGCATCCATCAAAGGACGCTGACTTGCTATTGTCACTTCATTTTGTTAGTCTGTATTGCTCGCATTATTCACATTAAGTTACAAACCACATTATTATGGGTTTTCTTTGTTTTGAGTTTTTGTTAATTTAATGAGACAGAATCTCGCATCCCTTGCCATTTCTTCAGCTAAATTTAGGAGAATAAGCCTTTATTGCATCCATCTCAGAAGAGAACACCAACATAGCATTAATATGTATGAAAAGGAAAAGACAACATTAACATAATGCATTCATATGTATGAAAAGGAGAAGAAAACACTAACATATGCATTCATATGTATGAAGAAGCAGACTTTGACAAACAAAATCAGTTGTCAAGCAATAACATGCAATGACCAAATATCATTTCTTTAAGAGTACCTGGTTTGCCAGTAATGCCAGATTCTGCTGAACAGCAATCTTCCCACCAGCAACTTGTGAATCAATATTGTTTGAATTGTATGATGCTCCCATATACTTCAAAACAGAACCAATAACCTCTTGGGGAGAATTAACCATTGAAATTCTTCCTGCGAGCTCAGGCCGCCACAGATCTTTCCAGTCCTACAATTCATTTTCATTAATCATGTTATTGTGCTAGAATACAGATCTCTCAAAACAGCATCAACAAATTTCTCATTATATTTTCCAGTGTGAACAAATTGTCTAATGAGCAGAGCATGTCAAAAAATACAACAACTCTGCAGCCTAATCCTTCCTGTTCCAAGCAGGCACGTGTTTAAAATGAGGAATAAAAGAGCCATCAAATGCCCCAAAAAAACTACCATTTGGCAGTTCATTTCAGAAAACAACTTCAGACAAGATCTTACTAATTGATGACCAATGAAACTTCGCCTCATCATTTCTACATGTCACAATGAACAACATTTAAACATCAATAAACAGGATCAAACCAGTTTCATTATGTTTTTGGATCATACTGATAGACTCACACTAAGATGATGAGCAACTGTAAAATTACTTGACTAAAGATGTTACTTTTTATTGTTAGAGCTTGGTCAGTATTTATTTGTGTGGGTGAAATTTTTATTTTAATTATTAGAAGCAGATATCCAGTGGGGATTATATAAAGGTTGAGAGATATCTTGGTATAAAAAAGGGAAAAAAGAATGAAGATCCCCTGTCCTTATTCATTTAAATTTTGACCATTTTCGAGACAAAACTTGACTACAGAATAATAAACTACTGAACTGTTTTCTCCCCATATTCTTTATTTTGAGATATCTTCTCCAAGGTAACCCTCGTATCAAAGCATACTTCATACATTGGAAAAATTTTCCATCATTACAGATGATAATTTGAATTGTGAGACATGAGACACACTGTGTGTTTGTTTTACCAAACTCAAGTTAGTTGGCTATGCTGAACGACATTGACAGTGTTCAGTGACAATATTCAGATCGAGATTCTGTAACTTTTTGGGTCAATCTGAACATAGTTGAAAAAACAATGATCAACCCACAATAGGGGGTAGTAGTTAGACCAATTGCTCAATCTTAGGCAAGAAAAATTTAGTGCTACTGACTGTTCATCCCATTTTGAAGTGCTCATGTCACATTGTGAAGTCAGTTAGCAGGTTTCAGTGGCATTGACCAAATTTATTAATTGCATCGAGCAGGAGGTTAACTGCACTTTCCTAGGATCCTGGATGATGTCTACCATGTGGCCTTAGAAATCGGAAGATACCTCCACCTTCATAACTTCCTAGACATTTTAAAGGATATTTTAATTGGCAGACAATAGCTTCTCATGGTTATAGTATCTTAAGTTCTAATATTAACCCTGACTTACGAGCTAGCATACCCAAGGAGACAATATTTAATTTTTCTAGTTCACATCCAACCAACTCACTTATTAAGTGCCATCACTACATGCTACAGTGGAATAGCTTCTCATTGTTTTTAATGAACCATTTGTGGAAGATAATATCATTGAGTTTATAGACTCTTTCAGCGATACCAATACCATTATTACCCGTCAATAAGATGCTTCTAAAGATATTATCATCAAAAATATTGAGTAGAAAGGCAGTCTTGATTTTGTTTGATATAAAACTAAATGAGTTTAAAGACAGTTATTACCTCAATCGGAGCCAAACTATGCTTTCGAAATTTACTTTTCTTGTAGGCTCTCACCATTGTGCCCCACCTGTATGGTGCCGCCCATATTTCACCTCGAGGATCAATTTCTCCTGCATCATTCCTGCGTAGATATACCAGAGACTTCGTTAGTGCAAATAAAAGCAAATAAACAAATAAATAAAACGACTAAGAAGGGTAATACAGATAGAGAACAAATTACGTTACCAAATTTCAATGTAAGACAATAAAAATTATCGGGTCAAAGACAAAGATGTTACCTTCCATTTGTGACTTAAGCATTTGAACCAATCTTGGTCTTCAGCTCCAGCTATTGGCTCAATCAATCTCTTTTTAATGGCAAAACTAAGCCATGAATCACCAACACTAACCAAATCAGCAGCCATATAAGAAGCTGACTTAGCCTTAACTTTGTTAAAGGGCACAGATAAATTGTTAACGATCCCATCAATGCTAGCACACAAATTCATCTGAAACTTCAATCTCTTTCCTTGACTTCGCATAAAATCCTTAACCCAAGATTGAGGCAGTGAATTCTGAACAGAAACAACTCTCAAAGGCACGGTCAATGCGTACGTTTTCGATTTCCAATTCTCAAATCCTTGTTTCAATTTCTCATCCTCTTTTTTATCTGTGTCTTGATTAAGCAATTAGTCTTGTTGGGTGACAATTGGAGTAAGAGGGAGTTGTGTGGGACCACCGAGAAAATACGGACTCCGAATCCGAGAAAGAGTACAACGGAAGCAGAGGCCAGTTGAAGAGGGAGCTTCAAATGGAGATGGAGAATCTGTCGGTCACTGTGAGCCGTTGGATTAACGTGGGTCCGGGAGAATCTGTGGCCTGAATTGAGCGTGGTTTAGATGAATTTGACAAGGGGAATAGAGTTAGGGTAGGACGGTTGAGAAAGGGAATAAGAAGAGTTTAGTGAATTAGCACAAGATGATAACGCCGTAACCAAATGAATTTCACAAAATTATTTAATTACCTTCACATGATTACAAAATAACTGAAAAATAATTTCTAAGTCAATTGATACGTTGATGTGGCACTTTTTTATAGCTGTTAAAATGGTAAACAAAAAATTATTAAAAAAATTTAAAATGGATATTTAAACATGTTTTTATTAGTAACTTTTATCACCCGTAATTTTAAGAACCCATATTCTACATAGCGACAGTAAAGAGGTTCTTCAATATCAAACGAAAACTCAATCCAATCCATATCCCAGAGTCTACATACGTTGATAGAGGCTTTTTTGTTATGTGTTCTTACTGCAAAATTCTAACAATCTTCCTAAGTTACTTGGGAATCTGTTCTAGGAAACAGAGTATAAAAGCTGAGTAACTGTTTTGGCAGCTATTTTCAAAGGGAATTCCTGATGAAATTGGGAAAAAAAATGTATAAATTCCTGTTCAATTAGTAATCCTTTTGATGCCAATAACAAAAAACCTTCAAGGTTATCCATTTATTTGTGCCTAAGAAGGGGAAATGCCTTTGTATAAACAGCTTCAAATGAAGAAATTACACCTTCATGCACAGCAGCTATAATGAAGAAGACATTGATGGCATTAGCTTCCTGTTGTCACGGGATGAGTGTTTTGCGCAGCTAACCCGTGCGGCACTTAGACAACTTTGCCGAATGTTGCTAAGTAAGCCTATAGCTTTTCGAACAAGAAAAGAAAGCAATTGAGCCAAAGAAAGAACTTGTATTGCACAAAGAGAGATTACAATTCTTGTTGTTGAGTTTGTTGGATGCAAATACCTAATGCCATCCCATATTTATAGGGGAGGCTTGTCAAGCTCTAGAGATTCTAGAGAATTCTACAATGTGTCTAGAATTTTAGATATTTACATGTGCTGGAAATGTATGGAGTATTCTAGAATATTTACAAGCTCATTTGTGCTAGAGTTGCCTAGAAGTTTTCGAAATTTGGCCAAGCTAGCACTCTTGGCCTTGTGTTGGCTCTCTAGCCCGAAATTGTGGGCAATTGGGCTAGCGAATTGGGCGGACCGTAACATCCTCCCCCACCTAAGCTCGCGGCGTCCTCGTCGCGATCTCATCCTTGCTCTTTGAGGGACTTGTTTCGCGATTTGCCGTTAGTCTTCTTGTGCTTCTCTCTTGGGGAGGTTCCGCCACTTGCTCCGCATGTGGTCGTTTCCTTCTTTCGGTTGGTGTTGCGGCGTTTCCTTTTGCTTTTCCGCAACCTCTTATACTCGGATGGCTTTGTGCGTTGCTCAACCACTCGTTTCGGTGGGAGCTTCGGAGGCATAGCGTCCTTGCCTTTATCATGGACGGCTCGTGCTTGTTGTGGGACTTGGCTTGGAGGGCTTTCAGAATCCTCTCCCTTGTGGTGTTGCCGAATGGAGACCAAGTGGTCCGGATTCTTCTTGAATCCTCGTCTGCATTGCATGACCGAGAGCGCCTTTTTTGCGGGTTGTGCGCGCTCGACCTGTACCACGCATGCCTTACTCCCATCGAAGATGCTAAGGGAGTTCGTTGCGGGGAGTGGAAAGGCATGTACTTTGTCGAAGAATTCCATGCCAAGGATCATTGCGAAGTCATCCATCAGCACAATCGAGAAGTCGAGCTTCCCATTCCATGTCCCAATCGTGACGTGTACGCCTCGTGTGGTTCCCGCAAATGGCTTGGCGGGTGAGTTTACAGCCTTGATGGTGCCTCCGTGCTGCGTTACCTTGAGGCCTAGACACTTAGCCTCTTCTTCGGAGATGAAGTTGTGCGTTGCTCCTGTGTCAAGGAGCGCACGAACTGTTCAGCCATTGATGAGCACACTTACGAACATGAGCCATTTCCTTGTAGGTGCTGGCGGTTGGCTCACGAGTGTGCTAAGGCGTTGGAGCGAACCCAAGTTGTGTTGAGGTTCCTCCGCAGTCGATGTGTGTTGACCCTTTAGTTGTGCCACGAGGGCGTTCAGCGACTTTTTCTCCGGGTAGTCGCGCACCCAGTGAGGGCCATTGCAAATGAAGCATCGGCTTCGAGGCTTGGGTGGCTTCTCGGACTTACTTTGCCCGCCCTTGCTGCTTGGAGGCTTTTTCTTACTCCATTCCTTGCAATTGCGGTCATTGTCCTCATGGCTTTCTCTCCCACCTTGGTCGTAGCTAGACCTCTTGTCCTTGAGCTGGGCGGAGTATTCGGTGAGCGACTCCGCAATAGCGATAGCGTCATCAAGTGTATGAACACCACGCCTATCAAGCTCGGTCTTGGCCCAATCCTTGAGGCCATCTTGGAAGTAGAAGAGTGAATTCTTGTCGGACATGTCGCTTATCTCCAACATAAGGGTAGTGAACTCGTTGATGTAGTCTCGAATGCTACCCGATTGCTTGAGGCGACGTAAGCGCACTCGCGCTTCCTTTTCCGCATTACTTGGGGAGAACTGCTTTCAGAGTTCTTACTTGAAGTCGGCCCAAGTGTCGATGGCACAAATTCCCTTGCCCATCTCGCCATACTTGCGACGCCACCATAATTGTGCAGCGTCTCTAAGATAGGTGGGTGCAGTGCCCACCTTCGATGCCTCATCTCGTACACCCATGGCATCGAAGTATTGATCCAGCCCAAAGAGGAAATTGTCCACGACTGTGGCATTGCGTGTGCCATCGTATGTGTCGAGCTTTGGCACGTCAATGCGGCGCGCATCACTCGAGTTTGCGGAAGCTGGACTTGCGGAGAGTGTGCGCTTGTGCCATGCCCAATCCGAGCGGACTTCATCCACTTCCGCACGGACAGCTCGTAGTTCCTCCTGAACAAAACTACGAAGTTTCAGCAACTCATCATGGAAGGATCGAAACTCACCTCGAAGAGTGTTCGCTTGCTCATGGATGAGAGCTTTTGAGGCCACTCTTCCCTCCAATCTCGCGAGGCTATCTTGAGCGAAGGACAATGCTATTTCGAGAGTGCCTACACGAGGCTCCAACGCATCCACAGATGGGGCCTTGGACTTGCCACGATTCTTGCCTTGGGCGCGTTCTCCCTCTCGGCCACGGCTTGGTTCCGGTGGAACGTCCACACCAACAACACCCTCTTGTGCTACATTCGAAGGGTTGCCCATTGCTTCGTGAGCTACTTGCGTGCGTGCAAACCTTAGCTCTGATACCACTTGTCACGGGATGAGTGTTTTGCGCAGCTAACCCGTGCGGCACTTAGACAACTTTGCCGAATATTGCTAAGTAAGCCTAGAGCTTTCTCGAACAAGAAAAGAAAGCAATTGAGCCAAAGAAAGAACTTATATTGCACAAAGAGAGATTACAATTCTTGTTGTTGAGTTTGTTGATGCAAATGCCTAATGTCATCCCATATTTATAGGGGAGGCTTGTCAAGCTCTAGAGATTCTAGAGAATTCTACAATGTGCCTAGAATTCTAGATATTTACATGTGCTGGAAATGTATGGAGTATTCTAGAATATTTACAAGCTCATTTGTGCTAGAGTTGCTTAGAAGTTTCTGGAATTTGGCCAAGCTAGCACTCTTGGCCTTGTGTTGGCTCTTTAGCCCGAAATTGTGGGCAATTGAGCTAGCGAATTGGGCGGACCGTAACATTGTTCTGTCTTCTTCATCCTTGCCGAGGTTGGTAGCAGCAACTTTAATTGTTCGAAGCAAAACTCGTCTTTCGTTTCTCATTAAACCTTGTGAGGTAATGCTTTAGATGTAAGAACTACATATTACGTGAATTATAATTTGTTTTTTAATTTAGACAATTTCGGTGTTTGTTAACGATGTTTGTACTTGGTTTTAATCAATCAATCAATCATTTAGTTAAATTTATTTCACTTTCATGCTATGAACCAGTTCTATAATGACAAATGCTTAATTACATGTTAATTAACATCATAAAATATAGCTTGATAGGTTTCTTTCTAGTGATCAATTACCATATTCCTTATATGGTACAAGATTTGAAAGGTTGATCACAAGTTAACTAATTAATCAACTGTTATTGGACTTTTGTAGCTTTTGTCTTGAATTCATTTTCCATGGCTAAGCATATTCTTTTCATAGTAAATTAACGTTTTGATTTAAGTACCAGTACATCCTAGTTGTAATAATAAACGCCTCTGCTACAGTTTTAATTTTTTGGATGTGATGAAATAAAATAAAATGTGGCTCATGCAAAGTACTTAATTTATTATGTGTTATGTGACGAACACGTATTTAAAAAATGCGGTAGTAAGTAGTTGGCAGCAGTAAAGGCCATTGAAAGCAGGACAGTCTTTACCAACATTGAATCCTTTAATCCATGTCAAATGATCATGCTTGGTTTCAGGAGCAACGGACCTCAAGAACTTGACATAATCTTCCTCATGGAACTTGCAAAGATATTCAGTGGGATTAAAAACTTGCATGTGATGAAGCAAGCTGTACTCGGAAAGCAGGGCATAAGTCATTGTGATTCTCTGAGGTTTCATGGCGTGATTGTGACCGTAGAAATAGTTGCTAATTTCAGGGTCATAAAAGTAACTAATCTTTCTCTTCATGCCGTCAGCCTCTAGATGGTAGAGAATTCCCTTCTGTTTCCATCATCCTACAGTTCTGAAGAGAACTTAATTAACCCTTTCTTTTTGCATTTCTTCTCTCCTTCAACACCCCCCCCCCCGGCGGCGGCGCCGCCGCGAGAAGCCATTTATTCTCATTTAATTGTTATAAGCTGAATCAGGAGATAAATGGAGAGATCTGGATTTTATAGCGAATAGAAGAGAGTATTTTTTACCAAATCCAATGAGGAATAAGAAATGAAATCAAATCATTGGGCCTTTACCTCTCCTCATCTGAATTTTCCTTAGCTATCAAGGTTTTAGATTATTATATTACTGTATTCTTTTATTGTACATCAATTGTAAAAGAATTGCTTTGGGACTCAGCATAGTATTTTAACCATCATTTCTGAGTAAATTCTTGCTATAAATACTCGTGTTGAGCTCTTCCAAATGCGTTTAACAGTAGAGGCACGGCTTGTTTTCAAGGTTTGAGGTCTAATGTTTTATTACCAAAATGTGCTTCAGGACTTTCATCAAACACCTTGCTTCTTCTATCAAACACTTGATGAAGCAGCATATTTCAGCTATTTAGCCCTCATTGAGGCTCTTATAAGCCATTTCGATCGCAACTGCAGTTAAGGAGAGCAGCAAGCATCGTCCCCGATGACAACCTCTTTAGCTACAGCATTATTACCGTGGCATGAAAGTATTGATAAATGAAAACAAATCAGTCACAGAGTAATTGGATAATAAGAGTTTTTATTCTTAGATACACTCATTTTTGCAAATCACAAGAAGCTCAAACCATTTCTTAACCCTACAGCTTGTGCTCGAAAATATCTTAAACCATGGCGCCAGAAAATCTTACAAACTAATAACAAGAACTAATATCTTATGAAAGATGATGGTTATTGTTTGGTTTTTAAATGATATTTTGTTGCCCCTGAACATTATCGATGTACAACTAAAAATATTGAAATATTGGGAGAGTTTTGTACGAGTGGCGACTGGATACCATCAATTGTGTGTTTTTGTTAAGGATAAGAATCTCAATTTCTGTCCCCATCTTTGGAAGAGATTTCCGTTCTCACTAGTGGCGCAACCCATATGATTTGTTGCATTAAATTTCTCTTTTATCAAAGTAGATTTTCAAGCTCCCAAGAAACTTATTGTTATAAATAACGATATCGATAGACTGTAATCAAACATTTCAAGAATCTGGGGAATTGACAGACAAAGCCTAAGAAAGAAACACTGCAATTATTACGCTACATTTACCGACACACTCAATCTGTCTTAGGGAATTTAAATTTATAATACTGCAGAATAACAGAAAAATTAGCAAGATCATCACCTCTAATGTTATAGTTCTCAAAACTCATTCCAAGCCGTGTCTTAGCAAGAGTAATTGGAATATTCAAAGCCAAGAATATAGGTTATCCAATGATCTTCTTAATTTATAAAATTAAAAGAAAAAAAGAGTTAATGTTGACTTGGTTTTACCAAAAAAAAAAAAAAGGATGACACTAATAGGCATCAATTTCAAAATAACGCGGTTTGATCAACTCCAAATTAAGATGTTATTATCAAATGACAAAATTTTCTAGTTTTTGGAAGTCGTTTCTTATCAAATAATTGAGGATTGAAATAAATAGCATAATAATAACAGAAGTAAGATAGTTAAGTTGATGTCCATTGGTTTGCGTAAGTAAAAAGTTTGACTCTCAAAAAGACATTAATTTCATGAGAGACAATAACGCGATTTTGATCCACTCTATAATTAATGATGTTGTTTTCAAATAGCAAAATTTTCTAGCTTTTGGAAATCTTGGAGAGAAATTAATTTGATCGGTTTCTGGATTGATGGTAATCAACTAATGCATGACTTTGAAAAATCTTCCCCCGTTCTTTAAGTTATTATTTGACTTTATTAATAAAACGAAAGAAAAACATAAAGAGAAATGAAACAGAGGTCAGCAGAAGCTGTACTCTAGAAAATTCTCAGGGGCCTAGCAGAAAGGTTTTTAAATTCTGGTTTTCTGAGTTTAAATTAAGTCGTTTTTAAATTCTGGTTTTCTGAGTTTAAATTAAGTCACAGTTTAAGTGATCTCAAGAATATGGGATTGGTCAAATTTTTCTCAGTTATCTCAATATTGCTGCTAATTCTTTGGCTAATCAGAGACACAGTTGCAACTCCTCTTGGAGAAAATTAGGAAAATCTTCTTGAAGATGGTTAAGGGTGCGTTGCTAAATCATAAAAAGATAGTACATGGTGGCCGGACGGATTATAAATTAAGTAAATATATCTAACTTCGTTAAAATTAAAGCTTCATAAGACATTACTAATTCTCTGTGTGATTTTATTCTTGGCTTCCGAAACTGCAGGGGATATTGTTAATGCGATTAAAGAAAGCCCAGCAAAGTTAGTGACAAACTCTCCTTGTTATTAAAATTTTGTAATTTATTCTCCTCTCCAAGAACATTAAAAAACAAGGGCAAGTAAATACACTACAAAAAAAAAAAGGTGGATTATGCGACTGCTAATTTTCCGTCACATAAGGTCTTCTGTGACCGCAATAGGACGGCAAACAGCGGTTCCATACGCGGGCGTCCCAGCTTACGCTAATGTATAGTGGGCGGGAGAAAAGGTCTTTGTGACTGCATAAGGCCGACACAAAAGGTAAATCTGGGTAAAAAAAAAAAGACAGATTTGGCCGTCGCAAATCCATGAATTTCATTCGCACTGCATCTCTGCCCCCTTTTTTTCACTTTTCGGAGTACAAATCCAGGGATTAGGATCTCTCCTGAAATGAGTTTTTAAAGATTTTCTGCCATGTGTTTTTAGTAGTAGCGTATGGATAAAATTTAATTTTTTTGAGTTTTTTTATTTATTAACAATCAATCAACAATTGAATTATTTGTTGAAGACATAATCAGATTAGGAGAGAATCTTGATCCTACATCCAAACATGCCAAATATAAAAAATTATATAATTCCAGTAATTTAGTAAAAGAAGTTTCGTAAAAGAAATTATATAATTGGTTAGTAACCTTTCATGTATTGAATCTAGATCAAATGGAAAGAACAGAGACAACACAAAAGCATACAAGACGGAATCTATCTTCAATCCTGCAAAATCCAAGGAAAAGGAATAAATACCAGAGGGAATCTATCAAAAGCAATCCGGCTTCAGAGAAAAAACACCAAATTGCACAAATAATGAAGATTATCTGATGTAACGAAGGGATTTCTGTAGCTATTTCTTAGATAGCTTGGTAGAGCAATCATATCAAGAAATCATCAGGCTTTTTCAAGTAATTAAATATCAGACATGAGCAAAATAAAACCTTAGAAGCACTTAAAAAAGCAATAAAACAATCATTCATAATCAAGATTGAAGAGAGAAATTAACGACCACGTCTAATGAGAAAATTCTACTTGATTGATGAGCTCTAGAATTAAATTTTATCTTTAAGTTGCCTGCCAGCAAATGATAACTTAATTTTTAGTAAATGAAATTTTTTAGATTTTAGATGTTCCAAAGAAATTGTAAATACCATGAGGGTTAATGTATTCTTTTATTGTACATCAATTGTAAAAATATTGCTTTGGGACTCAGCATCGTATTTTAACCATCACTTCTGAGTAAATTCTTGCTATAAATACTCTTGTATTGAGCTGTTCCAAATGCGTATAAGCAGTAGAGGCACGGTTTGTTGTCAACGTTTGAGGTGTAATGTTTTCCAAAATGGGCTTACAGGACTTTCATCAAACACCTTGCTTCTTCTATCAGGCACTTGATGGAGCAGCATATTTCAGCTATTTAGCTCTCATTGAGGCTCTTATAAGCCATTTCGATCGCAACTGCAGATAAGGAGGGCAGCAAGCATCGTCCCTGATGACAACCTCTTTAGCTACAGCATTATTACCGTGGCATGAAGGTATTGATAAATGAAAACAAATCAGTCACAGAGTAATTGGATAATAAGAGTTGGTATTCTTAGATACACTCATTTTTGCAAATTACAAGAAGCTCAAACCACTCCTTAACCCTACAGCTTGTGCTCGAAAATATCTTAAACCATGGCAACAGAAAATCTTACAAACTAATAACAAGAACTAATATCTTATGAAAGATGATGGTTATTATTTGGTTTTTAAATGATATTTTGTTGCCCCTGAACATTATAGATGTACAACTAAAAATATTGAAATATTGGGAGAGTTTTGTACGAGAGGCAACTGGATGTTTTTGTTAAGGATAAGAATCTCAATTCCCATCCCCGTCTTTGGAACAGATTTCAGTTCTCACTAGTAGCACAACCCATATAATTTGTTGGATTAAATTTCTCTCCTATCAAGGTAGATTTTCAAGCTCCCAACAAACTTATTGTTATAAATAACGATATCGATAGACTGTAATCAAACATTTCAAGAATCTGGGGAATTGACAGACAAGCTAAGGTTCCGTTGTAATTGACGTGCTGTAATTTTTTTAGTTGATTGCTGGAAAAAGCTATAATTATTAAATATAAATTAATAATATTAGTAAAATAAATTTAATCATAATTTTGGCAAAAAATAAATTATTTTGCTATACAAATGAAAATTATCAGCAAGCTACAGTTACAACATTAGTGTTTACCAACACTTTCTGTTTAACTAAAGTAATGTCCAAATTCATCACCACATCTAAGAAGAAACACGGCGTTATTACGCTACATACGACACAACATCTCGTATGGATTTAAATTTATAAACAGAAGAATAAAAAAAATTAGCAAGATCATCACCTCTAATGTTATAGTTCTCAAAACTCATTCCAAGCCGTGTCTTAGCAAGAGTAATTGGAATATGGTACTTATCTTAATAATATTGATATCATCTTTCTTTGATTCTTTTGCATCAATTGACTGCTATAAGCTCTGAAGGTCGAGCTCCCGGTACAATGAGCCACAGTGACTTTGAACAGTGCACGGACAGCTAATGCACCAGTTTACACGTTGGTGCTCACACGGGTAATCAATGCCGCATTCTCACACGGTCCAGTGTCCATAAGCAATGTACAGGCATGGGACTTACTCCCCGTAACTTTGAGCTGGAAGTGGAAACTTTATGCCGTTGTCAATAAAACAAGAACATGAAGCAGTCTGTATGGATACGCAATATCCAAGCACCTTGCCTGGACAACCAGCAACAAATCTAACTGTAGCTCGAAAAGTATGAGCAATACTGCATACGCCAAATAAGATCCAGTGAAAATACTGACGGCAACAAGTCAATTTAACTTGCAACTTCAAACTTTCAGTAGAATGGACTAATCTTATCAAACATGCCAAGAATGGATATACAAGGTTTATAGTGCTGCAAATAAATTAAATAATCCACACAATTCTGTCCGCTTATTGGAAATCTGGATGAATGTGTGTTTTTCTCCTGAAAATGCATCTTTTGCCCTCTCAAACTATTTCTCCACTGTAATTCTATAATCTCTAATTCCTACTCTTCTTTCCATTTCTATAGGAGTCTCTTTCTTTCTGCCACCCTCCAACATCAAATAGCCTGACATCGATTAATATCAAAACAAAATCTCATTCTAAATGTATCCTTAAAGCGGCAACATATGATGTGTATGCAGCAGAAAACTATACAAACCAAATGTTACTAGATACTAAAACTTAACATACAGCACTATCATGGACATGCAGAAGCTGTAATTACGTGCATTCACTGAAAATTGGGTAATGTTTTTTTAACTGGACCTCAATGCCAACAACTGTTTTCAAGCAATTTAATTGTTTGTAGCACATTTCTTTCGGGAGTAAACACATTTAACTTCACAAGGTCAATGAATCATAGATTAAAATATCAACCTAAGAAACTTTAAATTTCCCAGAAAAGAATTAGCAAATAACAAATGCTAGGCAGACATCCAAGCAAAATGTATCGACCAAAATTACAATAAAATCTCACTTAACACGAGACACTAGCAATAATAAGGAGCACAAGAGATTTAGCTCACAATACCTGTTCACCAAAGAGGCCTTGCACCTCATTGCTGCAGAGTATCAATAACCAAGATAGCTAGGATCCCCAATAGACCCTGCAATCTACTCCAGCTTAACAAAAGCTGCTCAAATTAGTTTCCCTTTTATTTGTTGTCTTTTTAAAAAAAAAAAAAAATTGTAGACTTGAATTTAGATTCTTTGTTTCGGAAAGTAGATGTAGCATTACTGGAAAGAAACAAGTTCAAGTCCTCCAATCTCAAGGAAAATACAGTAATTTTCTCCTAAAACAATGAAAGGAGTTTCCTTTAATTAGTGCAAGATAAGAAAAATATATATATGAAATGTCTTTTGCTTATCAATATTGACAGAAATTATTAATATTAAAGCCTTAACTTGATTGTTAATGCAATATTTCGCTTATTTATCAAATCACAGATATCATAACTTTCAAAATTACATATTTACTATTTAATAAATGAATGTCATTTTAATTAGAATGTATCAGCAAACGTTGAAATGATTAGAATACTCATTTATATTATTTTTCTCTCCTGGGTGGAAAAACTCTTCAAACAGCAAACACCAATATTCGGCCCAGCCCAATTACATTTAATTTACTGAAGTCCAGATTCTTTTACGTTCAATTAATTATCCGGCCCAACTCAATTAATATTATTATATTCGGATTTTAATCTACTTCTCACCATGTTTGGGTACGTAATTATTTGTCCAATACATACGCAAATTCATGTGAATAATTTTTAAATAGTACCATCTCAACAATAAAAATATCGTATAATTGTATCATTCATCATAAAGTTAATTACAACAAATTCAGTCATTCTTTCTAATTTTCTAGTTAACAAAACTCAAACACTAATAATATAAATATAAATAGTAAATCTATTGCCAAGAAATTTAATTCTTTTGCGGAAAGATCGAGTGATGATGATCAATAGTAGTGCTCATTGGCATGCGACGTTACTCAATGTAGTTCACGATAAAACTAATTAAATAATTTTCAAAATGTTAATAGTTATAATTTGTAATTTTAAAAATTTTCATAAAGATATTTAGAAATTAAATAAATATTATTTTAATTTTCAAGTGCTATTCTCGCAAGATGTGGTTTACAAAAAAAAAAAAAAAAAAAGCACCACATTATTTGTTTTGTAAATGCACCATATATAACTGCTGCGAGTTCTACTAATATTTCTTGAACGTTTTCATCTTTATCTCAAAAAATTTGATAAGTATAATAATGTTAGCATGAAAACTTGACTTGCGATTGTCATTAATTTCATATGACTGGTTAGTTGCGGACAAATTGTTTTGGAAATGCATGGTTTTCAAATGAAGCTTGAGGTCTTAATATGAGGAACCAATAACTAATGGCATTGATTGTATTAGAAAAAAGTAATTTGATTATGATTTTAGAAAGGAAAATAATATCTGATTATAATAATAATATCATTCTTTTTAAAACTAATGAAACATAAAATATGGGAGGAAACTAACAAGATATTGAAAAAATATATACAAATATTTTATTTAATATATTTTAATTTACTCATGATAGTCGTCTTATATTTTGTATAGAAAACCTACTCGAGTGCATACCGACTTCATTAGCCGTGGCGTTTGGAGAATGGATCTGATATAGGAGTAGCTCAGGTACAATTTCAAAGTTTTGATTGTACAAATAAAACTAAGGAACCAGTTTTTTAATCCTTTTCATACAGCATCAACTGGAGGATTAAATATTAATTGTAATATCTGTTTATTATAATGAAGAGTTTAATTTGTTGGTTCAACGTAACTATTAAAATTTGAGAAAAAGTAGTTGAATAATTAGTTGTAATCGGTTTTAAAACACTAGATTGTTTGGTTACATTGTGAATTAATAAAATGTTATTACAGTGATTTTGACATTACATGTGTTCTAAAAAGGTTTAATCCCCTCCTTTCAAAAGTGCAAATTTTGAAATTCTGGTACAGTGAATTTTTTTTATTTCAAAAACTTTTTTTTTGAAAAATTAAAAAATATCCAGTCAAACAACCAAAAAATAACTTTTGGTCAAAAATGAAATCATAGTAAATACGCATTAAGCTAATTCAAATAAATTATAACCCATAATACTACAATTTATCCATTTAAGTATAACTTTAATATTTGCCTACAGATTGAGAAAAAAAATTTTGACCCACCGAGAATTGAGTGCTTGCAAAAAAATTTCATTTTTTTCTCCAAAAAAATGAAATCTAAATATTTTAACAGAATCAATTATTAATGCTCATTCAATAATTCAATTAAAATAAGAAATCATCATCTTCGCACCAATTCTAAAGGTAAATTTATTTGTATCGTCGGGTGGATTTGTTTTAAACCCAAAATTATTTAAAGAAAATATCAGAAAATGCATTCTAAACATACATAACATAATAGGGTTATTATTGAGATCCACAATCAGTTGAGTTAAATCCAGACTCGAGAGCAAACAAAGTAAGAAAAAAGTTGAAAATCGTTGCCAAGTTTCCCACGGTAACAGTTCAGAACTGAGCACCAAGACATCCATCGGAGTTGTATAACCTAAATCACTCCGGTCACATCTAGTCCTATGTCAAACTAGCCGTCGATGATTGGTCTTAGCTTCTAATGAATGGTAAGACAAGAACTTTCTGATTCTTCTTCAAGAATCACACTTTACTATCATCACTACTGTCAACTACAACAACTGCCTTTTCCTTTTTAGTTCTCTTTGAAGCTCTCGCACCCCTTCCTTGCTCTTCCTTCAAGACTGCATTATTATCATGCTGTTGCTCGGAGTTGCCACACTTACTGATTACTTCAAGAATTCTACTCCCATACTTTCCCGTCTTCAACTTTCCAATTATCTTCTCCAGCTGCAACATTAAATAAACACATATTTTATAAATTCCACAGAATAAAAGAAATTTTAAAAATTTCTTATGCAAGTATTTGGGCATGCTTATATGCATACATGCATGCTTAGGAGTTCTATCAGCTTTGCTAGCCTTCAATGAGTTAATATTTAAAGAGGCGGCCCCAAGGATGAAATAGAATTTCATTCAAACAAGCATAGAAAGATTGGTGCTCTAATGTCAAGCATCTTTAAAGGGACAATTGACATGATTGGAACTTGCCTCTTCCATCGTACTCGGTTTCCGGGCACTTATCAATCTGATCAGTTGACTAGACAAAACAGAATGAGGGAGTATTCCTCCACTAATTGAAGCAAGTTCCTTTCGCAGTTCATCAAGTTCAAACTCCAAAGCAGATGATGTTAAACTACGTTTGGTTGATTTCTTGTTGTCGGCTGTATTCTTCTGTACACTAGAAATCTCTAGTTTAATGATCTTCTTCCCTGTTTGTGGAGGGATATAAGTCAGTATATTGGCAATTATATGAAATACTTGCATGATACCTTAGTGAATGTTCCGGGGCCGTCTCAAGACAACGTAGGGCCTTAGGCAAAAATTTCAAATAAATATTGCAATTAAAATTTATTTAAAACTAAAAACTAATCTCTATGTTAATGGATAAAAAAAAATAAGTGTATGTAAAATTTTATAAGTATTGCTTTAAAAAAATTGTAGATTTGGAGTAATTTTTTTTTTCAATTATTTGTGAGTATACTTTCATGTTATTACTGAACTGATCTTTACATTATATTACGAGCGTATGGATTTAAAATTCCAGTAGATTTTAGATTATACTATATTCGTGAATTGTAACAACTTACAAAAATGAAAAAGAAAATGAATGGTTGATGAAATTGGACAAAGATTCACTATTAATTACTTTTTTTGCTTTTTAAATATCTTTTGAATTTTAATACATTGAAATAGATTCGCTCTTATCTTTTAGATTTTAATGGGCCATTAAAATATATTTAGAAGGGATTCAAATGGGCCTTGATGATATATTGGAAAAGAAAATAAAACTTATTTCACTTGAAAAATTTACTTTTAAAGCATAAATTAATATATAAAAAAATTAATTTATCCTAAATTGGGGCCTTAATTTTAGATGGGACCCTAGGCAATTGCCTAACTTAGCTAAGAGTTGAGCCGCTAATGGAATGTTCAAGCCTGAAAGGAGGTATTAAAACTAGATTTTCAATTCATCTTAATATCCTGATTATTAGATTATCCTAAAATAAATGTTAGTTTATTCTCTCTCCAAAATTTACACGAATTGAAGTAATGTAAAAATAAATCATATCAGGATATTAAGATGAGATATGAATAAACTAAGATCGTTATATGCACAAATGGACAAAAAATTCATGTCGATCATGCAGATTGTAAAATTATAATTCAACAATACCGAAATGAGTGTGCAAAAATTCTAATCCTAGAAATCTGATGATCAAGATTTGTAACCTGGCATCTTCTTTGTAAATGAAAGCATCACCTTGTAATACTAGTTTCGCTAGTGGTCCGATTGTTACATATGCATTTGTTGAATAAGCTGTATGCTGAAATTCTTCACTCTACATCATAAACATATTTCGATTACAGTCAGACAGAATTATATATAAATTGCATCAGCAGAAAAAGAAATTATGAAAAAAAAAAACATATCCAAGAAGGTTGGGCACCATCCTGGGGGGAAAAAAAGGAATAAAATTGGTCTTATCATCTGCTACAGATACTCTCTCAAATTTATAAATGGCTGAGCTTAAATTTCTTTTTAATATCTCCCTGTGTTATGCACAATATGAACAAGAGTAAATATCTTTCGAAAATTTAGTTGCAATTATGTCCTTCAAACAAAACTTCACATGATATTTGTACATATCACAGGCACCTTTGAACTCAATTGACTTTTCAAAATTATGTATTATCCTTTTATGTCAGTAACAGGATTGGATAAGTAAATAAGCACAAGGGAGTTAATAGAAACAGTTACAGGTCTAAAGGGTCTGATTCTCACCATAAAACGATCTATTATAAGCAGCAAATCAATAAAAATGCACCAGGGCTAAAGGGTCCAATTCTCACCAAAACACGGTCTATTATAAGCTGCAATACAAGCTGTTCTATTTCCTCTCGTTTCAGGTCAGAATCTGCATTAATCCAAAAAAATAAAATTTAAAGGGTAAAAATGAAAGTAGAGAGAGAATTAGGGTAAATAACCAAGACAAGTCTAATTAGAATAGGCAGTAATGTCACATCCAAAATGTCATCACATTATTAAATATGAAAATCCAGGTCTACAAAATTATTATGTTATTGTGAACAAGTGATTGCATTAAGAAAAGATATAGTTCATGAATTTGAAAAATAGCTAAGACTATCATACATATCAACCAAAAATTTCTAATAGTACTTATCAGGTGAGCGAAAAAAATTTAATAGTAACAAGCAATATTTTGAAGTTGTAATTTATTTCACCGCCAGTAGAAAGGTACATTTATAGCACAGAGCACAACATAAACATTTAGGCATTGCCTTCAAATGGGGCAGAACTCTCTCTCTCATTTGCTTATATACCACATACATCTCAGTTTGTTGTTGAAGAGATGCTTTTTTTCCTCCCTTAATTAGTCATACTTCTTTTCAGTCTCAGATACAGGAATATGATTGCCTAATGCCATTATTCCCAACACCTAGAGAACATATTTCCATGTAGAAGTGAAAGGACAACACCTCGCTCTCTCATTTCATCATAGTTTGCTATCCCTTTTTATGTAACCATTGAATGAACTAGATTTTGGGAATTATTCGTATTTATAAATGTAAAAAGAGAATCCTAAAAGTTAATGCCTCTACACCTCGAGGCTCGAGGATTAAAAATTTAAAACTCACTTTTTACAGAACCTTATAGCTAAAAAGCTCCAATTAAGAGAATATATTTACTCTCTTTCCAAAAGTTTACCTCCAAACTGATATTTCCATTACCTAATCCTCCCATCTTACAAAACAGAATGAAAGAAAACAAATTAATTTTTTGTTTTTGCCCAGTACTACATAGATATGAAACATGTGTTCGAATCATTCTATTTTTTTATGAATGAAGGAATATCCAGATCATTCATCTTGGACATGGTGAAGAAATATGAAGCCAATAACCATAACCAACCTATTTCCTTGAGCTTAATTTTCATTTTATCTACCAACTGTAACATCGTCAATCTCTGATTATTATCTTGAATATCTTGCAGCAAAGAAATGATACACTGAGCATGACCTGCAAAGCATAGCAAATCAACTTATCAAGTAAAACTAAGAAAATTATGTAGTGGTTTATCCATCAAGCTATGTATGTATAGAGAAATTTAAAAGAACATAAATCAGTAGAGAAAACTTGAAACAACTGGGAAATTTCAATATAACCCATCTCGACATTTTCTACAGTCAAAGCAAATAAATTTAATCAATGAGAAAAACTGGCAACTGGAAGAAACAACACTTATAATGTTTTTAAAAGTAATTGGCAAAGTGGAATTATGCTCGAAAGTATTTCACTGAGAATGAACCAAAGATATGGTTTTCAATGAAATCATGATTTGCTGTGACCAAGGGACCAGCCAGGACCACCATGCAGAGATTAACTTGCTGGAGCTTTTCAAAAATTACTAGACGCACTTTCTCAATGTTCCAGTGTAACAGATACTTAAAATGAAAGAAACAAGAAAAACAGCAGTGTACAAACAATCTCCTGGAAATAAACAAGCAAGAATTGTCATATACAGACAAATTTGAACCTTTAACGAAAAAAATGGAGTTCCAGAATGTATGCGATTATGATGGAAAAAATTGACTTATACCTCAGGAACAAAATACAGAGTAAAAGAGATAATAAATAAACGCAAAAAAAACACAAAATGTACTTGTAAGTAATTGCCCCATAAATCCTATATCTATCTATATGAAAAAGAAATCATGTAAAGAAGGGGATTAAGTGGGATCCACTTTTTGTGGAATATGAGTCGAAGCAATAACAAGAATATTTCTGGTGGAACATCTTTCACAATCCCTAGAGAGATAGTTCACTAATAGACCGAGGGATAAGTAATTCAACTCATTCATCCAGCATAAAACCAGTGTTTAACCACAGAACTAGACTATAATCAATGAGCAAAACAGAATCAGAAAATGACTGAAGAACTAAAATGCATGGCATGTGTACGAGTGTATGTATGTCAAATAGGAGAGAAAGAAACATACGAGTTACATCAACTTCGTTAACCTCATATGAGAATGCACAAATGTCACACATCCCTAAGTGAACACAAAGTTACAATTGTGTTATTCCAAATAAACGTAACCGAAGAGACAGAAGAGTAATTTAATAATACTATGTTTAACAACAAATAGTACCATTGCAGTCTTGTAATGGCTCTGCAAAATGCCTGAAAAATGTACTTCGTCGGCATTGTTTCTTTGACTGAAAAAAGAGATTTTAATCAAAATCTAGAAACAAAATACCTGCATAGCATTTTACTGGTTAATGCGGCTTAATTTTTAAATGCATTGCAAGTCCAGCAGTCTATTTTTTGCGGAGCCTCTGGAAAGTACGTATGTACATACATACATACATATAATTTTCCAATTTGGGAAATCCCAGATTGTATTAAAGTACGAGACGAGTTTACAACGTTGTAAAACAATGCAAAAAGAGGTTTACAACGTTGTAAACTCGTCCCGAATTTTAATAAAATCAGGGATTCTTAGATTGGAACCAAACTCACATATATATCTTCTCAAGTGCAGACGTCCACACAGTTTTAAAATGTGGAAGTCCACATCTAAGAAGTTCTCTCTCTCTCTCTCTCTCTCTCTCTCTCTATATATATATATATATATATGACGATGAAGAAGATTCAAAAATCACTGAAGAGACAATAAGTAATCTAGCACAAAGTAATGAAGATAATTGTTATGGAATCCTGTAAAAATATTCCATAACAGTATGTTCTGTAAAAGTCAAATTGCAAAAGTGGAGTCCCGCAAATTACACGATAAAAAACAGATATTCCTGTAAAAGATCACAAAACACAAGTTTTTAAATTCAGAAGCAATAATATGTATGCAATAATTATTTTGAATTAAATAACTTGTAACAAAAATAATGTATGCTAAGAAAGCAAGAACAAGAGCAATGGTTGGGAAAGCAAATAGCAAAAGGAAAAAGCATGTGAAAAGAGGAAAAAACAAATGCATAATTCAAATGCATGATGTATGGGGGAAACATGCTCAAGGAATTTTTCAAGATGAAAAGTGGAAACAACAAACGCATAATTCAAATGCATGATTCGCTGTGGAAAGATGCTTAGAGAATATTTCAAGATAAAAGACTAGCACTATCAAGAAGACGAGAATGGGAAACCGTTACTCAAAAGTTTATGAAAGCTAGTTAGAAGACAATAAAGGCAGGCTTCAGACTACTCCTTAACATCAAAATACTCTTTATCTCAAAATTTTAGTGTCACCATATCCAATCCGGTGTATTCACTTCTGAACTTGTATCCAGTCTTCAAAGATTTAGGAGCATCAAAACTTGTAAGTTTTATTTACAATCAATCTATGGATTTTATTTCAATTTCTTGCTTTCAATTTATTTTTTTTTTTTTATGCTTTAAATTTTGCATGCATATTATTGAATTTGAAATAAAAAATTTTGAAATATTATATAGCTTTTGTTAAACATACGTACTGAAAACAACCAAGATATATTAATTGAATTTGTACTAGAAGATAGACCTTTTGAACGTCTACTTTATATGTCAAAAAGCATACAAGCTTACAAAATCAACTCAAACAGTCCAAAGAACAACTTTAAAAATTAGCTTGTTAAAATATTTATTACTTGATCCTTCTATTTTTATAAAAGCAAATATTAATGGTCTTCACAGGAATATCTGTCTTGATAATGCTTGTTTTTCATCCTGAAATATTCCATAAACATGTTTCTACTCATTTGAATTTTCCATTTTTTTCCCCTCTTTTCACATACTTTGATGTTTTTTCCTTTTGTTATTTGTTCTCCCATCCATTGCATCTGTTCTAACTTTTTCCACATGCGTTATCTTTATTACAAATTTATTAAAACATTATTGCTTCTGAATTGAAAAACTTGCCATGTGGTCTTTTCCAGGAATATCTACTTTCCACTTTTGCAGGAGATACTATTACGCAATCTTTTACAGTATTTCTTAAAAAATATTTTCATTACTTTATGCTAAATCAACAATTGACTCTTCAATGGTTTTTGAATCTTCTTCATCATTGGAAAACTATGACAAAGTTACTTTCAAATGTTTTTGTTGAAAGAAAATATTTTCCCAAAGTTTTGACCCTGGAGGTTACAAATACTAGGATTAACATCAAGCTCGGCATAACGCCTTTTAGTTTCAAAAAGGATAACAATCTACTTCGAAAGGGGAACCAATTTTACATTCCTATATTGGTGCATTGAATAGTGGAATTTCTTAAGTCCTATTCGAGAAATCCTTTCATTTGAAGTGAACAATTTCCTTTTGTCAAAAAGAGATTGCGGATGGGAATATGTTTATGTCAATATTGCCCAAAAATCCCATCCTTGGTTAGGAGTTTTAGAGTGATGTGGTGGGAGAAACTCAGTGCCCAATTCAATGTTCTTAAATTTCTTGACAAATTCAATCAGTTAAAAAAAAAAAAAAACTACGCAGCCAGTGATCACCCAATTTCTCCAGCAAAAAGCCATTTTCAGTCCAAAGCTGGTTTCAGCAAAAACCAAAAATGAGTACAAAATATATTTGAAAGAAATCTTGCACAGTTTTTCGACTATGAAAATGATTCAAAAAACAATAAAGAGTCAATTACAAAGTAATGAAGATGATTGTTATGGAATTCTTTAATTATTTTCTGCAATGGTAACTCCTGAAAGAATCACATGGCAAAAGTGGAGTATTTCAAATCACGACAAAAGAACAGATATTCCAGTAAAAGTTTTTCAATTTAGGAGCAACAATGTATATTCAATAATATTTTGACTTTCTTATCAAAAAAAAATATTTTGACTTTTATAATTTGTAACAAAGATATATATATATATATATATATATTGTTGAAAGTCAGAGATTATAGCCTAATTTTGTGCACATGTATTTATTTTTTCCTTGTATAGCATATATTTATTTCCTTTCCTTGTATAGCTTATATAGCCTAGTCAGACTAGTATATAATGTAAAGATTGCAACTTCTATGAATAAGAAAAAATATCTTCCCACTATTTTTCTCATGGTATCAGAGCCCAAGTTAGGGTTTCTGGGCAGTTTTTTGTTTTTCAACAAATTTTCAGCCGCCAATACCTTTAGGGTTTTATCTTGTGCTGTGACTTTAAAAATTCTGATTTAAAATGTCAGATGTGAGCGAATCCAGCTCTGGCATCAACGTTAAACATGTTCAAGCCAATAATTCTGTTGACAATCCGTCATTACAGATTACAACTCACAAATTGAATGGCCAGAATTTTCTGCAGTGGTCACAGTCTGTGAAGTTGTATGTGAAGGGAAAAGGTAAAATGGACTATCTTGATGGGTCAATAGACATACCAGAGGCTGACGACCCTTCGTATAAAATCTGGGATGAACAGAACTCTATGGTAATGTCATGGCTTATTAATTCAATGGATCCTCACATTAGTCAGGCGTTTCTTTTCTTACCATCAGCACGAGATTTATAGGATGCAGTCACAGAGACATATTCTGATCTTGGAAATACTGCACAGTTGTACGAACTTAAGTGCGTATTCATGAAACCAAACAAGGAAGTGACACTGTAACTGCATATTACAATATCATGAATAGCTTATGGCAAGAATTGGATTTGTATTATGATGGAGAATGGAAATGTAGAGATGACAGTAAAAGATTTAAGCAGTTACAGGAGAAGGAGAGGGTGTTTGAATTTTTGGCTGGTTTGAATCCAAATTTGGATGCAGTTAGGGGACAAGTACTAAGCAAAGAACCTCTTCCCGCAATTAGGGAAGTCTGTGCATATGTGAGAAGGGAAGAAAGTAGAAAAAGGGTAATGATGAATAGCACTAATACTGATAATTCTGCCTTGATTACTTGTGCTACTGATTCAGCTTTGGTAAGTGAACAAAAGAATATGAGCAAGAAGAAAGATGACAAGGATAAACTTTGGTGTGATCATTGCCATAAGCCGAGACATACCAAAGAGTTTTGTTGAAAGCTCCATGGAAGGCCACAAAACTCAGGGAAGGGTACCAAATCTTCTGGACAAAATTCAAAGGGCTTTCAAGTTGCAACTGATAATGCCAATGCAAACTCAGGGAGTCAAGGATCAAATCTGTTCACTAAGGAACAGCTTGAGCAACTTGTCAGGTTCATGAGTCAAACACCTTCTGCTAATCTAGCCCAAATAGGTAATTTTCTAAATGCTTTCAGCATCTCTTCAAATACTTCTTGCCCTTGGATCATTGATTTAGGAGCAACCGATCATATGACTAGTTTGTCCAACTTATTCTCTACTTACAAACCACTTTCTGGTAAACAAAAGGTGAAAATTGCTGATGGGTCTCTTTCTTCAGTTGCAGGAAAAGGTTCAATTTCAGTTTCTAAAACAATGATCTTAAAATCAGTGTTGCACGTCCCTAATCTATCTTGTAATCTTTTGTCTGTCAGTAAACTTACAAAAGACCTTAACTGTATGGCTAATTTTCCTCCTTCCAATTGTGAATTTCAGGACCTGTATACGGGGAAGAAGATTGACAGTGCTAAGGAGGTGGATGGACTTTATTATTTCGAAGAGGAGCCTGAAGCTTTGAGTAATCTATCCTTAGTTGACAAAATTGTTTCTCAAGGGCCTAGTGAGAATGAAATTAGTTTGATGCATCTCAGATTAGGACATCTAAATTTTTCATATTTGAAGTTGTTATTCCTGACATTGTTTAAGAATAAAAGTGACATTAATTTTAAATGTGAAGTGTGTGAACTGTCCAAGCATCATCGTACTCATTTTCCTGCCAAAACTTACAAAGTTTCACAACCCTTCTCTCTTATACATAGTGATGTATGGGGTCCTCTTCGTTTTCCCAATAATTTTGGAGCTAAGTGGTTTGTCACTTTTATTGATGATCACACTCGAGTTTGTTGGGTGTATTTATTAAAAGAAAAATCTGAAGTTTCTAAAACTTTTCAAATCTTCCATAAAGTGGTTCAAACCCAATTTCAAGCAAAAATTCAAGTGTTTCGAACTGACAATGGCAAAGAATTTTTTCTTCTATGTGGGAAATTATTTGACTGAGAATGGAATTATTCATCAATCCTCTTGTGTTGATACTCCTCAACAAAATGGAGTTGCTGAAAGGAAAAACAGACATTTACTTGAAGTTGCTCGATCTTTGATGTTTACTATGGGGGTACCAAATTATTTGTGGGGTGAAGCAGTTTTAACTGCATGTTATCTCATAAATAGATTGCCTACTAGTACTTTGAAGTTTAAAACTCCAATCGAACTTCTTCAGCAACTTTATCCCATGTCTCGGTCCTTTAGTTCTCTTCCTCCTAAGGTTTTTGGGTGTGTTGCTTTTGTTCATGATAAGAATCATAACAAAAGTAAGCTTGATCCTAGGTCTCTTAAGTGTGTGTTTGTGGGTTATTCTCCTACACAAAAAGGGTACAAGTGTTTTCATCCTCCAACTAGGAAATATTTTGTAACCATGGATGTGACTTTTTTTGAAATTAACCCTTATTTCTCCAAAACCTCTCTTCAGGGGGAGGATATCACAAATTCAACTTCACCTTTGATAGTTTGCTCTCCACAAAATCTGCCACCTTCCAATAACAATCAGCAAAAAGAACAACACTGTTCTTCCCCACAAAAACAGCCTGACCCAAGTGATGACCAGCAAGTGTTTTCACAAATTCAACCATCCACCGCACAAAATCAAGAGGATACTCAAAAGCTAAAGGTATATTCTCGACGAAATAAAACAATTTGTACATCTCCTGACTGCCAAAATTCTGAACCAAACATAGAGTTATTGGAAGACACAGGTACTGTTCAATCTGAGTCTAAATTACATTTAAACTCTATTCCATCACTCGATTTAGATTTAGATTTGCCTATTGCTCATAGAAAAGGTGTTAGAACTTGTACTAAACATCCTATTTCTAAGTTTGTCTCTTATCATAGATTGTCACCATCATTTAAAGCTTTTGCTACTAATCTGTCATCTGTAACTATTCCTAGAACAGTACAGGATGCTCTTGCAAATCCAAAGTGGAGAGAAGCGATTCATGAAGAACTGAGAGCATTATATAAAAATAGAACTTGGGGTCTTGCAGACTTGCCTTCTGGAAAGAAAACTGTGGGTTGTAAATGGGTATTTACGGTTAAGCATAAGGCTGATGGATCAATTGAGAGATTCAAGGCTAGGCTGGTGGCTAAGGGATATACTCAAACATATGGAATTGATTACCAAGAGACATTTGCCCCCGTTGCAAAAATGAACTCTATTCGGGTCCTATTGTCACTTGCTGCAAATTTAGAATGGCCATTACAACAGCTAGATGTGAAGAATGCATTTCTCCATGGAGATTTAGAAGAGGAGGTGTATATGGATCCACCACCAGGGTTTGAGAATATGTTTGAAACAGGAAAAGTTTGCAAGCTGGAAAAGTCTTTATACGGGCTCAAGCAATCACCAAGAGCCTGGTTTGACAGATTTACAAGATTTATTCTCAAATGTGGATATCGACAAAGCCATAGTGATCATACCATGTTTCTTAAGCATGGTAAAGAAGATAAGCTCGCTGTCCTTATTGTGTATGTGGATGATATCATCTTGACTGGAAATGACATAGATGAAATTGAGAGACTCAAGATGTTGTTAACCAAAGAGTTTGAAACTAAAGACCTAGGTTCTCTGAAATACTTCCTCGGAATTGAAGTGGCTAGGTCTCGGAAAGGGATATTTTTGTCACAAAGGAAATACATTTTGGATCTCTTGGAAGAAACTGGGATGTTGGGATGCAAACCTAGCGATGTTCCTATAGAATCTAACCATAGACTTGGGGCAACTACTAAAAGCAGTTTGGTTAATAAGGAACAATACCAAAGATTAGTTGGAAAGCTAATCTATTTGTGTCATACTCGTCCAGACATTACATTTGCAGTAGGCGTTGTGAGTCAATTTATGCATTCTCCTAATGTAGAGCACATGGAAGCTGTGTTTAGGATACTGAAATATTTGAAGACATCTCCAGGAAAAGGCATTTTATTCTCTAAGAATAATCACCTAAGGGTTGAGGCATATACAGATGCAGATTGGGCTGGATCATTGGTTGATAGAAAGTCAACATCAGGTTATTGTACATTTGTTGGGGGAAATCTAGTTACTTGGAGAAGCAAGAAACAACCAGTGGTTGCAAGATCAAGTGCTGAAGCTGAGTTTAGAGCAATGGCATTGGGAATTTGTGAGCTTATGTGGCTGAGAATGTTTCTAATGGAGTTGAAGGTGTGGAAAGCTGAATCAATGAGACTGTATTGTGATAATAAAGCTGCCATTAGCATTGCTCATAATCCAGTCCAACATGATAGGACAAAACATATCGAGATTGATAGGCACTTTATAAAAGAGAAGCTGGAGAGAGGCCTAATATGCATTCCATATGTTACTACTCAAAAGCAAGTAGCTGATATTCTCACCAAGGGATTATCAAAACAAGTTTTTCAATCACTGAATTCCAAGCTGGGAATGATAGATATCTTCAAGCCAGCTTGAGGGGGAGTGTTGAAAGTCAGAGATTATAGCCTAATTTTGTGCACATGTATTTATTTTTTCCTTGTATAGCATATATTTATTTCCTTTCCTTGTATAGCTTATTTTTCCTAGTTTCCTATAGCTTCCTTATATAGCCTAGTCAGACTAGTATATAATGTAAAGATTGCAACTTCTATGAATAAGAAAAAATATCTTCCCACTATTTTTCTCATATATATATATATATATATATACGGTTGTTATCTAGTAAGGGATCTCTTACTTTAATATGGTAAGGGATATGCTAAAAGACAGAAAAACACAATTTCTGATACACTACATTAAAGTGCTTGCTTATCTTGTCTTTGATCCCTTAATGAAAGATTACTCAAACACACACACGCTCTACTTTTTGCATTAGAAAGTCACAATGGCATTCGAAGAATTGCTCATAACAAGATTTATGTTGAAGGCATGATTAAAAAAAATTTAAATAAAGAGGATCGTATGAGCATTCCCAGAAAAAGGCTCTTCAAATGAGAAGCGTCACAAATAAGGTGTCAATTTAAACATAAAGGAAAAAATCCAAGATTTATGCCAAGCCCACGTTTGGGAAGGAGAGGAGATGAATGGAAAAGAAAGAGGGGGAGAGAAAATGAGTGAAAAAGATGGTCAATCTATTTTTCATTATTTTGTTGGATATAGAATTCATCTTTCTCCCCTTATTTCTTTCCCCTTTCCTCCTTTCCTCTCCTCTCCTCTCCTTCCTTATATTTCTTTAAACCAAATATACCATTAGTCTCAGCAAGCACTAAAGTTGTCTCATTTTTATTTCTAATAACACAAAATATTCATTAGGAAAAGAACTTTATAGGAAAAAGGGACAAGCTATCCGCAAGAATGTGCCCATAGGGAATGCAAGTTTCCTCATTATAGACCAACAGAAGCCTAAGCCACCATACAGATTATGTTTCCTGATTAAGAAGGTGCTCAAGCAGCTTAACGAATTATTCTTAATTTATAATGTAAGTTAAAAAGCTTCCAACAATGTATGTACATAATATCAATGTGTGTGTACAACTAATGATATGTGGAGTTATGACTAGGGCAATAGCACATAGGATTACCAAAATAAATAAATAACAGCAGCAGTACCTGACTATACCGTACAATGTCGTAGAGACTCTGCAATCCAGAGTTCTCATAGAAGACCATTGAACTCTGCTCAGAGACAAGTGTCACTACTAACAAATACCAGAATACTTGAACATGTATAATAAAATTTTGTGGCGTCAATGAAAGTCTTACCTGCCTGGGAACATCAGCAGGCCTAAAAAAGAGAAGGCACTCAGAAGGTAGCCCATCTCTACCTGCACGACCACTTTCCTGTACCAAAATTCAATCATAAAAACAAACATATATAGGAAAAAATAAAAAATAATAAAAGGATTAATAAAAAGCTTGTTAGGAAAGAGTAAAAAACCTGGTAATATGTTTCCACCGATTTACTCAGACTATGATGGATGACAAACCTGACTACAAGCAGGTAATGATATTAGGAATACACATATATGTATTATCTGATAGACAGAGAACTATCAGCAGACAAAAGAGAACAAAAGTGCACCTATTACTAAGGAATTATTCTCTTAGTTCAAAAAATTATGGAGGAAAAAAAATACAAGAATGCCTCTTAGTACAAAAGCATGGAGATAAAATACAAGAATACCTAAAAGACATCATATATCTATGTACGCATCTGCATGCATGCAGTGTTTGTTTTAGTATGTAGATAAAGTTATAAATGGTAAGGAAAACATATCAATAAATTGGTTCTAGAAGTGGGGCAAACTTCAATGGGCATTTTCATTCATCAATTGCAAGCAGGTTTTTTTCTCATGCACGCATCAAAAAGAGAAAGTTAATGTCCAAAATCAAGGGAATAAAGATAAACAAATTTGCAATCCTGATGAAATAACAAGGTGTATCCCAGTTTTCCAAGAGAACTTCCATGATCAGACAATTATGAGAGCAATAAGGATTAATTAACAGATGATTTGATAGAAGTTGTTAGAAAACTTGCACCGATTACCATCACATAATTAGCAATCAGCCCTGCTTCTCTGATTTCCATATCCTTAAAACAATATTTCCATTATCGCAATCCCTTAATTACCAATTCAAATACATATCTGAAGTCTTTCATCATTATTTACACTGTTGTCCTAGAAATTTTAGCAATCTTTCTGTGCTCTTTTTCACTGTTTTAGTCCAGCCACTTTGGGCACTCAAATCTAAACCATATCAAGCCAAATCTACGAACTAATTCTGTACTTTTCTACTACAACATTAAATTGCAAATGTCAACTTTTAGCCAAAGTTCAGAAGTTATGACCTATGGTTGCTTTAGCTTCTCTATAACTTTTAGAACTCTAATGCTTCATAGATTTAATATTAGCAATTAAAGACAGTGTGTGCACAAGTTGACCCTAAAGAAGCAAACCTAAAGCTAAACAAAAACATTACTAATATTTCCATTACAATCTGTTAAAACACGAACATTCTAGTTCGTAACTGGTCATAACCATTGGCAGAAGCAAATTTGCAATACTAACCATCTGGTTTGTTGATCCCCATACCAAATGCCACCTGATACAAGCAAATGAATCAGAACAAAAAATGATTATTAATACCTATAAAGAGTTTGACCATTGCAATATGCATACCGTGCCAACAATGACTTGCAGCTTATTTTTGCTCCACCTATGTCATGAAAAAAGGAACATACATAAGACTCTTAACTGTGAAACCAAAATAACAATTTCATTATTGCTCACTGTATAAGGCTTCAAAATGTTTGGATATTATAGCTATTATTTTTCTAGGAAAACATTTCACTCAAGTAATATGATGTACGTAAATTCGGCAGCAATCCAACTTTTGCACTCACCTCATATGAACCTTTTCACGAGCATTTATATCCATGTCTGCATGATAATAATCAGCTGAAATCCCTCTCTGTCGTAACTCTTGTGCAACCTACAACTCTTGAAAGTATGAGACAAATAAATATCACCCCATCCAGAAGCTATATACTATTATCTAAGATCCAAAACACCAGGAATCTGGATCTGTTAGAAACGAAACAAATGAAGATATCTCAAGTTTCATCGGAAAAATAAAATTAGCCTCATAAAGTCTTTTAAACAAGTTCAACACCTAAAAGCCCGAGGAGCCAAACATTTCCTGAGGCATTTATCAGTTTTCTTAATGACAAGTACAGTTAGCAACAAGATAAAGTCAATAATGGCTAACAGATGCAGATAATAAATAAGAAAACAAACTAAACTTCTTGAAGAATTAGTTCATCGTTATCCAGAAAAATGTGATGATTGAATGTCAAAAAATTCTAAACAACACTATGCTCAGAACTTTCCACATATCTGTGTGTCCTTAGAAATAACTATAAACAATTTTAACACTTGAATGACGGCAACCAAAGTATGAAGAATGAAAGTTTCCTAATGCACACTAGTTAACAAAATTGAAGTCAAAGACAGCTCAAACTCAAACCTAAGGAATCAGGTGCTTCCAGGTTCTCTGAATTCCAAGAACTACCTTTTTTTCCTTATTTATCACAATTGGGATGCAGTGATGACTTGATCTAAAGGCTGTTTGTTTTTGCTGTATTTTGATGATTTCAGGAACTTTTAATGTGTCCTGATCAACTTTTGAGCTATCTTGGCCTATAGCTTATAGGCACAATATGCATAACTTGTTTCCTTTTTGTACATCTTCATCTAATATATTATTATTCTTTCTGTCTCTTATTAAAAAAACTGAGCTATCTAACGTTAACCAATTAGGAGGATATGTCATCTTTTGCAACAAATTTGGATCACAAGTAGCTTAAGATGGGTGAATACCATGGGACTAAGGCTCTACTGATGTTTAATACTTGCTGTAATCTAAATGACGTTGTCTGACTGCAATTGGGGATGGTAGATCCCATGCAGTAAGGTCATTTTTGGAATCATGTACTGAAAATGACTTCTTTCGTATTTATATGTTAAAGGTCCAAATTTCACGAGAGGTCATGTCAGATTTTCAGTAGGAATAAACTCGAGAAGTATCAACTCACCACACAAATTTTTCTAAGTGTGTCCCTAGTGAAATACGTTTGGAGCACCAAGCATCTAGTTAGTCACTTAATCCCTTGGAAGACTGACAAGAACCATAGATGAAGTTATAGCAAGTCCTGAAAGATTCAAAACATCAGGAGTACCCCATGCTTCATAAGATTTGACATTTAATTTTATCTTAATCAACGGTTCAAAATGAATGGTTTAAATGTCCACTTGAGTAGACAAAACCAGAGCAAGTCATTTATACATAAATACCATGCACATAATAAAAGCAATGAAAACTTTATAATCAAGATATACTGATCTCCAGAAGGATAAAAACTCGAAAAAAATAAAAATAAAAGGAAAGGATGGTACAGGACAAGACAAGACAGGAAGGATGAAAATAACAGCAGACACAAACCTGTTCACATTCCTTTCTGGAGAAGCAATATACTATCCCCGACTCGCTATTTGGATAAGATTCCTGTATGTATTTCGCAATTTCATCAATAACCACCTTACCAACAGATGACTTTTCTCTTACCTGTAACTCAAGAAATCATCATATTAGCACTTAAACTGTTAGGTTCAAGTTCAAAATTCCTGAGAATCGAAACTATACCATATAAAAGAGATTTGGCCTATTGATTGTGCTGACAAATTTAATGCATTTTCGAATGTGCAACATTTCCATCAGATCATTTTGGACTTTCTGGGTGGCGGTTGCCTGCAATATATTTTAGAAAGTAAAATTTTTTAAATTGGCCCAAAATTGCAACTAAAGCAAAAAATAAAAAATAAAGGATTAAAATTAATGACATACAGTCAAAGCCATCATAGGAACATCAGGAAACTGAGTCTTGAGAATGCCAAGGTTCTTGTAATCAGGGCGAAAATCATGACCCCACTGACTACAACAATGTGCCTCCTGCAGACCAATGAATCATACACACAGCTGTGATGACATTTACCATATACATACTATAAAGATCATCATTTTTTGAAGACTGACATCAAGAATACCTAGCATGCTGCCCTATATGACATTTAAGTTCATTGGTATCATATAATAGGTTGGAAAGTATTTCGAGTAAAAATCAGAAAGCACCCCTCCAGCTAGGTCTACATGTAAAAAGGCCAGTTCCACTTTTTAATCAACAAAGTACACTTCAGGTAAGTCCCTTTGTAATGACACATAATGATGAACAGGTATAACATTAATTTTATTTTAATAAAAGATTTTAACATCTTCTGCTGTATGCCAAGCTTCTTTAACAGCTCTCACCCATTTCTCCATACCATGTCTGGCAACCTTCTATTTACTATCCTGACAACCTTATTGTGTAAGATGAATGCAGAAAACATTGACCAAATGCATACTCATCCTTGTATGAACTTTCTGACCATCAATACTTTCCTAGAATTATCACAAAAATGCGACTACTGAGCAAGGATTTGGAAACATAACACGATGAACAGCCATTGACTATATAATCAACGATGAAAGCAGAGTATATTAACTTCAAAATCATGAGTAGCATGTTGAACTATATGCTCACATCAATAGAAATTAAAGACAAACGACCGGCATGATGGCACTTTTCGAGTTTTGACATGAATCTCTTGCTCTTTGATATCTTTTCTGGTGTGACGTAAAGCATTTTGAGCTCCCCTTCACCTTTCTCAAGGGCCTTGTATATGAACTTCTCATCTTCCTTAGAAGTTGTTGATGTCAACATGTGGGCTGGAATGCCCAAAGCAGCCAGACACATTACCTAAACAAATAGGTGGTCATTAGAGCGCTTTGTTTTATACCTAAACAATGATGATAGTATCTATAATAATAGCAACACCTGATCCTGAATCAAAGAAAGCAAAGGACTGACAACAAGAGCAATTCCCTCACGAAGGACAGCTGGGAGTTGATAACAGAGGCTCTTGCCACCACCTGCAGCCATAATCACCAGAACATCTCTTCCACTCAAGACAGCATTTATAATCTGATATCAAGACCGACAATTAATCAGTAATTATCTAAATCATTGTTACGGAGCAAAATACTAAACAAACCCAGACCACCCGCGAAAGTTTTGCATTCAAGCTACAAGCATTTATACTCCGATTCTAAAACTAACAATCAACTCAAAACTCAGAAACCCATGATGCATACAATAGCTAAGATTTCAATGCCGCAAGCAAAAGCCAAAAAAAAAGGGCAAAGCAATCACCTCTCGCTGATTTGCACGATACGCGGGAATGCCAAATACATTAAGCCTAACATCATCAGCTCGAGAATCCCACTCAAATGTCCCGGACCAATTCTCAACAGCAGTTGAGCTTGAGCCACCATACTGAATGGGGCTTCCACGTGATGCCTCAAATGCTTCTAACAGAGACTTTAACTCAGATTGCCTCTCATACAACTGATCTTGTCTATCAACCAGTTGCTTTATCTGCTCTGTAAATGTTAAGTTAAGAGATGATTAAAGCTATAGAATAAGTATTTGCTAATAGAAATCTATTATCAATGTACCTTGTACAAGCCGCACCTCAGCCTCCACGTTTTCTAATTCTTGTAAAATTTCTTCAGTTTCCATTTCGTTTTTTTCCCCCCTTTTTTTGCCCTTTTTCAGTGGAAACACAAAGGTCTGTCTCTCAGTCGCACCTTCTCAGGCCTAGCAAGAGATATGGGATTTTGGTCGTTCATTTATTTTGAGATTTTATATTTTATTTAATAAAAAATAGTTAACTTCTTTTTAAAAATTAGTAAATTCCAATGAAAGGGCCGAACAGTGGCGGACCCTCTATAAGACCAAAGGGGCCATGGCCCCCAAAATTTTAAAATATTTTGAAATTTATAAATAAAATATAAATAATTTATGTGAAATGTCTACACCAGCCCTCGTACAATTAATTTATAAAGTTGATAGATTAGATAATATTGTAATTTTATAAGCCCAAAAGCAAAATAATTAAAAAAATTAAATAATCCCAAAAACCCACTATTATTTTTAAAAAGAAATCAAACTTTCGTTAAAGTGTTTGATTTTATGCAGCCCGAGAGCCCACTTAAGCCACTTGCAATGGCATCAAAATAATTAAAACAACTTTTATTTTTAAAATGAAAGCAAACTTTTGTTAAAATGTTTGATTTTATGCAGCACGAGAGCCCAGTTAAGCCACTTACAATGCCATCAAAATGATTAAAACAAAAAAGAAAAAAAATCAGCCACAAAACTCATAACATCAGCCAAAAATCGCGATCGCAAATAACATATCCAAAAATCACCTGCAACTCAACCGAAATCCCTAAATTTCCCAGCAGCAAACATGAGTAAGCCATCAAAAATTAATCAATACTTTAAAAGGAAAAATGCAGAAGCCAATACCAAATCTCCAAATATTGAAAATTCACAAGTCTCACTTACCAATTCACCAAATTTTGGAAATCCACCTTTAAAAGCTCAAAGAATTGAGACAAATTCAGTTATTACTCAACTTTTGGAGCGTGATCCAGGGTTGCGTCTACAAATATGGGTTCATGATGTTAATCAACGGGATGAAATTCGTAGAGCATACATAATGGCCGGTCCATATCAACCAAGACTTTCAGAGTATCCCAAATCTAGACCAGAAAAGCACCATCGTCGTTTTCAATCTTCATGGTTCGATTCTTTTCCTTCTTGGTTGGAATATTCACCTATAAAAGATGCTGCTTTTTGTCTACCATGTTATCTCTTTAATACACCATCTGCACATCCAAAATGTAATGCATATACTGTTAATGGGTTTAATGTCTGGGGAAAGGTTAAAGATGAGAAAAATTGTGCCTTCCTTAATCATGTGGGAAAGGATCCGAATTCATCTCATAAAAAGGCTGAAAAATCATGTGAGGATTTGATGAGGTAATCTCAGCATCTGCCACAGGTATTTAATCGTTATTCCTCTCAAGAAATTGAAAATAATAGACTGCAGTTAAAGACTACAGTTGAAGCAATTAGATACTTAGCTTTTCAAGGTTGTTCTTTTAAAGGCCATGATGAGAGCAAAAATTCATTAAATTGTGGAAATTTTCTGCAATTACTTAAAGCATTTGCCTCTAATAATGAAAAGATTGCAGATGCTATACTTGATAAAGCTCCAAAACATGCCTCCTATTTTGGACTTGTTCATGTCTCTAACACTTATGCAGTGACTTTGAAAGATGGGATATACTCTCTACTATCTCATAATAATTTAAGAATTCAAAATATTCGAGGGCAAGGATATGATGGTGCAAGTAACATGCGGGGTGAGTGGAATGGTTTACAAGCTTTAATTTTGAAAGATTGTCCATATGCTTACTACATTCATTGTTTGGCCCATCGACTACAATTGGCTTTAGTTGCAGTATCTCATGAGATTGTTCTTATTCATCATTTCTTTACTAAACTGTTTTCGGTTGTGAATATTGTTGGTGCTTCTTGTAAGCGCAATGAAGAACTGAAACGTGCTCAAGCTGCTGACATTGAGTGCATGATTTCCATTGATAAGCTTGAGAGTGGGAGAGGGCTTAATCAAATTGGAACTTTACAAAGGCCTGGGGATACTCGATGGAGTTCTCACTTCAGGTCAGTCTCCAATTTAATAACAATGTTTAGTGCAACATGTTCTGTTCTACTTAATATCATTGAAGATGGCACTAATGCTTTCCAACGAGGAGATGTTGATGCTGCATATGAGGCAGTGACTAGTTTTGAGTTTGTTTTTATCTTGCACCTCATGAAAGAAATTATGGCAATCACTGATATACTTTGCCAAGCTTTGCAATCTAAATCTCAAGATATTTTACATGCTATGCATCTTATTTCATCAACTAAAGCACTTATGTAGAAATTTAGAGATGATGGGTGGATTACTTTGCTTAATCAAGTGAAATCATTTTGTGAGGTTAGAAATATAGATATTCTAGAAATGAATGCTCAGTATGTTGCAAGACAAGGTCGAGCTCGGCGTCAAGAAGATAACTTCACTGTCGCTGAACATTATAGGGTAAATTTGTTTTATGCTGTTATAGATTGCCAATTACAAGAGTTAAGTAGTCGATTTAATGAACATGCAGTGCAATTGCTTATACTTAGTTCAGCACTTGATCCTCGTGAATGTAGGGAGTCATTTAAAATTGGTGATGTTTGTCAATTGGCTGACAATTTTTATCCAGCAGATTTTACAGACGTTGATAAAATGAATTTAAAAATCCAACTTGAGCATTATGAGTATAATGTAGTTCAACATCCAGAGTTCAAAAGTTTGTCAACCATTTCTGACTTGAGCCAATGGTTGGTTAGTACTAGAAAAGCAACAATATTCCCCTTTGTCTATAGAATAATTGTTCTTGTGCTAACTCTTCCAATGTCTACTGCAACTACAGAACGATCATTTTCGGCTATGCGTATAGTAAAGACAAGACTTCACAATAAAATGGAGGATGAATTTCTTACAGATTCATTGATTACGTACATTGAAAGGAAAATTGCAGAAAAATTAAGTATTGAATCAATAGTTAACGAGTTTCGAGATATGAAAGAACGTCGTATTCCATTTTAATGTTAGAGATCCTGATTTTGGTGGGTTTAGTATCTTATGTTAAGAATATTTTGTTGCTTGAGGAAGCTTTTTCCCTTTACAGTTATGATGGTTTCTGTTTAAGTTTTTTATTTTCTTTTGATAACTTCAGTACTTTAAGACTTGAAATTTTGTATGGGTGGAGGCTCTTTTGCTTTGTAATCATCTTCCTTAATGAATTATAAATGTAAAATTGTTTTCATTTAGTATCTTACTATTTTTTTAGATGATTTGGTCTGGTTGTAATTTATTACTTCTAATAGTATCAAAATTATAAGTTTAAATTTGGCCCCCCTTAAATTTTCTCCTGAGATCCGCCCCTGGGGCCGAAGTGGCCCAATTACATCAATAGACATAATGGGCTCGAACGAATATATTTTTATCGGTTATTGCTTTAAGATTTTTGTAAATTTTAATAAAGTCGTTCCTTAAACGATATAATTTAATTAAACTTTATTATAAGTGACAAATCTGTTACCCCCAATAATAAAAGTAATAACCTTTAGAAGGAAAATAATTTAAGGTTCTATTTAATATTAAGATGGAATAGATGTAATTTAAAAGATATAATATGTAAAGTATTTAATAAATACTAATTATTATAGTTCGAAAACTATATGCATATTTAGCATGGCTTATTTAATGATTAAAAGTGTTTATTTAATTTTAGGGTTATTATCATTTTACTACTTCAAAAGTTGATAAATATCAAATGATTACAAGAAGTATTATTCCCTATCATTTTCCTACTATATTTTTACAAAAAAAAAAAATTATTTTATTACTTTTCTGTTACAACCGTTGGTTGATCAGTTACTTAACTAACAAAATACCAATTTTACCCTCCATGATTAAAAAAAATACTTGAAACTTATTTACAAAATCAACTCTTTTACATTTATTCGATCATTTAAGTTTCATTTCCAACATGAGAATATAAAAATAGAATCATTAACAAGACGAATTTGTAATCTATTTATAAAAATAGATAAAAAATACCAACATATTTTCTTTTTTATGGAATTATGGTATACGGATTACAAATTTGTCTTATTAATGATTCCATATTTATTTCCTAATGTTGGAAATGAAATTTAGATAATCGAATAAATGTGGAAGAGTTGATTTTGTAAATAAGTTTCAAGTTTTATTTCTTAATAGTTGTAATAAGAAAGTAGTAAAATGATTTTTTGGTAAAGATGTAGTAGAAAAATGATATGAGACAATATTTCTTGTAGTCATTTGATATTTGTCAAATTTTGAAGTAGTGAAATGATAATAACCCTTAATTTTATAACTTTTTTTTAAAGTTTTAGTATTGTTTGGTTGTATTTTGAATAAAGTTTGTAGAGATAAAATAAGATATTTTGGCTCTATTAAAAGACTCAAATTTTAGATTTTTTGGCTTAGAGGTTGTAGAGTATTTTTTAAAAAATTAAACTGTAATATTCTTAATTTATTTCACAATCTTATTTTATTTATTTCATAACATAACTTTAAAAAACATTGTCTAATAAGTAATTTTATATACATTTAATAAAGATTTTCATTGATAAGTAAATAAATAAAATATTTTCAGTAAAAACTATACATAAATAAGCTCTACAAATAAAAATTATAATTAAATAAACTCTATTTGAAAAACTATACTAAACATAACCTAACTTAATTCGATCTATTACCAAAATCATAAAAATATATAATATTTTTATTAAAATTATTAATTACAAATCATATTTATACACACTTCTAACTTTTATTTCATTTATAATTTTTAAACATGAAAGTTATAAAATCTTAACAATTATTAGTACCTGGAGTTAAAACCTTAAAATATAAATAGAATTCTTATTACAACTAACCTGTACTTTAATGACAACAAAAATAGATTACCAAAATATTTTTAAAAAAAATCAAAATATTTAAGAGGATGAAAGAATACAAAATAGTAATTAAAAAAATAAATAAATAAATATCTTCTGGCCCTTTATAAAATTTCATAACCTCAAGTCGCTCTCTCAAATCCCTCTTTCTGATCATATCTTTCCTCGCCGTCTAGGGCAAAAGAACAGCAAAGAAAAGCTAGAAAACCACAACAAATTTATTGATGTTTCCTCCAATTTCTCTCCAAATCAACCCGGGATTCGTCTAATTTCTCACCTTATTCTCTTCGCATTCGAAATCGATTTCCCTCTTTCTCTCTGTGCGTTTCACTTAATCTCGACATAAATTTTAAAATTCGTTAGGGTTTTGAATCAATTACTATGTTTATATTATCTTCATCTGCTACTTCCTCAATTACAATCCGCCAGAATCTTCGCGTGTTCGGTCCCGGCCTCAATCCTTTCTCTCCCTATTGCATTGCCAATCACTCCCGCTAAATCTTTTTCCTTTTTTTAATTGCGTATTTCTTCTTTATCATGTAAGCCAATCTCACGGTGTCGTTTCGTGTTTTCTTTTTTCTCGTTTTGCTTCTAAATCGTAAGCAAAATTAATCAATCAAGACTTTCTTTGTTTGCTTAAATTTGATATATAAGTAATTAATTAATTAACTAAGAGAAAAAGAAAGAAGGAAGGATGATAGAAAGCATGGTGCATGAGCAACTGGGTCCGTTTTCGCTGCAGCGTAAGGCTTCTAGAAAGCGGTTCTTTAGGTCAGTGATCGATACTGACGATAGGGGCTGGACTCCTCTTCATATCGGTGCCCGTAAAGGTGATATCAAACTGGTAGGTTATTGTTATGTTTCATCCTAATTTACTCTTCTCCATTTCGTTTTATATCTGTGCCAACAATCACCCTCAGTTTCTGAATTTGTATATGGTTCACTTGGAGCTGCTGATAGTTGTTTATAGAATTTGTTTACCCTGCACTTGGTGTTTGGCCTATTTATTTTAGTTGTTTATTGTTCGTTTGGTGGTTGTCATTTTATTTGACGTTATTGCTAGTATTTTGTCTAGGTCTTCCTAACACAGAGGAAATAGTTAAATAAATGTATTTATATGTACTGTTTGAAAAAAATTGTTTTTTAGTCATCCATATTTCTAAATTTAGTTTTTCCGTGCATACAGTTCTGCTAGCATACTGTGTTTCTTGTGCATGATGGGAATGTCACAGAGTGTGAATTCATCTATGTATTATGATATAGATTGCCGGGCTGTTATCTGCCTTTTTTTTGGGACAGTTTTTTAGGGTTAAGGTTAATGGGAGGATTCAGGGTTGGGGTACTGTGTTTGAGGGAAAATTATGAACATTCACTAGTTTCATTTACGATCACCTGCTGTTCTAAGGGTTGTAACAATGTGTATTAACAAAGACCAATAATTGTCGGTCCAAACACCGCTGGTAGATTCCATCAAACAATCAAATAAATGCTGGATCGGTTTGCATTACTCAGTTAAAGATAGTAGCTTTTGGGTTTTAGTTCGTTCATGCATTCAGATGACAGAAGTACATGCCCATTTGGTTTGGGTTTTTTTCTTTTTTTGTTGTTGTGGGGGGGGGCACAAAGTGGATAATGGGATTGGCAGTTGGCACCTTGTTTTTTGACAATAGAATATGTTGTTTCAAAATTGTTCCACAGAAGTATTTTGTTTTCAATCATTTGGGATAACTTGTTTTTCTTGAAACAATGGTTTTACTCATTTTAAAAAACCATATATTATACCATATACGTGTGTGATGATGTTTTCAGTTGTAGAAACTATATTCAACAAATGCAACAGCTTTCGTCTTTCTAATTCTAGGTTCAAAACATCATTTTCATATTGGATAGTTTTCAGGAACAGAGTTTACTAGATGATCCTGCTTGATATAATATTTTGACATACTGTTAAATTTCTTAATTAAGATTTCTGAGAAATAGACAGCGGTGAGTTGTCTTTGAAAAGAAGAATTTTATGAACTGTTGGGCTAAAATTATTGTCCATACTTGTGTATAATGGAGGTACATGGACATGTGAATATTTTCTTATGCGCCTCTGATAAAATTTTAAATGTAATTTCCACTTGTCTCCACATGCTGTATTATAACCCTGTTGGAGCTTGTTTCTTAGTCGGACAAATTTGTTAGTGTCTTTTTGTGTTCGAAATGCTTTGTATGCTTTTGATTGACAATGTAACTTTTGCAGATTCACCTTATTTTAGGAGATATCCATTTCTGGTATGTTGATGAATTGTTACCACTAATAGAAATTGTAAGGGCATTACCCTGCATGTTCTGATGAACTTACTAGGAATGCTTGTGTGACCTTGATGACAACTGTAAAATATGTATTGATTCACAAAGTGTGCATCCATTGTTTGGGTTGAGAGAATGATTTTGGAAGGATTAGGATCCGTTCTGAATCCACCAACATAGCGCAACATTTCTACACGCCAGACGTGGACAAAAATGGAGAGTTAGGAAGATAAATATTCTTGCTCTTATTCCTTTCCTTCTGCTTTCTTCTTTCCACTCAAGTGAATGGAAGGGGCTGTGTTTTGGTGTTCCTCCCTGATTTCCCTTCTATCATTTGACTCGACAGAATGTTAGTATTTCATTATTTTTGTTATTGGAACTCAGATGATGTTAAAGGTCTTTGTTTAGCTCATTATGAAGTAAGATGGTTTCACCGTGGGCTGCGGGAAACGTTTTGTTTCCTTTTTGTGCTACATTATTATAACATCATTATATTCTTGGGAGAGGAAGTTCTTAAGTTTGTTACGACTGAAGATAGCTGCAACTACTCATTGGGGATAATTTTTTTAAGCATTCATTATGGGAAATAGTAGTTAAGCATGGATTTTTTGTATAGGTAAAGCAACTTCTTGATGAAGGAATGGATGTGAATGTGGTAGCATGGGGCCCCAAATCAAAAGGGGTGACTCCACTCCACCTTGCTGCTCAGGGTGGGCACCTTGAAGTCATGGATGTTTTGCTTGAGCGAGGCGCTGACATTGATGCTAGAACCAAGGGTGCTTGCGGCTGTAAGTATCTCCTATAAGAAACCATATTATTGGTACCTCTCACCTCACACTCTTTTCTCTTCTGACATACTAAAAGGAATTACTCTTTTTATGTAAATGCAGGGACCCCGCTTCACACTGCAGCCAAGGAAAGAAAGAAGGAAGCTGTTAGATTCCTGATTGAGAATGGAGCTTTTCTGCCAGATGACATCAACGATAGCAGGTTCAATCCGCCACTTCATTATTGCCCTAGTCTTGAATGGGCCTATGAGGAGATGATGCGTTTTCAAAGAGAGAGCTTTTCAGCAGGCGAGACCTCTTACAGCTCTGAGAGTTAAATGCTCTCTCCCGCCTGCTGGTTCACATGATGCCACTGCTTTGGTTGGATTTGGCATCTGATGCTGTTTTATCAGTTGTCCGCCTCTATAAATAATAATAATAATAAACCAGGCTGGTCCTGTATCCAAAGTGTCTGTTGTATTGTTTGTCACTTGGCTTCGCATCTGTTGACATATATGCAATGTGGGTTGTGACCTTGTGGTTGTGGAATTCTTGTTGGGTTTTCTTTACTTAATTGGTTCTATATATTATTGTATATGCAGGACCTGGAAAGGAGAAAAAAAAAAAAAAGAGCCACAAAATTATTAAATTTTGATATTTGGCGATGTGAAAACAGATAACTGCTAACGCCCTTTGGCGATCGCACTCATTGCCAACCATTTCATACTACAATATTCATTGACTAAATTTTAGGCTAAGCGGTGGAGAGGACATTTTAAATTTTTTAAATGATGTGATATTTATCTAAAATAATTATTTTAAATGATGTGATATTTATTAATTAATTGATAATTTTTTATAAATTTAAATAAATTAATTATATAATATCATTAATTAATTCATGAATCCTGCATTTGGTTATTTGGGATGATAAAAATTTAGGATATGTACAACTAATAATGACCTTGTTGAGCTTTCTGAAGTTGACTCGGACAGCAGTTAGTTGTATTATCAATCTGAAGGACTTAACCTTTGCCAGGATTGAAATTGGAATGATAAATCTAAAAAGAAATTATTTATACACTCAAGTTTATGGTGACAAATATTCGGTGTCTTTTTCAAAGGTAAGAGTGTGGATAAAACTCGAACAAATCTCTTCCCTTGTTTTAGGATTTGAACAGCCTCTTATCTCGTCTTTAGATTTGAGCAGGGGTGACTAGCTAAGTTTGTTTGATAATTAAAACGAAAAAATAAAATAAAATAAAATCTAATAAAATTGGCAAATACGGCATTGTCACGACGGGCAAAGCAACCAATGCTGTGGGGTCCGCTCCTTGATTAGATACAAGTATTTTCTCACGAGATATCGGCACAGTTTTAGTGGTGGCTTTAACGTCTTGTCTGTGCCTTTAACTCGAAGCAACTAATATATGGATCATCAAATCTTTTTCTCTTCCTGGAACTTTCAAACACGGTTAGGGATCAACATCCACATCATGTAGAGTTGTACACACAGTGTGCTAAAAAGACAAATTTTCACTTTCGAAATTCAACATATGAGATATTGGGGGGAAAAAAATCTCATTTAACCTCAACTGAAAGAAAAAAACAAAACCTAACCGTCCTCCCATTTTATTGAACCAGTTGTATCAAAACAAGAACGAATTGATCTGTACTTGACACTTATCTACCAGAAAAAATGACAAGGAGCTCTCGGGTGATACTGTGGTGACAAAAATATTGAAACATATGAGCAGGAATGATACATATGAACAGAATTATAATGTTTTAATTAAAAGGACCTTGTTACCTTATTGTTTAAGGTAACAAAGGCCTAACTAAAAACTAAAACCTAACATGATGTATATAATTAAAATTTAATTCGTAAATCAATCTTAAGAAAATTGTGTTTACTTAAAAATAATAAGGCGAGGAGATGAAAATCAACGTATCAAACATTCGAGTCTAGCCTATTTTGCTCATCCGTGGCAGTATGTGAACAGATAAAGCTTCGAACCCCAGTGGCGTATCCACCACAAAAATCGTCGGCGCCGCCGCTGCCTTCACATCCACCACCACAATGACCCCGCCGTTTTCGCAAACAGCACAGACTCTACCGCCGCCGGCAGCCACATGCCGCGCTCCTTTAAGGAGGTCCGACTTAACAACCTCCTTCCAATCGTCCATTACTTCATCGTACTTGCTCAACGTGCAACTATTCTCGTCAATACCGTACAGCACCTCCTCGTCCATCGCCGCCACCGGCCCCCTCCACCCTCTAACCATCCCCTCCCGCATGTCGTCCCACGTGTTCTCGACGACGTCGTAGACGGCACCTTCAGCACCCTTCACATTCACCAAGCACAGCTTCCCCTTCCACCCCACCGCGTCTATCGCCTCCCTGCTGAACCTCCCGTCTTTCAGCTCCCCCGTCTTCTCCCACCTCGAGTTTTTTTCCCCGTTCATCAAGTCCCATTTCTCCACGGACTTCGCCACGTCGCTAGAGAACTGGGACCCGATCCCGCTGGCTACGTACGCCGTGCCGCGCGAGCACCCCGCAGCGCACCACCGGCGTGGGGTGACGAGGTCGGGGCCGAACGTCCAGGTTCTGCGAATGGGGTCGAAGATGAGAGGGCGGGTCAGCGCCGGGTTGAAGTTGTGGGTGGTGGCGGCGAGGAGGATGAGCTTGCCGGAGAGGGAGACTAACTGGACGGGGAGGTTACGGGAGAGGAAAGAAGGGTGGTGGAGAATGAGGTGGAGAGGCGGGTCCGGAGGCGGACGAGGGAGCGGGTCCCAGGTAGAGGAGACGGGATCGAAAGTGAATAAATGGATTGGGGTAGAAGAAGAGTTCGATTTTGGAGAGAAGAGGGCGTACAGGGAGAGGAAAGGAGGGAAAGAAGGGGAGTAAATGAGGCGACGCCAGGAGTGGCAGACGTTGTGGAGGATTGAGGGGTGGACGTGGGAGAGGCAGAGGTGAGCTATGTGATCGGGTAAGCCAGGAAGCAGTGGCTGATGATCATCACCATCATCATCTTGATCTTTATCTTGATCGTGAGCTTGAGGTTGCGTTGTCAGTGTTTGTGTTAGTTTTTGGCGTTTAGAAGAAATGGTGAGCCGGTATTTGGACATGGCAAGGGGAAAGGGTTGGGGAGGGGGGAGGGGGTTTACTGAATATGGGAATTGGGAATGTGGGATTGGGGGGAATTTAAAAGGGTCGTTAGTTGATTTGGTTATCCATATTTTTGTTTGCTTTTGGTTGTTTTTTTTTTTTTTTTTTTGCTTTCTCCGGAAGATAAAGGGAAATTCTCATTTGCAGAGGTCATTCAGAATGTGAGGTGGAGTGTGGAGTCTGTGGTCCATAATTAAAACTTTAAAAGGCAAAAGTTGAAGTTTCGTTACTTTTGTCGAGGAGCCGGTGCTGCCACTATTTCTTGAGCGTCCATTTGAACCACATGTATATGTAGTAATGTAAATGTAGAATTATAACAAGAATTAAAGAATGAGTAAAATAAATATGTAATCAATGGAGGATTAAGCTTTTATTATAAAGTTAGTATTTTACATTTTCTAAATAAAATAAAATAAACAAATGTATCCACCATCTTAATTGTATTTTTTATATTAAATTATTTTATATTCTAAAACTACATTGAATTCCGAATAATTTAAATTCGAGTTGGGTAGGATCACTAGAACGATAAAATTCTTCCAATAGTATTTAATGTAACTACATTCTCAAATGTCAAATTGAGAATCTTAGTTAAATTATAAATATTTATATTTTGTTAAGTAAAAATCTAATGGGACGAAAACAAAAATAAAGTAATACAAAAGACTCGTCTTAATAAAAATATTTTATTAGTAAAAACTCAATAGAAGTATCTGATTTTGAACCGCTTCAAAGGGCTTATTTCATATTTAAGGTATATACCTCCACATGAGGTCTTTCAAAACTTTTCGGTCTCATCAAAGACCGAACACATTTTATTATTATCCTAAGTAAATTCAGTAGAATGATACATTTCCTTTCGAGAAAACAATATCAGTAAACCGATATGTCTACCCCGCTAATAGACAATTCATCACCTGCCATTTATTTCGCAATTGGCGTACATGACTTGGGTTCTCTAAATGCAACTGTAGGTGCATGTAGCCAGTGTTTGTAATTCTCCACAAATGATCCTCAAAACTTTATATTTAATCCGAGTGGTGCAGGAATCAAGACGGGTCATATGCATCACATGCCATGAATGTTCCCACTTAACATCATGAGGCCGCTTTTTCTCGCTCTTGATGAAACCTTTGTCTCATTGAATGAGACATATGGGTAAACAGATCACTAGTTATGCGCTCAAGATACTGGATGATATATGGTGAGTTAATAAAACTCGGATAAATTTCTCAAACGATATTACATTCTATCTCATTGTACTGCAAGAGTGCAACCGGCACTTATATATCGCAACAAAAAGTGTGTAAATGAAATGAAAGTATTAGGTTGATGACCCGTTATCAATTAAGACTTTTTATGCAAATTTTATAGTCAGTAAGTCTAATGTTAAAGAGTTATAATTAATTATATTATCTAATTATTAATTTATTTATTATTAATTTTTTTAATAAAAAATTAAATTATTTATCTTTCTAAATTTTTAAAACAAACTTAATTATTTAATATTAAAGAATTTCTTGCACTTTTATCTAGAATATAAATTATTAGTTTGTTATATTTATTGGCTAACTTTTGAAGTCAAAAATAATAATTTCTTAAAATAATGATTCTAAAGATGGTGCAATTCTGAAAACGCCACGTTGCAGATGAACTAAACCGGGAGTGCAGGTAATTAGACTGGAACTATTGACATTACTAATATATTGTTTAAGAAAACAAGAAGATGTTGGTTTCCATAACAATAAACATGTTAGCTGGCACAAATAAACGTAGAAGCAAATACTTTGTCGAGGGACAATAATATGTGGATTAGTAACAATTTCATTGTTGTAGGAGGCATAAAATATTGAGCAGTTGTAATAGTGAAAGGATAAGAAGTATTTTATTTGTTCCTCTTAAAATAAATAGGAAAGAGTTAAATGAATTAAGTGGGAAGGAAATATAGCTGCATTAACAGTAACTTAGATAGGGAAAACAACAAATTGTGGAGTGGAGAGAAACAAAAATTATGGATTGGTAATTGATTTAAAATAATTTTGGTTAGGATTTGAATGACAAGCGGAATTGGAATAAAGCATGGAGCAAGTACGAAAATGTGTCAAAATGGGAAAATGAGTTCCGCAAACTGCACATATGAAATTGATGGTAGCTGAAAAATCAACGCATGTGTTGTTACATTAGTATCACCAATGGCCGAGCTTGAAATACTTATATGTCTCTAAACATTGGGTGGTTGAATAAAAGGAGAATGATCATATGGCCAAGATATTTGTAATTTGTTAGTTGATTAAATAATAGCCTTAATTGGAATAAAACGGATATGAAGAAGAATAGTTAACCAAATGAAGAGGTGCTTCCAAATCCGGTTTGATTTGGTAATGGGCGTAAATGAAGTAAATGGTGATGCACAAGTAAATGCAAGGGAAGAGATGGACAAGCAGGTTTAATTAATATACGGCAAACACAACTGTAACAGTGAGAAGATACTGGAACTGCATATGCATAAAGGTGGATTCAAAAATCCAAGCTGCAATGTCGACATAAGAAATATACAACAGGAGTTCAAAACACATAATTGTCATACATCCATAACATTGAAACATGTCCCATAAAGCAATGAATGCTTATCAAAACACAGTTGAAGTAGGTTATATTGTGAAATAACAGTAAATATAGAGCATATAGAATGTGTATAAGTATCCTAGTTGGTGGAGTTCCTTTGACAGCATTGGTTTGAATGTAAGAAATAGTTAAGCTTCAGCTTTAATCATAGGAAGAAAGATAACATGGACAGATGTGGAAAGGCAAGCACATGGCAGCATTAGGGATCATGCATGTTGGGACACGGTCACCTTTACAGGCCTGCAATTTCAAATAGCAAAAAGAGTAAGTGAAAATGCAATTATGAATTACTGTGTGACAAACTTACTTATGGAGTCGTCATCACTGATGCTTGATAGTACTCGTAAGAAGTCATGTTCAGCAATAAGAGTTTCAACCAAATATGGATTGTACTGAAACTTTTATGACATAAGCAATTGTTAACTAATCAGCTATTTGTTACATTAGCATACAGTTAAATGCTTGTCAGATTAGCATACAGTCAATAAAACATATGTACAACTAGCTGTAAACATGTACCATTTCCCCTGTATCACCATCTAAATGCTTGCACTTAACTTCATTTTATTACTTGCTGCAATTTCATTTTTCCTGTTTGTACTTTCCACACATGTTCATCGTACAACTTACTAACTTCCCCCTTACGGTTGAATTGCCAAACATAATTTCAATTTTTATTACATTAACTTAAAAACATACAAAACATCTAAACTAATTAGTCCCATTGTTATTATACAAGCACAAGAAATTATGATATCATTTTCAAAATTTATGTGTGATTCACATCTAACTTGTCACTTCGTAGATGCTTCTACAAAGTTGCAGCCGAAGGCATAGTCAGCCTGAAGATAAAGAAAAGGAAATATGTCAGATGCTTCTCCAAAGTTGCAGCCGAAGGCGTAGTCAGCCTGAAGATAAAGAAAAGGAAATATAGCAAACACACAGAACAAACCACAAGTTTCTCATCAATCATACAACTTTAAACAGGTCGTGTTCAGCTGCTAGAGTATAACCCCTAAATCATTTTCAATATTTTTTTCCCCTTTACTCTACTATTTTCTACTTCTCTACAAATCTGACTTCCCACCACATTATTCGCAGCAACAATATTCAACTCAATTATTTTAAGTTCAGCTGCCACTAACTTGAATTTCTGTTGCCGAAATCCCTCTCTCTTACAATTTCAATACACGTGTTTATTAACATAAAAATAATAGTAAAAAACTCCTTTATATTACTACATTGTTCATAAAATTTTCAGAAATTTAATTTAAAAATTTACGCCCAGCACTCTCATATCTTCCCATTATCCATATGAAATCTAATTTCGCACCAATGAAATCTAATTTTGCATCAACTATATTATCAGCTACAAATGATTCACGCCACAAATCTCACATTAAAATTTCACTAACCTTAATGATGGTTTACACAATCCTTTCCATTTCTTCAATACGACTACAACAAATCCACAAGTCACCACAATCGTCTTCGAAAATTTAATCCGGCGTCGCTGCTGCAGCTGTAGTCACACACAATTACGAAAGTGTTGGTTGCTTTAGGGAAATCGCTCACGTGAGGCCAAATACGGTTAAGGATTTGCAGAACCCTAAAACTAATCTTGTACCTCAAATGGGTTTGGGCAGTTGCCCGCTTCACATCATTTGTTCGTGACTAAAATCGCAACCGTTGGATAACACTCTTTATAATCTAACGGCTGGACTAGATAATGACAAATGAAGGGGGCACGGTGTCCTGGGGGCACGGTAGCTGGACCCTCTAAAGAAAGTAAAAAGGATATCTTTTGACTATTTTTCTTTTATGAAATTTCTCATATCTTATTGATTATTACTAAAATTTAAGATATAATTAAAAACTGATTAAATTTTGAATTTTTGTTAAATTTTACAGTTGTTAAATTTAAAACGATCTCACAAAAAAAATTTACCTAAAGTCCCTAATACTTTTGAATCGGTCTGCGTGTAGCCCATGTTTTGTAATCATCTTTTTATTTTTGTAAAGTCAATTTTTTTCTGAATCATAACCATGACTTTACAGCGAGCTCAAGCATATCCTTCAAAGATTCTGAATCTTAATCCTAAATTGGTATAAATGTGGTCATTTATGGCTTATGCAGACAATTCCTGAAGTGCACACTAAATATCTTTGATCAACAAATAATGACATTGCGGTTCCAGTCATATAAAAGCTGGTTCACAAGCAGCAGCACGTGGCATGGGCGAGGATCACAGGCCAAGAGGCCAACGGAGACGTTTTGGTCGACTTCAGCAGTCAACGTTTGTGGGTGTGTGGATGTGAGCAGAGAGCAAGATTTGAATTACAAAAGCTTGTGGGTTAGAATGAATTAAATGTGAGAAATTTCTCGTTCAAAGTGTCCATTTTAGTGCATATTACTCAGACGCCTTTTTTATTTTAAGGTTATGACTATGTTAGAATTTATTTATGGTAGAATATAAAATGATAAATAATAAAAACATTCATTATAAATTATTATTTATCACTTCACATGTGTGGTTGAAATTCGTGTTCTACCGTAAATGAACTTTAATATAATCGAACTCTTATTTTAATCATCTTTAATATCACATTATATTATATTGATATTATAATAAGATTAACAAATAAATTTAGAACATAGTCCAAAATTAATGAGCACGTTTTTAAAATTTATAACTAACATAGATGTATTCTCCTACAATTAGCCTGAGGAGTAACTGCGCGGTGGCAGTGAAGCTGCCCCAAATAGATCTCCATCGCACTTATAGATATTTTTATAAAAAAATAATGAATTTGTAATAAATACTCAAACTCACATTCTTTAAGATAAAAGTTTTTTTTTTTCACCCAACCAATAGTCTAACTAGTTAATTTATCTTTATAATTTACTAATAGCGTAGGGTTAAGGGTTATCCTAACTTTAATTTTAAGTAATTTAATCATAAATATTAAAAGTCAAAATAGTATCGAATGATGGCTATTCACCGGCTATTAAATTTCTTAAAACCAATAATGTAATTTTAAATATACATATTCTAATTTTTTTTTATCGAATTCCAACCCACAAAAGGCACAGACCAATATTATGTTAGCGTATTTATCGTGAAATGAAATGGTCAAAATATCGAATATTCATATCGTGATTTAGAGCAAATGAGTGGGCGTGGTCTGGTGGTGCGGTGGTGGTGGGGACAGAACACATTCACGAATCATACTACGTAAACGATGGCACGTAAGCTAGCGTGTGAACCGGAAAAGGTAATTTTGTCATTTTCCTCGTAAAAGGTTCAATCTGCCAAAAGCCATAAGGTTGGCCTTTCTTGGCACGTGTGGTCCATGACAACGGATGCGGTGCCATGCCCATGCCTTTGAACTCCGTCAGCGTTTTCTTGTCGGCTCTTATTGATTTTTTTTTTTAATCTTGTCTTTTTCTTATTATTTTATTACTATTTATTTTTGTTATATGTATAATCCCCATAAATTAATAATACCTTTATAAATGTATAATACAAATTGTAATTAATTATTATAATAAGTTAATAATTATGCTATTGTCAAGTGCAGCGTAACACATTGCGAATATGAATCTTTTAGAGTTGAATGATTTTGAATTGAATACAAGATTTATTAACGAATTCTAATACGGTCTGAATAAATAATTCAAGTATTAATTAATAATTAATACATAAAAAATAAAAAATTAAATATTATCAATATATTATTATTAAAAGACACGTAAAAAGTGATCAATAAAATTTAAATTAAGAGAAAATTTTATTTCTACCCACACACAATAAGGTCCAAGTCTTGAGTTTTAAAACTTGTTAGTCTTCCTATTAAACTTTGATCCCGAGTGTCTAGACACATTTGCCTTGTAAATTGTAATACGGCCCCAGCACACAAGTTTTTGGAAATTTTTTTTTTTGTTCAATCATTACAGTCTACACATAATCACATTTAAAAAAAAAATAAAAAAGAGTGGTGCTAAGTAGAAAGAGCTGAGGAGAAAAATTTATTCTCTCTATCATTTTTTTAATTATTTCTTTCAGTGTTCTCTCAATTTTTTCTTTACTTAATATTTTTTAATATAAAAATATGCTTGATGCACTTGTTTGATAGAAAGTCTCTCTTCGGTTGGTGTCTGGTAACCCAGCAATTATATGTTTCATAAATTCGCATGCTTTTTGTATTATTAATTTTTCCCTCTTTAATGCCACTTTTGAAATTTGTGAATGACTGATTAACTTTAGTGTCCTTTGACCAAAAGCGGCCTTGAGCCCTTGAAGTAGGAGGAAAGTGGGCGAGAACCAACCAAACCAACTGGGAGAATGAATTATGAATATGCATTGCTGCTATCCGCAAAAGCTCACTCAGCTGACTCATGTCATGTGACAAAGTATAAGCAGGCGAGGCAGCCTTTACTAATGACAGCTGCCAGCTTTTGGGAGTTAATGTAAAGACAAACCTTAACCCTAAGTAATTGAAAGCCTAGTTTTATTAAGTTTTAAATGCTTTTCATTTATGAGCCCGTGGTAGAGCAGACATGGACAGTTCCCTATTTATGTGTTCTCCCCAAAAGTCACCAGTCTTACTCTTACTTTTACAGAAAGGCTGACCCTGGGTTATGCCTTTCGCTTGTTGGGTCATGCTATGGTACAGCTAGGTAGTCAAATGCATCATGCTGAACTTATAAATTTTCGTTTGCTAATTATCTCTTGCTTGGGGCTTTTTGTGTTACAAATCTTGTTTTATTTGCTATCTATAACGAAAATTTTGATATTTAAAAATGAGATTATAAGAACAATTTAGACCATACGTTGACCATAAGTATCGCTGTTATTGCCGTTAAGAATTGCGATCAATAATCATTTGTTGCTGGCTCACTCCAACTTAGGGCAAGGGATGTCAAGCCTCTCTCTACTAAGAATTGCGATCGATAAAGGATGATAAAAAAGTATAAATCTTTTTTTTTTAATGATTATAGTAATAATGGATAAAACTTTTAAAAAGAAAGAGAGAGATTATAGTAATTATAAGAGTTTTTTTTTAAATAGACTTTATAAAATTTATGTGATAGGTGCTTAGGAAAAAAGATAAAAATTCTTATAAGGGTAAATTCGAGATTTGGTGATTATGCTGAGATAAGGATTAATTTAAAATTTTTAATAGGGTTAACTAAAAAATAGGGATCGGTGATATATAGTGTCACCACAGTTTTATAATTTATAGATATTTTTATTACAAAGTGGTGATATTTGAACTTCTCATCATATCTCACTAGCCCACATTTTTCAGTTAACCTCATTAAAAATTTTAAACTAATCTTTTTCTATCAACATATTCTATCTAATCCCGAGTTTACCCTAATTATAATTTTTATCTTCTTTGTAGTTACCCACCAAATAAAACTTATAAAATATATCTTAAAAATAATAAAAAAATCTCATAATCATTATAATCTCTCTCTTTTTTGAAAAGATTTTATCCACTATTACAATAACAATAAAAAAAGATTAGATACTTCTTCATCATCCTCTATTCGGTATTGTAAATTAATTTCTTACATAATAAAAAAAGAATATATAATACTTGAGAAGAGATAATAATATAAAATGTTTAAAGAAATTAGAGTTTAAAAAATTAGATTAGTTAAATTAAATATTAATAAAAATTATCGTGTAGGTGTATTTAAAAGCTATTTACCCTTTTAAGTCATTTAATATGAGGATAAAGTAGATTTTAGTATAAAAATGGTTAGTGGTGGCTGATAAAATATAATGAGAGTCAAATATCACAACTCTTTATAATACGATATTTCTTCCGATATTAGATACACAAATTTATATTACGTTAAAAATCTGTCCGAGTAATTTAAAAATCTGCTCCCAAGGAGTTCTACCTCTGGGCCAGCGACGGGCTGGCCCAACTTTCTTCCAAACATGAAGGGAGCAGAGATTATAATTTGGCTACATTATAAATTTATAATGTAACGTAACATAACAATGTTCTATTTTTCAAAGTGAAAGTCAGAAATATCAACAACTAAACTTACGATGGAAAGTAAAAGTAGACCAAGCTAAGTTATCTTTCCATGAAATCGAAAGTAAACAAAGTTAAGACATTGATTTGGTCAAGCTAAGTTATTTTCCATTGCCCAAATCAATGGCTTGTTGGCAAAGGCAAACTATGAAAGCAATCGAGACGCACAAAATTAGGTAAAGCGATGTTGTAGTATTTTATTATATTTAGATTAAGATATGTTATTAGATTTTGGTCATCGAACTCGAAGGGTCTATTTATTTATGTCATTGGGTCGAATTTAATAAAAATATGAGTATAATAATTTTTATAAGAGATAAATGAATTGGTTATAAGTAATTGAACTCGCACTCAGAATTTAATACTTTCATGATAAAAAAAGAGTTTTTAACACAACCAATGATCTAAATAATTTAATAACCTTACAAACTAATAACAAGATAAGGTTATTTAACTTAAAATTTTAACTTAAAAATTTGACATAAATTTTGAATTATTAATTTCAAACAATCTACTACTAGAATAGATACTAAAAGTCAAGATAATATTTAATGATAACTATTCTATCTACCATCGGAGTTCTTTAAATCATGACTCAAACTTTTAAGTGAAAATTTTAAATGAGAATAATTTAAAACTTAGTAATATAGTATATACCCTAATAATTTAAATGTTGGGTCCGGCTCTGACAGTGCCATCCAACCCACGAAAGGCACAAACCATTGTTATATATCGTGATATGAAATGGCTAAAAATATCGAACGTTCATATCGTGATTAAGAGAAAATGAGTGGGCACGGTCTGGTGGTATGGTGGTGGTGGGGACACAACACATTCAGGAATCTTAGCACATAAACAATGACACGTAAGCAAGCCGGAAAAAGGTAGTTTTGTCATTTTGCTCGGAAAGGTTCCATCTGCCAAAAGCTGAAGGGCTGGCCAATTTTGCCAAGGCAAGCCCGAGCTTTCGTTAACTGCTGCCATCTACTTTTTGTCAAAAGAGAGATGCTATGCTATTTTCTCAAATTATATCCGATCGGATATTGGAGTATCCGAATCTGATCCGATTCCCTGTCCTAACGACAAGACTTATCGAACATTTCTTTTCTAATCGTTACGATCTACACATAATCACATATACAACAATCCAAAAATCTACTTAAAAAGTGTAACACACACATATATTCACCGAGCTTTCACATTGCAGCTCTGGGATTCTAAATATCTCGAGCCTCAGGCATCCCGACACAAAACTCATGCGTCTTTTTTTTTTCCTTTAAAGATAAAAGAGTGGGACATACCCAAATAATTTTTATTTTCCCCTTATTTCTTCTAAGGCTCAACTCCACATGATTAGCTGCTACAAACTTCATATGTTATCAACCCGACCATGTCTTCGGAGGCAAAGTCCTGCGTCTTGAGAGTTCTCCCAATTGAAAATCCGAAGAGACATAATCTTTAATCATAATTAGATACTTTCTAAGGAAACAGTCAAAACATGGAATATAAACTGTGTTAGAAAGCTCTAATGTACATATGTTACAATTGTTCCTTTTTTTTTGTTGTGGGTGGGGGGGGATAGTCACTTGATGGACAGAGAAATCTTTCTTCGTCGGTTGGTGTTTGGTAACCCAACAATTATGTGTTTAATAAATTGGCATGCTTTTTGTATTATTAATTTTTCCCTCTTTCACGCCGCTTTTGAAAATTGTGAACGAATAATTAACTCCTTGGTGTAATCAAGCAGTAGTCTAGTCCCTTGGGCCAAAAGTAGCATTGCAGTAGGGGGAAAAGTGGGCAAGAGCCAACTAAACCAACTTGAACAATGAAATATGATCCGCAAAAACACACTACTCAAGTGACGAGAATGTCAAGCTGTTCAAGCAAAGGCAGTGATTTGATGTAGCAACCACCAGGCACCAGCTTTTGGGAATTAATGGCAAGACAAACCCTAACCCGGAGCCATTCTCACGCCACGTGCCTTTGAAAATTGAAATCGCATTTATGAGGCCGTGGTTGAGCAGATATGGACGGTTCCTTATTTATGTGACCCTTGCTTTTGGGTCATGCTATGGTACGGCCGAATGCATGGTACTGAACTTATTAGTTATAACCATCCGTTGCCCAATCTCTTGATTGGAGATTTTTGTGTTACAAAGTTTGTCTTCTTTGCTGTCTAATTTTTTATTTTTTTAATTTGTAATAGAAAATTTGATATTAAAAATAAGACTACAAGAACAATTTATACCATACATTCACCATAAGTAGCGCTACTATTGCCATAAAGAATTGCGACCAATAATCTTGGTGGCTTACTCCATCCATTTGTAATATGGAAGGAGGCTTTCTTCCAAACAAATTGGGAACATAGATCGCAATTAGGCTGGTCGGATAATGATTTTTTATAATCTAATATTTCTTAGGACACACACATAGGGTTAATTTTAAATTACCCTTGTGAATCAATTATCTTCAAATCGTTCTCTTTATTTTTAAAAATCTCAATTTACTCCCATTTTGGTTAAGAATAGTAAATAAAGTTTTATCATTCCATCGCCATTTTTTCTTGTCCTTTGATTAAAAGTATGGATAATTTGAGATTTTCAAAAGTAAATGAAGAGATTTGAAGGTAGTCCATTTACAAGGAGTATAATCTGAAATCTGCCTATATATAATATAGTATGGTATAACCTAAAAATCTATTGAACAATAATTTAAAAATCTGCTCCCAATAATATCTATCTAATCTAAATATTTGGTAGTACAATGGTCTTTGACAGGACTCGAATTACGTCTTCTAATATTGAGAGCTAAGTTGTAGTACTAGACCAGAGGTAGCCTGGCCCAATTTTCTTCCAAACGAAAAAGGGAGATTATTATTGGTCTATATTATAATATAGGGCGATAATATTAGACCCCTCGATATATCTCACAAGTCTTACTTCTCTCAGTTAATCACATTAAAATTTTTAAACTAATCTTTATTTTTTAAGATACCCCACTTAATCTCAAATTTATCCTTATTATAATTTTTATCTTTTTTTCTAGGCATTCACCATATCAAACTTATAAAATCTATTTTAAAAAAAAAAATTTCATAATCGCTATAATATCTTTCTTTCTTTTAAATATTTTATTTACCGCTATCATAACTATAAAAAAAGATTTGATACCTATTCATATCCTCTATTTAGTATTGTAAATTAATTTCTTCTATGATTAGAAAATAGTATATAATATTTGAGAAGAGATAATAATTTAAAATTTAAAAAAATTAGGATTTGAGAAATTAGATTAATTAAGTTAGGTATTAATAAAAGTTATTGTGTGAATGTATTTAAAAGTTATTTATTTTTTAAGTTATTTTATAGAAAAAATAAAATAAATATTAATATAAAAGTTATTAGTGAGGGCTGATGAGGTTCAAATTTTCAAAGTGAAGGCCAGAAAGTTCAAGGATAAAAACTTAAAAATGGGAAGTAAAGTTGACGAAGCAAAGCTATCTTCCCGGTTTCCATGAAATGCAAATAACGAGTAATGGGCTCGTCATTTGTCTTGTCTTTGTCGAAATCAATGGCTTTTTGGTAAAGGCAAACCACGAGAGCAATCACAGCGTACAAAATTAGGTGAAAACGCTGTCGTTTTAGCGGGGGCCCTATCTTCTTCCACCTCATAAAACCCTGGTAAGAAGGAAATCGTATTTAGATATTTCTTTGTAACCAGAAATGATGACATCTTCGTCGTCGTCAGCACATGCACAGGCTGTGCAGTGGGGTAATGAAGAGACTCGGGATTTGATTGTAATTCGGGGGGAAGCAGAGAGGGACTTGGTCGGAATCAAACGCAACAAGACGATTTGGGAAATTGTTAGTGTTAAATTGAGAGAGAGGGGCTATTCAAGGACACCCGATCAATGTAAATGCAAATGGAAAAATCTTGTTAATCGCTACAAGGTAAACTCGAAATTACCCAGCTTCCAAATTTTATTTTATTTTATTTTTACCAATTATTTTTTTTTAATTGTTAAAAACTTCATTAATGTCAGTGAAATTAAGAAGCTTGTGGGAGGGTGTATTAATTCAATTGGTAATATATCTTGGAGTTAATGAATCTGGGTTCGCAACTCACTTGCATGGGCGAAGAGGTTATTTGGTTGAGATGCTTGGAGTATGGAGTCAGTTATTGTCAACTGAGCGAATGATTAGTAATCATAGTGATGTGGTTGTGAAATAGAAATCTAGCTTTCAAGTACAAGTTGAATACTTTTGAAGCTGGAAAGAGTTTATTTTGATATTATGTTGAATAAAAATTCATGAGTATTTTGTTAAATTACATTATAATTTCAAAACCTTAGCTTCCGAACCATAGTGGTTAGTGTTTATCAAAACAGTTAGCAATTTGTCTTTGGCAACACTACTGCTAGATAACAACACCAAATGGAGCCTTAATGGCCAAACATAAGTAGTTATTGATCAAATAATTTAGCTGTTGCGCTTTTAAAGTTAAGCATGAGTGAGACAATATGTACCCTAAGTGGTTAGGAGATTTTAGCATGTATGCCTGTGATTTCTTTGTTGTACTTGATAAGAGGTGGTGATAGATATGGTGATATCTGTGCAGGGGAAGGAGACATCTGATCCAGATAGTGGGAGGCAATGCCCATTCTTTAATGAATTGCATGCTGTCTTCACTGAAAGAGCGAAGAATATGCAGAGATTACTTGCTGAATCTGAGGCTGGTTCTATGCAGGCAAAGAAAAGGTTTAAGAGATTGAATGCAGATGAGTTGTCCGATGAAGAAGATGATGATGAAGAACAGAGTGAGGAGGAGGAGGAGGAGGAGGAGAGGCCTGCTCGAGGTAATTCTAGGAAGAGGAAGATTGAAAGAAATGTCTCAGACAAATCCCCTAGAGCAACTAGTGGTACTGCTGGTATTCACGAAATGCTTAAGGCATTCTTTGACCAGCAACAGAGGATGGAGGTGGAGTGGAGGCAAATGATGGAGAGGCGTGCTCAAGAGCGGCAATTGTTTGAGGAGGAATGGAGGCAGAGAATGGAGAAGCTTGAGAGGGAGAGGCTATTGGTAGAACAGGCTTGGAGGGAGAAGGAGGAGCAGAGGAGGATCAGAGAAGAGAGCCGAGCTGAGAGGAGGGATGCCCTCTTAACGACTCTCTTGACCAAACTCATCAATCAAAATAATCCCTAAGGTAAAAAATTTCCTTTTTCAGACATTAACTACCAGAAAAAGGTTGTTTGTTGCTTGCAAAGAAAACAAAGGAAGAGACATCTACGGTTAACATATGGATTGTTGCTATGTATATTGGCATACAAAGAAGTCAACTATTTTTCAGTTTGACTTAAACATCTAAGATTCTTTTGTGATGAAGAGGTGAAATTTCCATTTTCATGTATGTAGACAGTAAAAAGAGTCCGCATTCTTTAGATTGCTGTGAGGTTGGCATTATTTATAGTCGTCTTGGTTTAAATGTTGTAACTTTATTTAATGAAGCAGTTATAGTGTGGGTTGAAAGAAATTCCAGATTGAAGGTTGATTATGAGTGTCTGGTGGGTTTCTGATGTTGTATGTTCCTCTGTGCCAGGTCCAAGAAAAGTGAAAATCAGAATATTCGGCCTTCTTTTCATATTTTATTGCACCTATGATGATTCTGGCATGAGGTCTTGAATTTATTTCGTTCAAAACATGGAAATGACAATTGAAAATGTCAGATACTTTGCTTGGTTGTGGGGATGTTTTCTTTGTCGCAAATTTTTAGAACTGGCAATTGCCGAAGAGATTTTGATTTGGAATGTCATGGAATATTAGTCAAACTTTAGAACCAAATTATGAGGATCAATCAGACAGACTTGTATTGATGTTATTTGCCTCTAGCAAATGATGTTATATTTGCCAGATTATGTATTATAAATCCAAGATCTGGCTCAAATGCACGGCGATTAGATGGTTTATTGTTGAAATATTCCAAAGTTTGTTCTCCTGATTAACTTTTGATTTAACTTGAGCATGCGTACCAGATGAGATAGAAAACAAAAATGGATTGCTCAGAACAGTTACTGGATATAGACTCCTTCAATTAACTATTTATGTTCTTGAGAAGCGCATTAAAAGATGACGATAAGAATTTTCAATTTTCATGCTTTTCAAATTTTCTACGACAATGATTTATTACGGAACTTTTTCCACAACAATGGTAAATATTGAATTAATGCTGCCACTGGATGCAAACATTTATCAACTATTGCTACAAGGTTCCGCCATCAGAGGGAAGATTGCAATTTTTCTCTCTAGCAAACGGATAGAGTTAGAGAATAGAATCCAACATACCAATGGTTAGTTTGCCAACACAAGAATTTAATTTAATTATTATACAGGAATTAACGCTTGCCTTCAAGCACGAGATCCTAAATCCTAGTTGATACGTACAAGTGTACGGTAAGGCGAAGATGGGTGAAATTTATTCAGGACAGCCTGCATAAATCCAGGAGTTATAATTAGGGGTGGGCAAAGTCGGTTTGGATCGGTTTGAAAAATTCTCAAACCGATATCAACTTAAAAAATTTTCAAACCGAACCGATCCAAACCGACTGGATCGGTTTGGATCGGTTTGGATTCGGTTTGAGTTTTATTAGCTAAAAGCTAATTTTTTTATTATTTTATATAAATTATTTGTTTTTTTTTTTGTCTGTAATCCAAATTGATACCTCTTTTATATTATTCATATCTACTTTGACATCTACATAACAATTTAAAGATACATCCATATAAGTTTACAGCATAATATATGCTAATAAATAAGTTCTTAACATATTCATTCAAAACAAACTCACAAAATAAAAATAAATTTGAACAACATTTGACAATTAAAATATTGTGCATTGTCTGTCAAAATTTATGGCCTAATTAGTTTTGATTTGTCAAAATCTGCATATAAAATGATAAATATAATTAGTTAGATTTTTTAACTTAAAATATAATGTAATTATATAATATTTTTGGATTGGATCGGTTTGAATCGGTTTGAAATCCTTCCAAACCGAAATCCAAACCGAGTGATGTCGGTTTGCAATCCAATAAACCGAAACCAGTTTTTTTACTAATGAAACCGATCCAAACCGATCCAAATTGTCGGTTTGGATCGGTTTGGATCGGTTCGGTTAAAATATGCCCACCCCTAGTTATAATAAATACACGAACATATTCTGTTACTCTCAATGCATGCAAAGGAACCTTGATGTTGAAAACCAGCTGTAGCTCAATCTCAAGAAGCTACCTGAACTGCTTCATATTACCAGTGAATCATTCATGGTCATGGACCGATTAGCCTTTTCTGCACTTCTTTCATCTATTTGGGTTATGCAGAAGAATAAAAAATTAGTAGGAAAGTGACAAGGATAAAAGAAGAGTGCTGCTATTTATCCTGAATTTGCGTCCTGAAAAACAAAATGCACTGTTTGATTTTCCCTCTCTATACGTGTTGCTTTATTTGCTTTCCACTTATCTTTCACTTTCCACTTCCTTTATTTGCTTTCACTTTCCATTTTCCACTTAACCCTGAAAAGGTAAATACAAATGGGACCACACTCCGGCTCCGATTTTCTTCAGACATTCCCTTTTCAATTTCCAAACCAAATCATAAACTTAGGGTTTTTCACTAGCGCTGCAATGAACCCCGCTTAAATCTTCAGACCTTCCCGAAAAAGCAAAGGAAAAAGTAAAGCAAAGGAAATAAGTGTTGCATAGTTGGAACGCAACAAATGAAATAAGTGCTGCACGTTGATTGTCCTTCCCTATTACATAAAGCAACTGAAGAAACATGTGCTTCAAAAGCAAATGACAGTCAAATTACCAAACGGTGCGTTTTGTCTTTTGAGAAGCAAATTCGGGATGCAAATTCGGGGTAAATAACTTTTCCCACAAAAGAAACTAGCAGAAGAGCAAGTAGTAGGGCTGGGCAATTTCAGATTCGGATCGGGTTCGGATGAATTCGATCGGATTTCAAATAATTCGGATTGGAAAAAAATCCATCTAATTTTAATCTGAACTTCAAATCCGATCCAATCCAATCCGAAATAATTCGGATCGGATTTAGATCGGATAAATATTTTGGATAAGTTCGGATTTGGATTCGGATTCGGATCCAGATCGATTCAGATTGCATTCGGATTTGGGACCTTTTTGACAATATTTACAAAAAATTAATTAAACACAAGTCCTTACACAATTCTTTCATTAGCTTCATTATCAGAAGCTCAGGGCGTTATATGATAATTACACATCCAAATATAGGTAAGTCGAGAGCTTATCTCTCTGCAGCAGCCTTTCAATCTAGCGTTCACGCTTCGTCTTCTTGATTTGCTCATCACAGACTACACATTCAATTCCTTAGACAATCATGCAATAAAGACAGGAACCTTACACAACGTACAAGTCAGCTATCGCGAGGTTGCTTTCGCCGTCAGTTGCTCGTCGTGAATGGCAACTGGACGTTGATCAAGATTTGGCTAGGTTCGTTACGTTTGTGTTGTCGATGGCGTGAGTCGCCGTGTGCGTCAGGTTGTGGCCTCTGTGTGTGATTTATGGTCGTGGGTTGGTTTGGCTTGGTTGCGTGGTGAGTCAGGTCGTGTGGCCAGGTTGGGTGGGTTGTTTTGTGATTTGGGAATTAGGTTTAATTGTTTAAATTTTCAATTTTCATTTAATTTCTGTTTCTTTTTTTTTAAGGAGCAGTGTAATCCGATCGGATTATTCGGATTAATCCGATCCGATCCGAATCAAATCCGATCGGATTGCACAAATTACATCCGATTGGATTTGAAGCAAAATCCAAATCCGATCTGAATTTGTTCGGATCGAATCGAATCTATCCAAATCCGATCCGACGCCCACCTCTAGCAAGTAAAGGAGAGCAGAAGGAAAAAGCTATTTACCCCGAATTTGCACCCCTAATTTGCTCCCTGAAAGACAAAACACACCGTTTGATAATTTAATTGACATTTGCTTTTGAAACACGTGTTTCTCAGTTGCTTTATGTAAAAGGAAAGGACAATCAACGTGCAGCACTTATTTCATTTGTTGCATTCCAGTTGTGCAACACTTATTTCCTTTGCTTTTTCGGGAAGGTCTGAAGATTTAAATGAAGTTCATTACAGCGCTAGTGAAAAACCTTTTTCGGAGCTAAGTGGAAAAGGGAAAGTGAAAGCAAATGAAGGAAGTGCAAAGTGAAAGTAAAAGTGAAAGCTAAGTGGAAAGCAAATGAAGCAACACGTGTGGAGAGGGAAAACCAAACGGTGCGATTTATTTTTCAGGGAGCACAATTCGGGGTAAATAGCAGCAGTAAGAGGAAAAACTATCTTGTCATACAAAGGTTTCTTTATAGAGGCATAAATAATTCTAAACAGATTCCTCTATTTAGATAACAAAAGTTGGCACACATTAGATTTTCAGAAAATAGACAACAGCAGATTTTTCTTCCATTTTTTTTAGATTTTTTTATTTTTTTGGCATATGTTACATCAATGGGAAGTCCATCAACTTGATTCGGTAGGAGGCTTTTCCTTTGGATGTTTGGAAGCATAATGATCACCAATTTGATTCTGATTCGCTAGCTGTGCCTGAAACAGCAAACTGCCTCAAGTTTAGAATGCCATTGGACATACAAAAATTGTATCAGCCGAGCTACATATTAGTACTGATATACCATATACTACACCAAGCAGATTGGTTTTAAAAATGACGCAAATTTATATCACAGTGGCAAACTAAATGATAGCATATGAAATAGAGATTATAACAAGCATGTATAAAGCACTGAATGAGAAACTTTTCACATAAAATGGCCAATAATGCAATATTACTGGTGATATGTGTGTTTGACCTGGCCATGGTGAAAAAATAAAGTCCTTCACTGGGATTCCCAAGTATGACCACTCAGCACAATTATTACCATCTCAGAATGTAAATCCGTAAATTCAAGAGGTGTATCTTGACTAGACTACTTACATATGGAAAGGTATGAAACACATATGGCAAGACACAGTTCTTCCAAGATGATGATGCACATATTGTACTCCAATTGGATTTTCTTTTAAATATAACATCACCTTAATCCCGTAGTGTAATTGCAGAATCGTATTTATGACTACATTTGCAAGCTCCTCCTTTAAACTACTCTGTTGCCTGTTAAACATGTTTCTAATCCTATAAAACAACAACACCAGCAACAAAAAGGACAATTAACAGAAGTACTGAAACCTCAATAAATATTATAATCAATAGTTTGAAGTGTCACCTACTGTGGACATTTCAAAGTTGGCCACTTCAGGGAAGCCAGGAAAGCCAACATATCTCTCAATATTGAGAAAATGTGTGTATCCTTTTAGTTCAAGTGGTTATGGTAGTAGTTACTAGACATATATAAGCTCAGTCCTAAATTTCCTCGTATTCCAAGAGTCATTATGTTATTTCCACCAACGAACATTAATTAAATAACCAACGAAAATTTTGAACTGCAAATAAGCTGAAATTGGTTGAGTTTGTGCTCGGGCCTTGCTCGTTATGCTTGATGTACTCAATAGCTTGCACAACTCAATTTCGACTCACTTCGAGTGCGGAATAAGAAAAATGGTTCAGTTTGAAAATAAGGAAACCTCAGACATAAGCTTAAATATCCACAATTTGCAGCACGATTGTTTCAAAAACAAAATTTGCATTCAAATTCAAAATCGAAATCAAAATCAAAATCAGATCAAATCAATCAATCTATTGAAAATTAAAAAAAAAATTTAAAAAGGAGGAGCAACAGCAGCACCTTACAGATGGGGCAGCTAACTTTGAGGGCAACAGCTCTGGCCTCGAGCTGAGATCCCTTCGGCTTTTGATTCCTCTCTGCGTTTCTTTTCTGCGCCTCAATCTTCTGCTTTCCTCTCGTCATCTCTTTGTCTCTCTCTGTTTGCGTAGCCAAATCCAACGCCTAATCCCAAATATTATCTAGCCTTTAAGTTTTGGGTTATGTTTGGAGCGGGTTTTATGAAGGCGGGTCCCCCTGATGATGGATCACTACTCGTCTTCTTTCGACACGTGCCCTCCGGACGTTGTGATGTTTGATCGTTTTGGTTGTGTTTGTTTAATAATATATCATGGTATTAATAAGTAAAAGCCCACCATTGAAGCATAGCGTGGAAAACCCATTAGAAATGAAGCCCAATTATAAAAAAATGAAAATTAACTTGCACAATTATATACAAAGTAATGATATCTTTATTCAATTGAGATATTTAGGTGGCGTTTATTTTTTTATCTGAAATCTGAATAGATATGAATTAGTCTGAATTCTGAATAAATCTTAATATCTGAATCTGAATAATATATTTGTTTTTTTGTCTGAATCTCAAAAAATAATTATTAAGTTGTTTTTTTAACTTAAAAAACTAAAAATATGTACTTTTACATTTGTATCATTATTAAATTTGAATGTCAAATAAATAATATATTAAATACCACAATATTTTAACATTTATAAGTAAAACTATATTCAAGTGAATACATAATGATTTTGGAATTTTAATATATAAAATGCCATAAATTTCAAAATTTATCGTATATAATATAAGAAAGAAAAAAACTAATAAGATACTTGAAATAATTGATTTGACATTTCATCTCGAAGTTGTCACGTGTGATTTTGATCTTCAATACTTGAGGAGTTGATACCAAAGTGAGGAGGGATTTCATGACGGCTAAAAAAATAATGATGAGATTATTATGTGGGGTAAATATTTATGGGTGAGTTTTGGGATAGACATGAAAAATAAATAATAAAACAGGGATATTTTTTACATTAGAAAGTAATTGACTTAATTCAGATGTCTCTATTAAGTAAAAAGCCAAAAAAATTAACTTATTTTATTAAGTCAAAATTATCTAAAAAGTCTCATTAAGTTATCAAAACAAACACCTCTAATTAACTTAATTAATTAAGTTAAGTCATTTTAAGTCATTAAGTTAAAAAACAAATGCCACCTTAGTTTGTATCTTAATTTATATGTTATCAATAGAAATTTATTATTTAAATTAAAAATAATAAGTTTTAATAATTAACTATCACTTAAGCTAATTAAATAGTGACACATCATTTACCACATCACTTAGAGTATAAATTAAATATTTTAACTAAGTATAATGTTTTTCTTATGTAGGGGAATTATTTTTTTTTTCCAAATTACATAGGAGACTTGAACCATTGATTTTAAAGGAATTGTTAGTAGTTTTGTTTATACTTGCTCAATATGTGAGGAATGAAATAGTAAAGATAAATATTCATTTAGTTGTTATATTTTGAATTAAATATACGTCTAATTCTATATTTTAAGAAAAAAAATTTATCCTGAGACACTCTTATTATTAGTAGTATTATAGTCCAAAGTTATTTATTTATTTAGTTTTACAATAATATCTTTTACATGTTGACTAATAGATTATGTGAGCCGGTGCAACAGTATTGGGAACATTAATGAGAAGAAAAAAAATTAATTTATCAAATTAATCCTAAAAATTGACAAAATATACAGGGGGCACAAATTATATCAGTCAACATTCTAAGGATTACTGTAAATGAAGAAGTATCTATTACGTACAAATATGTTATTGAGATCACATATTGATTACAGCTACAATTGCTTACATAAACTCTGCTGTTATGCAAATATCTAATTAGTTGTCATTACTCGCTGTAAGAGTTTATCTTATCTTGTAACACAGTGAAGCCCCGATTTTCTTAGTGAAATAATATGGGATCAGATACCATCCAATTCCTTGACACTTTCACATTACACGAAGGCAAATTTAATGAATTTTATATAAAGTAATTTCTAAACTCAATCGGCTGATATATAACGATTATTTAGGATTTTGAAAGGGCATTCATTTCAACATTAAACAAGTGAAACGCTGAGAGAGCAGTGCTACATATCTCAAATTATTTATTTTAAAAAATTTTCTCAAATGACATAATATTCATCAATTGGTTAGTAAAATAATATAATTAATTCACTTGGATCTTATAAAGAATTACCAACCAATTAATGAGTGACATATAATTTAAGATGGAATTTGAAATAAAAAATTTGAGATATCTATCATTACTCAATGCTTAAATGAATGAAAAAAAAAATTAATGCAAATTTGGATTTAACATTCCTTATTAAGGCATGTTGATACTTAACACATTTCACCAAATGCATATAACATTATCATTTTTTGGAGCGACGATCATAAGAGAATTTTTGTTTTTGTAACTTTTCACGTGGACATTTACATATTCCGTCGATGCACTTGCCATACTACCAGGAACTCCCCCACATCTTATGACGCAATCTTGATCAAATAAGTACGCAAGGACTAAGCCCTTTTGCTGCTACTTTGGCTAAGTCTAAATTAAAAAGTATTTGATTTCACCGTGGTTTAGACATCTCATAATTAAGGTCTCATAATTAAGGTCCTGTCTACTATAGAGATTGATATTTATAACTTAAAAATTATAATACTAAAATATTTAATAAACACATTTGCTGCATTGGTTTAAAAATTGAGTTGATTTTATCTCTTACTTGTATGATAAAAAAATTATAATATTTATTATCAACTTTTATTTTATAATTGTAATTTTTTTTATCGACAACTATAACTTTTATCAACAAAAACTAAAGATAGACTTTTTAATTTTCGAAACTCCAAATAACCAAATAATGTTTTTGAAATTATTTGCGAGAAGCATTTTTGGAATAAAAACACGTGCTCTTACAAATTTTGAAACAAGTAAACGAGATAATATTAGTGTAAATGTACACACCCCAAAAGAAGTAATTAATATGTAATAGAAGAGCAGCCAAGTAAGCCAATTTCAGTCGACGAGTTTCCCTCTTTTGCTTCGAAGGTGGTGCGCTTGAGTAAAATGAAACAAATGTCAATTAAGGGGGGTGGTATTTAGAGTTTCAATTGGGAACATGCATGCTTGCTCGCTAGGTAAGTTTTTAATTCAATTGGTATGAAGTTCTAGAAATATATATGATATGTGTTTAAGTGCCTGTTTGATATGATTTATTTAAGAGTTATAAGTGCTTATTTAATCGTATAAGCACTTTTTAAAATTTTTTATGGTGTTTGGTTATTTTTTTAGTAGAGTTTTTTTAGCTTAAATAAGCTAATTTACCTCTACTAGTAAAAGTCCAAAATTTGAACTTTTGGAATTAGAGGGTAGATAACTTTTCTAAAAATATATAATATAAAAAAAATCACACAGTTTAATGGTTCAAAAGTATTTTTTTTTTTATTGACAACCAAACACCTAATGATTTTTTGTCCAAAATCTCTATTAGTATAAACTCTACTGTTATAAACTCTATTTAATAAATTGTACTAAACAGAACCTAAGTCTAATTTGCTTTTCGTATTCATATCTTAAAGCAATATATGGCAATGTGTTATAGCTTTGGCAAGAATTTTTACTAGGACAGACGTATCCCAAATTTCAAAAACATTATTTGATTATGGCAAAGACATTTATGTAGTGAGTAATTACATGCTTACCAACCTTGTAAGTTTATTATTATTAATGCAATATATAGCTGTGATAATGATGATTAAAGTTGACCCCTTGAGAGTAGTTCAGCTGGTTGTAAATGCATTTTATGCTCATGGTCACCTAAATTAGAGTAATCATAGGGATAAGAGTTTAAATTTAGTGGATGAAGTTTCTCATCTCCACCTCAATCTTGAAAAAGAAATAGTAATTAATAGTTTATGTATTTTGATAAAATTATTTAATTATTTTGTTTCTAATACAAGTTTTTTTTTTAAATTTTTTTTAAAGGTAGGGGTTGTCGAGTTGATGTTTAATGGGTAAGATTTTTTTGTCCACATCCAAACCTTTTAGGAAAAAAAGGAAAAATAATTTGAGTAGATTTGTAAGGTACATTTGCCCTATTGCACTTGATTATTTAAAATTGAATAAGTTGGAGTGGACTATATTATATTTGTATTTGATAAGATTATTTTAACTTAATTTTTTAACACAAATCTTGAGTTATTGATTTCAAGCGATCCAATAAATATTGAAAATCAAAATGACATTTAATGATGATTATTTTTTATTAATTTTTAAGTAATTTTATTTGATTAACTACATGATTCCTGAATTCAAGTTTTCAGGAAAAATAATTAATTAAAAAAAACGAATTTAGACTTTGTTTGCCCCAATATTTTTAAAAATAAAAATTAAATAATTATCATGCCTATAGTCACTCGTAATAATAGTAAATTCTATTGATAATAATTACTTTTCTTCAATATATTTTTTTTCCCCTTTTTGAGAATGCTATTTTGTTTACCTTGCACTAGGTTAATGAAGCGAAAACGTACACCCAAAACGCCCCGTTTCTTTAAAAAGAAAGAACAAGCAACGCGACGTTTGCAAAAATGCAATCATATCACAGTATCACACTATTATCTGCGATGGGCATCGTTCGTTTTCAATCATCACAAAGCCTGAAAGCCCAAGCCACGAGTGATGTGATGTAAAGTAAATCAACGGGTAAGTTGCACAGGATTATTGCTCTCTGCTTGGATTATAGTAGCGGGTAGTGGCAGCCACTAGCCATTTAGGATTTAGCCACTACTGCTGGGTCAATAACATTTCTATGACGCTTTTGTCCTTGTATAATTAAAATCTCTTTTCAGATGCAAGATGATGTAACTTGTAAGCCCCACTCAGTCAAGGATATTACTGTCCGCCCAAAAACAATTTGTTTGTAGGAAATTCAGTGATGAGTAGACCAGAATTTCTGCAATCGGTGGCGTGGGTCCCACTGATCATGGGCGTTCCCGTTAGCCATTATCAATCATACCTGCACTTCAAAAAGATATTTATCCTTCTAGGAAAAAAAACAGTGAATCTAAATGCTATTGTATACTTGTTTAGTTGCTTGTAACTTTCTAATTTTATCGTTATAAAAATAGCTTAAAAAAACTTTTTAAAATGTAATTTTGGAATTTCATAATTAGGGTGTAAAATTTTTTAATAAAATCTTAATATCTATAATTTGATTACTTATCCATCTATATTAATTTTATCTTTAAATAAATAAAAAATAAGTTATATGCGGTTAAAAGAATTAATAAATTAATATTTGATATTAAACAAATAGTTTTGTTCTTCAGATTTTATGATATATTATTATTTTAGATAAATTTGAGTGCAATCTTATTTTTTTTACAATTCCTTAAATAGTGAGATAATGACCCTCTTACTGAATTAATAATTAAAAAGGAATTTTTTTTGATAAAAAACCAAAATGATTATGAATTTAAAATAATAGGTGGGTGGTTTGACTGAAACAGGGTGTAGGGAGTGGACCAACGACCGACGTAGAGTAGTACAAGTACAAAAGCGGGTTCTTTAAGTAGCCGTAGATACAGAGAGGAAGCGTCGGTTGACACGTACGGAAGGTCTCACTCACACGTGCTAAAATACTCTTTTCTCATTGGCTGGGCTTTATGTACCATCTTAATTCCGGGCATCTATTCCCCGCACACTCCCAAACTCTCTCTCTAGAAAAGCTTAAGAACAAACATACTCTCCCTCTCTTCACCGTCACACAAATCTCTCACAAAATTTGTAAATTGATTTTTGTAAATTATTATTAGTAATATTTTTTTTATCACTTTACAACTAAGGGCTTGCGTTTCTCTTCATAGATCAGAATCAGTAGGTGCGTCTTCGTTGTCATATCTCTCCTTCACTTCATTTTCATTTAATTTATTTAGAAAAAAATATTTTGAGTTCCAGATTCTTGAAATTTATGAAATTAATATGGTTAATTATCTGTTAAAATTATTTTAGATCACTTTTGCTTTGAAATGTTGTAGCTTTACTGTATGTTAACGGGTGTGAATTGCAATTGACTTTTCTGGATTATGTTATTTTTTTTTAAAGCAAAAGAAAATATTTAGTGTTTTGAGCTGTACAGAAGCACTAATAATTAAACTTAATTGCTAATTTTACTTAGTTTCAGTTCTAAGTGTTCTCAGTTCTTGAGGCATTGTAGTTTTTTTGGCAATTTTTTATTTAGGTTAATTTTGATTTTTCTTTTTATTAGTTTAGTTAGTGAAAATGCTGATGTGCTGTAATTTTCTTCTCTTAGGAATTGGTTTGAAAGTGATGGTTTGTTGTCGTTGTTTAACTGTAAGCTGGAATGCTGAAATTTTAAAAAACTCAATTTTTTTGTGATTGTTCATTCTTTTATCTTGATCTTAGAATTCAACCAAAAAAAAAATTGTGCCGCAAATGAAAATTTGAGTTAATTAGTATTAGAGATGGATAGATAGAAAATACTTCTAGCATGCAGTGTTTTTGATAAGCAATGCTAGTATGTTTCTATTCTTGGAAAATAATTACACAAAGGAAGTGGCATGGTCTTGGTTTTTATGTGAACAGTGCTGTTTTCACTATGAGTGGCTTTAAAAATGACGTGGCATGAAATTATCACTTGTATGGAAGCCTTCGAACTTTCACCCTTCAAAACTTGTATGATATGATGTGCTTTTAACCCCATTATTCTATAGTTTAATTACAGCTACGTAAGGGATGGAATAAGAGTAAATGATTCACAGAGATAGGAATATCCAGCAGAGACTATTTGAGATAAATGCTAAGAAGATTGTATTGAAAGAAGGAAGATTTACAATAGGTGATAAAAGTTGTCCAATAGCAACCAAAATACCCCAAGAGCTTACGATTAAGGGTGCGTTTCGGAAGAGAAAGCTTCTACCTTGAGAGGACTAAATAGAAACGACTATGTCTACTAGAGTTTCCAACATGATCTAATGTTTTCACCTGGTTGGTTGCTTGAAATCCTGTTTAACATATATTTATATATAGGGGTTTCTTCTTGGTTTTTGGTTTTTAAAAGTCTGTCAGTTAAATAATTGATAATTTGATTTGGTTTTTGTTTCTTTTGGACAGGATAATAGTTTCTCTGATCTTTTCACAAGCATTTTATTAACAGTGTATTAGAATGTTCTTACTCTTTATAGGTGTGCAGTAAAGAGTATTAAATTGAATGAGGTCACTTTCTTATTTCTGATATTCTCATACTTTCTCTTCTTCTCTGCAGGAATAAAAAGTTTTCTTTCTTCTGCAATTGCTGAATGTCATCATCAACTGAGTAACCATATGTTACACGGAAGCATTCTGGAGCTTGCTGTATCAGATGATTTGTAGTAGCTATCTTATGCTTGTTGAGTGCCACTATGGGCATGTATCAAATAAAATGTCGAGGGCAATGGCTTCTTTTCATTCTACTGCTCTGTATCACAATAAACAAAAGCAGGGCCATCAATTCTGATGGTATGGTGATATGTTTGTCTTTATCTTATATATTTAATTTTGGTTGTAATTATCAATTATACTGATGAATAAATTGTGATTTTAACTGTTAAAATTAGTACAAAATCGTAATTGTTAAGTATAGTATGATTCTTTTAACATTGGTACCCAAACCACTTGTTGCCCTTAAAGTTTGCTCAGAAGTTACCCCACCCAGTAAAAGTAATACTAGAGCTCAATCCCAGATTTCTATCCATATTAAAATGTTCCCTGTTATGTTATAGCCTAAAAAAATGAAAAATCATTAGTGGCGTCCTGTGTCCCATAAAAGTCGGGTAATCGGCGAGGTTGTGTTTTGATCCTTGCTTGCTTGATTTTAACAAAGAAAAGATTAAAAAAATGGTTCTAAGAATTAGTAGGCTGGTTAGTGAGTGCATTTCTAGCTGAGATGCTTTAGAACATAGTTCCCAGTGTCTTTTGCTGGCTTGGCCTTTGGTTTGTAAAAGGACGGATGCCGTCTTAAGTTGTCATCATGTCCTCTCTATCTTTCCAATTGATATTTTAAGAATGTGAAATCCTCTTTCTGATGTGCAGGTGAGGCACTTCTAAGCTTCAGGACAGCGGTGGTTAGTTCAGATGGTTTCCTTAATCAATGGAGACCAGAGGATCCTGACCCTTGTAACTGGAAAGGAGTGAAATGTGATAAAAACAAGAGAGTAATAACTTTGTGAGTTTGAAAATAGCCCACATCTATCTTCATTCCTTTGTTAAGTGATATTTGATGAATTTTTGTCTTTATATTTGCTGCTACTTAACTTAATACTCGAAGCATGGACATTAGTAATATATGTTATGAAAAAAATATACTTCCATGTTGATTGTGGTGTTGCCTTGTTTTGAACATATTACTTTTAAAGTTTGTGTATGTTTATATGAAGGATGAAAAGGAAAAAGCTTATATTCATTGGTTAGTTTCAGTTATAAGTTTATTCCTAAAATCTTTAGCATGAACTAATCTGCTGTTTGAAGTTTTTATTGAAATGTTTATGATTTTGATCCATCCAGAATTCTGTTGTAGAACATGTTGCTTGAGTGCACAATAGTTGCAGTTGCTCAAGTGTTAAACTTTTTTGTATAGGTGTATTTCATGACTAGGACTTCATGTCTTGCAATGATCAACCGTATTCAGTGTTTTTAATTTAAATGGATAGACTATCTTTGGGATATAAAACATGCTTTCGCTGTGTATCTATTTCTTCCCAAGGGCATACATACCGTCATTAATTAGTTTTTGCGTTGTGAAGCTTTGATGAACCAAATCTTATTGCTGCTCATGCAATATGATATATGCAATTAAAATTCTAGAAAAATGAACATATATGCAATTAAAATTCTAGAAAAATGAACATATGATGCTTAAATGATACCCTATTTAACAAGTTTTTGTCCTTGTCAAAGTCTTTCAGATTGAAATTATGGCACTTATTATATATCTTGTTGTATTTTGGTATCCAGGAGCCTTACCAATCACAAATTGAGTGGACCAATATCAGCTGACCTTGGGAAGCTTGATCGGCTAAAGTTTTTGTATGTTATCAAGGGACTTTCTTGTTGTTTTGGTAGTTGATGCTTCTTTGCTGTATTCAAATTATACTGCTGCAACTGATGCTTTGCATCATATCTCCTTTTAGAAATCTTCATAGCAACAACTTTTATGGGGAAATTCCTTCGGAATTGGGAAACTGCACAGAGTTGCAGGGATTGTAAGTTCCTTGGCTTATCAGTTTGTCCTTTTAATGACTAAATAATAATTTATTGTACCAAAGTTTTATGAACAAAATGATGACTTATTATATTCGTTTTCTCATCTATAAGATTTTGACCCAAAGCTGTGGAAGAGAAGTGTCCTTGTTCTTCCTGTCTAGATCCATCAGTGGTTGTGACTTATTACATGGTTAATAGACGTTGCTAGATCTGTCTAAATATCTTAGATTTACTGATTCTTCTTACATTTTTCTTTTGAAGAATTTTAACTGAGAACCTGTAAATATTAGTCAAGTAATTATTTTAAGCTGAGTTTTACGGAGGAATCCATCTTTAATAGCTGTATGTGTGCTTTCGTTTCTTCATTGACTTGCTAATTTCTTTCAATTGATAGTAAATTGTTGATCTTGCTTCCTTTATAGATCCTTGCAGAGCAATTACCTGAGCGGATCAATTCCAAGTGAACTGGGAAATCTATCGAATCTTCTGAATCTGTGAGTTGATTGTTTTATGCTAATCAATTTTAGTCATTTTATACAAGTAGCATTCAAGATATATTCAATAGAATTAGAGGCTTCATTCAGGAAGGTTGTATTGCATTTGAAACCTATTATTTGTGGAACACTTTTCCTATTCACTGTTATTTTCCTCCAACTATGGTTAGTTCAACTTTCATTGTTCTTTACGGAAAATCAAAGACTGATCATAATTTTAGGATGTATGTTCAATAGTAAATGCCCAAAATTCTGATAAAAAGATATCAATACACATGCAGTTTTTCTCGAACTTCAAGAGTTGGTGGTGTTCAACCCCTGGTTCATAAAATACTATTTAGTTAATTCAATAATGATTCAGCTCTTATTGCAAAGGATTTGCAGCTTTGCCTATGATGTATAGCTGAGCAAATGAAAATATCTAAATCTAAGGTATTCTTTTTGCCTCTATGTGAGGAGTAGCCAAACATAATTTGGGAACTTATTGGTACTGGTAAATGTAATTAATTTGATGTTACTTTGAATTGTAGGGATATTTCAAGCAACTCGCTCAGTGACTATATACCTCCTTCACTTGGGAAATTACAGAGATTGATTACCTTGTGAGTAGCCTTGATGCAATCTATTGGTGTTTGATAATAGAGTTTTTTGGGCCAGAGTTTTGAATTATTTGAATGTGACCTTAATATTAATGACCTATCTAAATGATCTGAAGCAATGTGTCCAACAACTTTCTGGTCGGAGCAATACCATCTGATGGAGTGCTTACCAAATTTTCCGAAAGCTCGTAAGTATAACCTGCCCCTACTTCTGTTGTAGCAGATTTTGGATCATTTAGAAATTATCTAAGGATTCTTTCAAATGCCATTGTATTTGATATTGGGACCTGCAATTTGACACAACCACCAGCGCACTTAAATTTGGCATTTAATAGTACTTTACTGCTGGAAAACCAAAGGATCTTATTATGTTGTTATATACTAAAATGTCTTATTACCTTGCAGCTTCTTTGGAAATCGTGGTTTATGTGGGAAGCAAATAAATATAACATGCAAAAATGATAGTGGAGGATCTACAACAGATTCCCAATCTCCTAACTCAGGTAAATCAGTATGTAATTGTATGTAGTTATTTGATGCTTTACTCATGGGAAACGCTTGAATGGCATGTTTGAAATGTTGTGATGCATAGGAATCACCTTCCATGATTAAAAATGTTGATATTATTGCTGATTTTGGTATAATTACAATATATTCTGTAAGAAGCTCATAGTGTCTTTGGGAAATTGATTACCTTTCTGCTGAAAGTTTTTGTATTTCTGATGACATTATTTCATATTAATCTCTCATGCTTGACTTGCATTGTCTGATAATTCAACTTTTATAGCTCAAAATCAAGGTGGAAAGAAGAACTCTGGCAGGCTGCTTATTAGTGCATCAGCAACTGTGGGTGCTCTTCTTCTGGTGGCACTTATGTGTTTCTGGGGTTGCTTTCTTTATAAGAAGCTTGGTAAAAACGAGAGCAAAGGTCTTGCAAGAGATGTTGGTGGAGGTGCTGCTCTTAATCACCTTGTGAACTATCATTTGAAAATTCTGTTTGAGCCGTTCTCATCTATGTTATTATGCCTTCTTGAGTTCCGAGAATTTAATCTCTCTATAAATTCTTCTTGCTGTAGGTGCATCAATTGTTATGTTTCATGGAGACTTGCCATATTCTTCAAAAGACATCATAAAAAAATTGGAAACTTTGGATGATGATCACATAATAGGATCTGGGGGCTTTGGAACTGTTTACAAATTAGCAATGGATGATGGAAACGTATTTGCTTTGAAAAGAATTGACAAGTTGAATGAGGGCTTTGATCGGTTTTTTGAAAGGGAGCTTGAAATTCTTGGAAGCATAAAGCACCGGTATTTGGTGAATTTGCGAGGATACTGCAACTCACCTACATCAAAATTGTTAATATATGACTTTCTACCTGGTGGCAGCCTTGACGAAGCTCTTCATGGTGAGATACTATTTTCTTGAGTTTCTCTTCTTGCATCACTTGTTTCCATATTGGAACAAATGAATCTAGCTCACACTAATTTTGGCATAGGCATTTAGTAGAGGAATATTTATCATGTTTGAGGTCCAATGTTTGTATGTGTGTTTGGTACCCAACCGCCTATGATCAATGAACTAATAAAATGCATGGTGATATATTTAGTCTTGATTCACTAATGTCATTTTAGTGTCTTTCCACCACAACAAATAAACCATAGACTCGTCATTGATACCTCTGAGTAGAGCATCACCAAAAGCCTTTTCAAATGAGATTTCACTACTTATTTGAAGAGTCACATCACCATAAAGAGTTCCAAAAGACTCTTCCAATGAGATTCTTAAAATAAGATTGTCCTTCTCTGAAGAGAGAGAAACACTATTTCATTTGAAGAATCTCATTTGGAGAATCTCTTGGAGCATTTAATTTAGTATTATATTATTTATCTCATTACTCTTGAAGAGAGAGAGGTGTTATAATTGCTCTTATTTTGTTAGGGAAAGAAGTTTGATTAAAGTAATAGAAACTTATTTTTATTTGAGAAGTCTTTTGGGAAATGTCTTATTTTTTAAACTCTTCTACTTGCCATATAGGAAAGTACATAAGTATTTGAAGAGTTAAATTAGTTTGGTGGTGCTCTTATTGCCCAATCTGATAACTTTTAGTGGTTTGGATGCAGAGCATGAGAAGGAATTTTTAGTTTTAGAAAGATCAGTTCGACATTCTGGAGGTGTTAAATTATTACTTGATTAATGATTGTGGTTCTAAGCTTTCTTCAGTGGCCTGTTTCTTTGATAAATCATGGCAAAGTAAGGATTAGGGTTTGCAGCTATCTTTATTCTTCCTTATCCAGTTCCCAATTATAATCAGATGGTGAAGTTGTTATTAGCCCTTCATATTTCAATGTGTTTGGATAGCAGCTGCTATGTGACTGTCCCTAGTTCACGAGCACATTTGGAAGCATCATTAAATGCACTCTATTTTTCTGCTTGATGGGCATTCTACATTACTGAGTTTAATTCTAATTTCATCTCTTATGATTTTGGAAATCAAATTAATTTTATCTTTTAGGAGTTAGTATCTCTGTGGAGTAGTCTAGGGGAGTCTTCTGAGACTATTGATTATTCCTTCTTCTTGAAGCAACTATCTCCGTTGAGTAGTCTAGGGGAGTCTTCACAGACTATTGATTATTCCTTCTTTTTTGAAGCAAGTCTATAGGGCAGTTAAAAGAAATAATTCATGGTACAAATTTCTTTATGTTTACTGTTTTGAAAATACTTGATGAGGATGAGAATGAAGATGTAAGCAGTTCATAAAAAAGAATTTAGTTCTGCTCTTGACTGGAGATGAACCCTGTCTGAATTTTATGCAGATCAGTAGTTTTTTGTGCCTTGAACCCATGTGTTTGCTGGCATATTCAAACCTTAATTCATTCTGATATGGAACATAGGCATTCTCCAAGTTTCAAATTAATAAAGCATTTTTCCTGATCATAATTGGGCAAATGTCTTTCCAAGGAAACCATATAGCGGGTAGATGTAGATATATGATACACTAGATGTTGTTATTCATTTGTGGTCCCACAATGTGGAAGTCAATGCCATTTGATGTTCAATTGCAGACGAAGTCATGTTTAACCACTTGTGCATTCTGTTAGTTTGTTGCATTAATAATTTGTTTAATTTTATGAAAAATTAATGTTTTATAATGATTGTACAGAAAGATCTGAGCTGTTAGATTGGGATGCACGGTTAAATATTATAATGGGAGCAGCAAAAGGACTGGCCTATTTGCATCATGACTGTTCTCCTAGAATCATACACCGTGACATCAAATCCAGCAACATTTTGCTTGATGGAAATTTGGAGGCTCGAGTATCTGATTTTGGACTTGCTAAACTTTTAGAAGATGAAGAATCTCACATTACGACCATTGTTGCAGGAACATTTGGTTACTTGGCTCCAGGTAAGGATTGTACAAACGGTTGAAACTTAGATTTCATGTTTACCATTATGGAGCATATGTCTCTTTGTAGGCTTGCATTGTGGCAGATCATATTGGGTGCACCAAACTAGTTGAAAGAGCATTGATCAGATGTTAACATGTCAGCCTACTGTGTTCAGCCAAAATTTTATTGGAACTAATTAAAAGAAAGTTAAAAATGAAATTTTACATGGGTTGATCTGTTTGTCGTTTGTTACTCTTTTTTTTTTGGTTTGATAAGAAACTCAAAAATGTACTAGTATTTCTTTTGTTACTTACGAAGAAGATATAGTTTGCATAAAGAAAGGAAAAGAAATTGGCAGAATCTCCAAGCCTTTCATGAAAAATGTATGCTGTGCAACTCCATCCTAATAATCAATAACAAAACAATGATCTGGCTTCTTCTTTGGATTTCACATCCAATTACAGTAACAAGTGACCTTTTACTTCGCTAATAGAAGTTCCGAAAATCTGTTTCTATATAATAAGAAAATAGCATGCTTAAAAAATGTTTTAAAACAAGAGGTATTGGCTCCGTGAGTCTTTAAAACCATGAAATCTAGAAAATTCTTTTATTTTTTGCTCCACACATAATTAATCCAGGGTTGGAATCATCTGAAGTCAGCTTGATTTTGACATATAGCACACAACACAAAGTGTGATGTAAAGGCATTCATATCAGCTGTTGAAACACTGACTGTAATTTTCTTTGGCTTCTGACCTGAGAATATTAAGGGATCGATTCCAGGTGTACTTATGCTGTCTGGCTTTCATTTTGTAACGCTGGACTGTATGTTATAAATAGTTTTCTTGATATCTTTCTAAAATCATTTTTGTGTGCTTATGCGTCCATTGTAGAGTACATGCAAAGTGGTAGAGCTACAGAAAAGACTGATGTTTACAGCTTTGGGGTCTTGGTGCTTGAAGTTTTAAGTGGAAAGCGGCCTACTGATGCATCTTTTATTGAGAAAGGCCTCAATATTGTTGGTTGGGTATGATTTCTTTCTTTATCCATTGAAAAATGTTGCTTCTGCTCACTTTTTCTTTGTATTCTGGGGTCATTTGCCATAACCAGATATTGAAGTTTGGCTATGTGATAAATAAATTTGATAAGCTCGACTGTGATAAAATTTAAGAGAATGCTGCTTTCAGTTTTTCATAAGCTGAAAATTGTCTAGTGGTGTTTTATAGTCTCCCTTGGGATATTGACTGTTAAACTACAAGGCTTTATGGTATTCTTATCTCGCCAGATTGTATCATTGCGAATGATGTCCTTGTTCCATTTACTGTACTCATTCTACTTTTTCTGAAATTGCAACTAATTCATGGGTGCAGCCAAACATAAGACAAAATGCTTCCCTTATATTTTAATTTAATGTATGTTGTGTTTCTGTTTGTGGAAGATTATCTACAATGTCTGCAGCACTGTAATTGAGAAATAAATTGAGAAGAACAAACAAATTTCAATTCTTTTTCTCCTTTTTGGGGTATAAATAATGACCTGATTGCTCTTTTTGGCGCCGATGTGAAAGAGCAACACCCATCATGTCGTCATGGAAGAATTGATCAATTCTTTTAGGAAATATGCTCGCTCCCAATATGGAAGCCAATATTTTTCTCCCATAATTTTAAAAGTTCACCAAAAATTTCAACAAAATTTAAGCCAAAATCTTCTCCTGCACAAGGGATGTCTATTTAGTACTTATTGGAACTGCAAAACCCTAGGTGCATATGGATCTTGGACCTGTTGCATTTTTATTTGTTTACTTCCATCGGATGAACTTCTGCTGTTGTCTGTTAGTGCAAATCAATTGTTTATTTACTGCCTTTTAGTTTGAGCATTGCTAAATCTAATCACTCTTTCATTTAGTAGTCTCGTTTATTGCTATAGATACAAGTATTTCCCTAGCCCTAATCCATATTTATTTGTGCAGTTGAATTTCCTAATATCGGAGGATAGGCAACGGGAGATCATTGATTCAAATTGTGAAGGGGTTCAGTCTGAAAGTCTTGATGCCCTGCTTGCAGTAGCCACCCAGTGTGTATCTTCCAGCCCAGATGATCGACCCACCATGCACAGAGTGGTCCAGATTCTCGAATCTGAGGTCATGACCCCATGCCCAAGTGACTTTTACGATTCCAACTCAGATTGAAAACTTTGCGGTGACAATGAAGACATATTTGAGTTTGCATCCTTGTTAATGCAGTTTGTAGAATATTTTGGATGATGCCAGCAGTGAAAAGGTGACTAAAAGTCTGCAACAGTTCGGCTTCTCCATTTTATTTATTCATTCTTTGTGCAGATTTATGAAAAATGAAGATGCAGTGCTTCGTGCTATCCGCTTGAACCCCCTCTCCAAGTATTTGATTAGTCTTGATGGAATTCTCGATTAATTTACCTACTTCTGGTGTCCTCATTCTGCATGGGTGGGTGCAGATGTTTTTTTCCTCTCCACGTGATCTGGAAATTCCACTTGCAGTATGACTCAATTATTCATTTTTTTTTCATTTTCTTTTCTTGAAAGTTGTAATCACTCTTGCATTTGTTCTCTCTAATTAATTGTAAATGCATTTGTATAAGTTCAAAAGTTTGGCCTCTGAAAAAGATGGTCTGATTTATGCCATTTTTGTAAAATATGTTTCATCTCAATAATCAGTTCCATTAGGTGAGGCAGGTGTCTTTATTGTGATATTGTATCTACCACTTGTATTAAGGTTTATCTTCAGAAGGTATTATTCTCTTGTTCTAGGAAGGGAGTGAATCCTCAGTTGCATTTGTGTGAGTGTTATTGATTATGGCTGAAGTTCTTAGCCAGAAGCCCAGAACTGTAAGGAAGAGGATTGAATCTTCAATGCACGTTGAACGACTTGGTGTGCCGCTACCCTCATCAGAGTTGGCGCAGTGAATGATTCTAACAACCCGAAGTTGACTTTTGGGATTCGGGTAGTCTAACTCAGCTTCTACTCAACTTCTTCTACAGTTTGGATTTGGGTTTTAACATTGGATGGGACTGTGAGTTCACCAGTAACAACTTCTTTCTTGGCTCCTCCAGCACAGCTTTTCCAACCCAAAAATGAGTTGAAATCACATTATTGTGTTATTTAATCCTAGCTTTATGAGTTTGTTTGACTTGACTTGCACTTAGGCTTTGTGGATAACTCTTTCTAGCCCCAAAAACATCCACGCCTCCCGTGTTGGATCGGAAGAAACAAGAAAGGAGATGAGAGGAGAATACTAAAGGGGATAGGAGATGAGGAGAAGTGGGTGGAATTTCATTTTATTATTTAGTTTGATATGAACATTATTTTTTTAATTATTTTCTTTTCTTCTTCTTTTCTGTCTAGGGCACTTTTATTTTTTTTCAAACGAAGCATGGTTGTTAAAATATTCACATTTCCAAAGAAATAAGATTTCTTGAAAAGAGTACAATAATTGATAAGCATTTGAGGAGGGAAAACAATTATTACATTATTTTCTTTCCTTCGTTTACAGCATCAAATTATTACATAATTGTTTTTTTTTTTTTTATGTCCGACGTTCTCTAAATTTTTCACTTGCCATATCATTATGCTTCTTGAATTGATGAATCATGTAGGAAAAAAAAAAAATTCAAGGAAAGCTCTAACAAATTTCCAGGATGAAAGCTCTAGGCATTCGATGTACTCCACATATTTTGAGTTTTATACATTACTCTCAAGAATCTGTTTTTGTTGTAAAATCTGAAAATTTATTGTAGATTTCATTGTTAAAATTATGACGAGAGTAGAAAATGTAACGTTCTCAACATACTTCAATGGCCTTGTTGGATTAAATGCACGTCTTTCTGAAAATATTAGACGAAAAATCAGAATAGGAACTCCCGATCTTCCTGAATGTGTGAGGGAAAGACTCCAGCGAATGGAGGTGCCTATAGTTCTAGATGATGTGAATAAAGTTAGACAGTTACAATATTTAAGTAGTGGGGTTGATCATTTTGAGTCGGGAAGTAGAAATCATCATAACCTCTTGAGATAAACGAATTCTTGATAGTTTTTGGAGTGTACCCAACACTTACCATATATGTGGTTAATGGATTGGAATATCATGAAGCTCATAAGCTCTTCTGTAACCAGGCGTTAACATCAAACCATTGACCAACAGATCTTCGGGAGGTCTTAAAGCTTATATTGAATTATGCCAATGGCGATCCATTGGCACTCAAAAGCATTGGTTGTTTCCTTCGTGGGAAAAATTAATAGACTGGAAAACGCATTGGAGAACTTAAATCCAATTTCTGACCCTCATATTAAAGCCAGAAAAGGAGAGTTTATTTCTGGACATTGCGTGCTTCTTTGCAGGAGAGCGAAAAGAGTTTGTAATAAGAATACCAGACGATTCTAGTTTTATGCATTAGGCATTGACTGTTCTTCTAAATATATCAAATTACAGTAAGCTGTGCGAATGCATGATTTATTGCAAGAGATGGGTTGATAGATTGTTCACCAAAACGTAGTAGATTGTGGTACCATGAGGATATCTATTACGTATTGCAGAAAAATGAGGTAAGATTACTATTTAATTTTTTATGGGGCTAGAAGCGGCCATAATTTTCTCAAACACAGCAGTGTTTCAGTAAATTTTATTGTTACCAAAACATCATTATTAATTAAAAAATATATTAGTGTAAACAAAATAACTTGAAACATAAAAAAAAAAAAATTATTGTTTACATTCAATGTCATTTCATTTAAAACATTTGTCAAATATCATTTTGGATTTGAAAGTTATTCGAATAGAACGAGTGCTTTTTATATATGGTTTACTATGAGTGCAGTCGGGTTTCGGGATTGAATAATCATCCTCAAACTAAAAAACCTTAGGTCAGTGTTTTGAGGCATTAATTAAGCGCTGTATATCGTTTGGCTCCTTGGTAAGCTCTATTAATTCAATGTAAGCACCATTGTGATCTCTGAATACTAATTAAATTAACTAATTTTGCGATTTACGACCTTATTAGAATAGGTAATAATGGTGACTTATGAATTTATTTTTTATCTTGTCAGCACCTGGATTAAAGTTTTAGAGGGGGAAAAAAATTGAAGAAGACTAAAAGGGTGCAAAAAAAAAAATAAAAGCTGAACGAGTGCAGGTTGTTTTCATTTAAGGAGCTCTTTATAAATTTTAGATTTTTTTTTTCCTCGAAAAATTTTACGCCAACTCATTATTTGCTTCTTTTCTGAAGGGGGCCGATGCAATTGTAGGAATATTCTCGAATTTGTTCAGAATAAGAGACGTATGTTTACATTCTCGAGCTTTTGAAAAAAATGTCAAATCTTAGATTGCTGAAATTCTATACGCAAAAGTATGACGGTGTTCCAATTATAAGCTCTCGAGTGCAACTTCACCAAAGTTTGGAATGTCTTCCTGAAAAATTGAGAAATCTTTATTGGCGTTAATATCTTTTAAAAATACTACCATCAGATTTTGAATTGGAGAACTTGATTGAGCTTAGCTTGCCTTATAGTAAAATTGAGCAAATTTGGAAATGAGAAAATGTATAATGTATTATTATTCCTTTCTTTAAATATATATAATGAATAACTTTAAGATTTACTGATGCTAATTTAATATAGTAATTATGTATCTTTCATTATAATGAAGCTCTCAAGTTAAAATTTGCAGATCTTCAGCACTCCCAGTATCTCAGTAGAATCGCAGAACCATCAAAACCCCAAATCTTAAAGACAGTAAATCTTTCAAATTGTGAAAGCATGTCTTACATTCCCCGTATATACACAACTTCAACCAGCTCAGTTTGTTGTATTTCATGAGATGCAAAAGTGTTTGGGTTTTTTTTTTTTCCAATTATTACAAGCAACAGTCATTTTGTTTCTCCTAAAACAATTGACTTGTCCGGATGTATTAATTTTGCAGATTTTTCACAGATTTATGGGAATATAACAATGCTAGACTTAAGCGAGACCCCAATAAAAGAAACTCCCTCATCAATAGAGTGCCTAGCTGATCTTAAAACGTTGCGTTCGAGTGAGTACACGAGGCTGAAGAGGCTTTCCAACAAGCATTTGTAAATTGAAATCTCTTCTTGAGCTTTATCTTTATAACTGCTCAAACCTTGGAAGTTTTCTAGAAATCATGGAGAAAATGGAACGTTTAAAGATATAAATTCAGCAAGAACGGCTAATTACAGAGGTGCAATCTTGATAGTCTTCCAGATAACATTAGCAATTTAAAATCTTTGAGGTACATCTCTGCTAATGGATCAGCCATTAGTCCTCTATCGGAGATTTGGTTGTACTTAAATATCTATCGTTTTCTCGATGCAGGGGTTTGGTATCATTGCCTCCAATATTATTGTCAGGTTCAGGTTTTATCGAATTTGTTACATCTAAATATAAGACACTCTGCTATAATGGAAATTTTCCAAAATATTGTTTGTTAATCCTCATTGAAAATTTTAAATCTAAAGGCTCGTTTGTTAAATACTTGAAGTATGAAATTCATTTTTTTTTATGTTTGATTTTGAGATAATTACATCTGAATGAAAAAAAAAAAACTTTTGTGATATCTATCTAAATGAAAAAAAAAAGCTAAATGAGAAGTAAATAATCCCTTTTTTTGTTTTGAGTTACAACAACATAAATGTTAACTAGTCATGTTTAAGATATTTTTTATCTATAAAAACAAATTAGATAATACTTATACTCATTATCGAAAAATGAAAAACAAACATATTATTTATACATTTGTATTCAAACTTATTCAGTTAAGTACAGATCCATTTAGATTCCAGACCAAAAAATAAATACCTCCTTAAGTGGGGATAACTTTGAGAGTTTACTTGCAAATTTCAAGCAACTTGCAAGGCTGGAATATCTTGACTTGAACGGTTGCAATATGCTTCAGTGCTTCCATTGTTTCTGTATGTTTCCGAAGTAAGGAATTGCAAGCGGCTCCAATCTTTGCCAGAGCATAGATTTCATGTGTACCAATTGCCTGAAACTGAATGAAAACGCAAACAACAGCAATTTGGCAGGTTCAGAACAAAGGATTCAGCATATGGCAAATGCACCACTGAGACTATTCCATGAAAAGGTACCCCTCTTTACTTTCTCTGTCTCATCTTTGCATTTGATCATCTGGGATTCAGATCCTCTACTTATCTTGCTTCTTGGCCTGCCGTTTTAACATCCACTGACTGGTCGTCACTGAAAAACAAAAACAATAAAATGATACATCTAAACCATACATACAGAAAATGACAAAACATCACGCAATTGGCATTCTACTTCTAACAATTTTCCACAACCTGAGCTATTTCATATCTCTCTATAAATTATGATCCATGAGTGGACCACTAATGCATGCATGTTTATTATCACTTGTAACTGCTGGTTCAACCTTCAGATAAGTTTGTGATAAAGGCATCTATGAGTACAATGGGAAAATTACATGAACTCATGTTATCAATCATTGTTTTGACTTCTCTTGATAGAATTCAATGCAACATAAAACATTGATATATTTGTACCTTACCATGCCATGTTGTGAACCTAGAAGCAATGCAAATTGCAAGGAACATATCAAGCTATCTACTATATATAACAAATTCTTACTAGCCCACAATGCTTGCCGCCACATTGATCAAGTAACACTACTATTTCATTTCCAAACCGGCATATATAATCTAATGTTGAACAAACCAAATTGGGAATCATCATTCCTTACATTAAGCTGACATTCGTACCTGCTAGTCCATGAGCAAAGTTGCATATATTTCCATCCAGGCAGCTTCCCCTTATCTATCAGTTCCAACAGAGCTTTGTTTTCCCATCACCAGCTTTGGATTCATTCGATCACAGATACTCCGAATTAGCAAGCCCCTTGTTGTGTTCCCATTGAACAGACCAACTTTTGTTATCCATAGAAGATCCACCACTCAAAATGCTTATCACCGAGCTATTCCTAAACTGAGTAGAAACTTCCGCACATCTCTCAGCATTTACATGAAGAAATTGACACCTATCCTCATATTTGCAAGTTTTCTGATAACAGAACTGTCTACAAAGCTGAATTTCGTTAGGCAATCTAGTCTCTCCATTCCGATCAAAGTGACATTGATTCCCGTATTTGAAATTGCCTAATTGGGGTTTTGGCAATAGCCTGGTCTTAAAATTGCCACTTATTACTTTATTCAGTGCCACTGGCATCCTCTGATAAGGAACAACATTTTCACAACTTTTAGCCTTGTTAGTCAAATCACATTCAACGGGATAGTGAAGCAGCATTAGCATTTCACTAACAGATTCAATTTGGCTACTCATATTGATGCACATATAAGAATTTGAAATCACTTTTTCTTGGAACATTTGATGACGCTAGATGAAAGTTCTTGGATGGAAATTATTTAATTTGATTTGAATTCCAACAAATTCAAGAAACCCCAGATAGTAACTAAACAAAAATCAACCAATAATATGCAATGGGTTTCTTTCTTTTTTGCTTTTGGAGGGCCATGGAGATCTGGAGTAGGCTGCAAGTAACAGCCTTCATCACTGGAATGACAGATTTGCAGAAGATGATACATGGGGAAGGATTGGAGTATTGAACAAATCAAATTATATCGATTGCGATAAACAAAAAATAAAATAATAGTTTTGACTTTATAATAAAATTTGATGTTACCATTACATCTTTTATTAAAAATTAAATTAACTTCAATAATGATATTATTATTTTTTAATGTTACCAAACTAATCAACATATGAAAATTATAAATTGTGAAGAATAAATATATGCACTACTTAAAAGGATATTTATGTCAAACTATTAGTTTTAAAATTTTTCTCTTCAAATGTTGAAAAAGAAAAAACAAACATGTCATTTAGATATTTTCATTCAGACCTATTCAAATTTCAATTAAATTCAGATCTATTCAGATTTTAGAAAAAAAAACACACATAACCTTAGTATAGCTAGCATAGACCTTTTTTAGTGTAGCATTTTATAAGCAGAATTTTTTTTTACAAAAAAAATTATTATTTATTTGGTTGTTTTGCTTAGGAGAGCAATTAAAGCTCCAAAATCTTTCATCAATCAATTTTTTTTTTTGTTAGTAAAACTTTAACAAAAATTTATTATTCATTTGATCGTCTATGAGAGTTTTTATTTGTAATATATATAAAGTTCTTTAATTTTTTATATTAGTGCAACTTTCTACAAGTACAATTTTTATTTTCTAACAAAAATTAATTCAATAATATTAAGAATTCTAATATTTGAGTCACAATATCACGTGTCACTCATTTATTGAATGATCAATTTCATAATTTATAAAATTATTTAACTAACATCAAATGAGTGAATATTACTATAATAAAGACTCAAATTGAAATTTAGATGTTGGGTTGTGTAACGTTGCTCTTATTTGGTTATTTATGAGAGTTTTCTTATATAAATTTATTTTTATACAAATTAATATAGTCTAAATTCATTAATTAAATAAAAAATATAAAGTAATAAAAATAAATCATATATACTAAGAATTAGGGATGGCAATGGATTGGATCTGACCCAAGATCCACGTGATTCAATTCCAATCGGATTAGATTTGGGTCGGTTTAAAATAAATTTGGATCGGATTTGGATATGTGCGGATCTAAGACAGATTTGGAGCAGGTCTAGACCTATCTTAATATCTAAATCCATATCTATATCCACCCATATTTTAATTTTATTTTATTTTTAAAGTTTCTTAACAATTGTGGAATTATAATATAATAAATTTTATTCATAACATATTAGTGGTATTTATCATGCATTTAAACTCTTAAAACTTAAAGGTTAGTTTTGTAAATTTAAATGTCAACCAACCCCAAAGTATATACATGCAATATTTAAATTGCAAGCCAAGTAATACAACTTGGCAATTTCTTTTACTATATTAGCTAAATAATTTTTAAGGAATATAGTTATTCATATATTTAATCAAATATGCTCATAATAAAAATAATAAAGTATTGAATATAAATCATATTTAATTTATATGTCATTATCTAATATCGTAGGAATGAGGGTGTGTGTGTTATGGATATTAGAATGATAAATGAGACAATAAAATATTACATTGATCTTACTCCTACAATTAATTTTAAAGAATATTTTATTATCTTTTTTATTTGTTGTTTTGATGTAAAAATATAAATTACAATAGTTATTATATTTTTGAGAAAAATTATAATTTATTTGTTATTAATATATTTTGGCCTTCAATTTTTATTTTGAAAAATTATTATTTTTTTATTGCCGAGTTTTAGAATGTCTAGAGTAGATTTAGATTTTTATTTTTTTTCAAATTTGGATATAGATATTTATTTCTCTTTTGAATTTAAATATGTAACGAAAAATATAAATTCATAATAGATTTGGAGTAGATACAAATTTTATTATGAATTTGAATATGAAAAAAAAATAGATCCATCACATATCTACTCCGTTAACATCCTTACTAAGAATTATTTAATTCATTAAATTAAATTATCCCACGTGTGTCAGTACTAAATAAACGTGTGTTATTACTTCATAAATTTGTAAAAGAATTCATGTTTCTAATTTTAGATGCCCAACAAACTAATCGCAAAATTCATTTGGCTTGCACTTGCTCTGTGTATGGTCATGGCGTTATCAATATCATCTTCTCCACTCGTACTGACACCAAACCTTAACCGTTCAGATTCCCTTTCTCGACTGTCATACCCTACACCCCGTCTCCGTGTCTCCGATAATCAGTGCTCAATTAAAGCCATCAGATTATCCCGGACCCACATTGATCCAACGGCTCACAATGACCGACAACCTCTCTATCTCCATTTCAAGCTCCCTCTTCAACTGGCTTCTGCTTCCGTCGTACTCTTTCTCGGATTCGGAGTTCGTATTTGCTCGGCCGGTCCCGCACAGCTCCCCCTCACTCCAATTGTCACCCAACAAGACCAATTGCTTAATCAAGGCACGGACCAAGAAGAGGATGAGAAATTGAAACAAGAATTTGAGAATTGGAAATCGAAAACGTACGCATTGACCGTACCTTTAAGGGTTGTTTCTCTTCAGAATTCAGTGCCTCAATCTTGGGTTAAGGAATTTATGCGAAGTCAAGGAAAGAGATTGAAGTTTCAGATGAATTTGTGTGCTAGCATTGATGGGATCGTTAATAATTTATCTGTGTCCTTTAACAAAGTTAACAAAGTTAAAGCTAAGTCAGCTTCTTATATGGCTGCTGATTTGGTTAGTGTTGGTGATTCATGGCTTAGTTTTGCCATTAAAAAGAGATTGATTGAGCCAATAGCTGGAGCTGAAGATCAAGATTGGTTCAAATGCTTAAGTCACAAATGGAAGGTAACATCTTTGTCTTTGACCCGATAATTTTTATTGTCTACATTGAAATTTGGTAATGTAATTTGTTCTCTATTTGTGTTACCCTTTTTAGTCGTTTTATTTATTTGTTTATTTGCTTTTATTTGCACTAACGAAGGCTCAGGTATATCTACGCAGGAATGACGCAGGAGAAATTGATCCTCGAGGTAAAATATGGGCGGCACCATACAGGTGGGGCACAATGGTGATAGCCTACAAGAAAAGTAAATTTCGAAAGCATAATTTGGCTCCAATTGAGGTAATAATTGTTTTTAAACTCATTTAGTTTCATGTGAAACAAAATCAAGACTGCCTTTCTCTTCAATATTTTTGATAATAATATCTTTAGAAGCATCTCATTGACGGGTAATAATGGTATCCCTGATAAAGTCTATAAACTCAATGATATTATCTTCTACAAATGGTTTATTAAACTTCTTCGTTGTAGTCAAATGTACACTAAGAACAATGAGAAGCTATGCTACTGTAGCATGGAGTGATGGCACTTAATAAGTGAGTTGCTAGGATGTGAACTAGAAAAATTAAATATTGTCTCCTTGGGTGTGCTAGCTCGTAAGTCAGGGTTAATATTAGAATTTAAGATACTATAACCATGAGAAGGTGGGGGTATCTTCCGATTTCTAAGGTCACATAGTAGACATCATCCAGGATCCTAGGAAAGTGCGGTTAACCTCCTGCTCAATGCAATTAATAAATTTGGTCAATGCCACTGAAACCTGCTAACTGACGTCACAATGCGACATGAGCACTTCAAAATGGGATAGACGGTCAGTAGCACTAAATTTTCTTGCCTAAGATTGGGCAATTGGTCTAACTACTAACCCCTATTGTAGGTTGATCATTATTTTTTCAATTATGTTCAGTTTGACCCAAAAAGTTACAGAATCTTGATCTGAATATTGTCACTGAACACTGTCAATGTCGTTTAGCATAGCCAACTAACTTGAGTTTGGTAAAACAAACACAGAGTGTGTCTCATGTCTCACAATTCAAATTATCATCTGTAATGATGGAGGATTTTTCTAATGTATGAAGTATGCTTTGATACGTGGGTTAGCTTGGAGAAGATATCTCAAAATAAAGAATATGGGGAGCGAATGGGAAGAAAACAGTTCAGTAGTTTATTATTCTGTAGTCAAGTTTTGTCTCAAAAATGGTCAAAATTTAAATGAATAAGGACAGCGGATCTTCATTCTTTTTTCCCTTTTTTATACCAAGATATCTCTCAACCTTTATATAATCCCCACTGGATATCTGCTTCTAACAATTAAAATAAAAATTTCGCCCACACAAATAAATACTGACCAAGCTCTAACAATAAAAAGTAACATCTTTAGTCAGGTAACCTCTTTACAGTTCCTCATCATCATAGTGTGAGACTATCAGTATGTTCCAAAAACATAATAAAACTCGTTTGATCCTGTTTATTGATGTTTAAATGTTGTTCATTGTGACATGTAGAAATGATGAGGCGAAGTTTCTTTGGTCATCAATTGGTAAGATCTTGTTTGAAGTTGTTTTCTGAAATGAACTGCCAAATGGTAGCTTTTTTTGGGCATATGATGGCTCCTTTTTCCTCATTTTAAACATGTGCCTGCTTGGAACGGGAAGGATTAGGCTGCAGAGTTGTTATACATTTTGACAGGCACTGGTCATTACACAATTTGTTCACACTGGAAATTAGAATGAGAAATTTGTTGATGCTGTTTTGAGAGATCTGCATTCTATGCACATTAACATGATTAATAAAAATGGATTGTAGGACTGGAAAGATCTGTGGCGGCCTGAGCTTGCAGGAAGAATTTCAATGGTTAATTCTCCCCAAGAGGTTATTGGTTCTGTTTTGAAGTATATGGGAGCATCATACAATTCAAACAATATTGATTTGCAAGTTGCTGGTGGGAAGATTTCTGTTCAGCAGAATCTGGCATTATTGGCAAACCAGGTACTCTTAAAGAAATGATATCTGGTCATTGCATGTTATTGCCTGACAACTGATTTTGTTTGTAAAGTCTGCTTCTTCATACATATGAAAACATATGTTAGTGTTTTCCTCTCCTTTTCATACATATGAATGCATTTGTTAGTGTTGTCTTTTCCTTTTCATACATATTAATACATATGTTGGTGTTCTCTCCTGAGATGGATGCAATAAAGGCTTTTGCTCCTAAATTTAGCTGAAGAAATGGCAAGGGATGTGAGATTCTGTCTCATTAAATTAACAAAACCCAAAACAATGAAAACCCAGAATAATGTGGTGTGGGTAAATTGGCGTCATTTGGTTTGTTTCCTTAATGTGAATACTCGAGCAATAGAGACTAACAAAATGAAGTGACAAGAAGAAGTCAGTGTCCTCTGATGGATGCATTTTTAGGCAGAAATAGGTTTGTAATTGACCAAATTTGTCTGGCATGCCAATTTAAAAAAATTAAATCATGTGATTATTAGCCGTAATTAAGGGGGATAGTAGGTGCAATCAGGTGGATCCAGGAAAATTCAACAAAGTTCTGGTATGGCGTAGTGAAATTGGTTTGTGCAACTCAAGAGTCTTTCAGATGAATGATGATGGGTTTTGATTTATAAATGTTATAAATCTACTGTGAATAGTATTCTAGTAGAATCATCTATAAGTTCTAGTTATTGAAATTGTCTACTTTGTCCAGTTTGAGTTAAGGGCAAATGTAATATGAAAAATAGTTGTGGCATCTTTTAGGTTACCTAACATTTGATCAATCCTATTATGAGGGCTTCAAGATGTCTAACAATATGTAGAATGCCCATGCCCCTACCCATTGTTTATCTTATACAATAATTTGTTATAGATGCTAATATCTTTGTCGATACCGGTATCAATATTACAATATCTGCATTTATTGGGTATTACATAGGTTCGACTGTTTGACAGTACACACTATCTGAAGGCATTTGGAATTGGAGATGTATGGGTTGCTGTTGGGTGGAGTAGTGATGTTCTTCCTGCTGTCAAACGTATGTCTAATGTTGCAGTTGTTGTTCCCAAGTCTGGTGCTAGCTTATGGGCCGATCTTTGGGTACACCCATGCCTGCCATTCTACTTCGATATTCACATTGTTATCTCCTTCATATTAGTGATCAGTAAACGCGATAATGTGACTAATAAGTTCGTGTTCTCTTTATAGGCAATCCCTGCTGCCTCAAGACTTGAAACAAAACAAATTGGAGGGCGGGTCAGAGGTCCATCTCCATTAATCCATCAATGGATAGAATTCTGCTTGCAAACAGCGAGAGCATTGCCTTTCAAGCAAGAGGTCATCCCGGGTGCATCTCCCTCTGCCCTTGAAACTACTCTGGTTAAGTTGCCTGAAGAACTGCTGAAGGGTAAACCAAGTCTGGATACTAACTTAATTGTTGGAGTACCCCCTGCTGAAATTCTGGCCAGATGTGAGTTTTTGGAGCCATTATCTGAAGCTACTTTGTCAGATTATGAGTGGCTGGTTGCTAATCTGCAAAATCCTGCTCCTGTCTTCATGAAAAGGGTGCACCATTACTTGTCATCATTAATCCAAAGCTTTCTAGCAAAAGCTACATTGAAAAGTTAATGGCACTGCATGCCAGTGATTATAATGCTGTCAGAGCAATTGGGTCAGGGCAATTAGGTCAGAGCATAACTTCATTAGGAAACGAGGCTTCAGCTACGTTAAATATTACAGGATGTACTGAGATGGCTCAAGTTCTTGAGGTTTTACGAGAAACGAAAGATGAGTGTTTCTTTGAACAAAGTTTTTGCCAATCTTGTAGAATTCGAGAAGAAAGATCACGGAGCGAGTGCCGCCCATTTCTTCATCATTGTAGCCTCCATAGTTGAAGTTTCCTCATTTGAAGCTGTTTATGCATAAGCTTTTTCCCTGCTCAAGTACAGGAAACTGAAGAATTAACCGGACATGATATGCTGAAAGAGGGAAGTTTTCTTCCTTGAATCTGGCCTTGTGATTTGTAGTGAAGTAATAGGATGATCACTGGCAAGAACCCTATCAAGGTAGATTTTATGATGTCAACATATTATTAAGCATTTGTCACTTTAGCACTTTCGCAATGATACATTCATAGCATGAAATTAATTATATGATCCTGATTAGTCAATTAATCTTCATGAGATTTAACCTAGTTAAAACTAAGTACAATCATCGTTAACAAAGACTGAAATTGGGTAAATATGATCTCGACATTGAAGAATTTGAAAACACAACCCACAGAGGAAATTACCTATTGCATGGGCATGGAGATGGTTACTGCAGGGATATAGAATATGTGCAAGGTGTTGTACACTGCTCTTTGGGTTATGGTGTGACTTGCGATTCAGAGAGAGAGAGAGAGAGAGAGAGAGACATGGACAAGACGGTCGCGGCCTATGCCCCGTCACGTGGCACTGTGGCCCCATCCATCCTTTTCCCACTTCTGAGTTCTGACTAACCAAACCACCGTGCAGCCCGCGTGACCGCGTCCCCCGTTCCATGTCGTCTCTTAGTCACCAGTCGTCTCTCGCTGTTGCATATTAAAGCTTCCTGTTTTTTGGCTCAACCTATTGCATGGGGATGGAGATGATTTGTGTTGCCCTGAAACAATGGAAAAGATTAACATATCCTCCAATGAATAAAAACGGCTGGACTAATTCTAATTACCGAATTGACTCAGGATCAGGTGGCAATAATAACAGGTCATTAACATTGCACGGTCCGAGTACTTTTCCAGGATCAGATACAACGTGGTCTAATGTTGATAATAATAGTTTATTAAATGATAAATCATTGTTCTTGGGTGTTTGTTATATACGTCATTACTAATTCAAGTAGAACATGAAGGTTGTGCAGGTGATTTCAGAAATAAAATACATTCTGAGAGATGATGGTCTACTATTGCATGCCCCCCAGATTTAAGCATCTTTTGATTGGGCATTTGGCAACGATTCGAAAAATTCTAGATTCAACCTCCTCCGGGACGGGATTCGAACTGAGTTATCAATTATCGTAGCAGTTCTATTAACTAAACTTAGCAAATATAATACAAGAAAAAGAACAACATATACACGTAAAAAATTTTAAAAAAAATTAATAGTCACACTCTAAATTTACCACTCAACTCTAAATAATAACCATACTCTGAAACAATTTACAACTTTTGACGGGAGTAGCTATGAGGAAAATCCTTTTCTCAGTGGATGGCCATTGCCCAACAGTTGCAATGAAAACGGACCACCTCCAACTGTGCCGGAAGATTCAACTAGGTCTGAAAAAGACGATAATTTAATTGATATGGACAGTAATTGTGATGTCGGAAAGCATTAGTATTCTATATGTGAACCATTATTGGCGACTTCGATGGTTTTATCTTGTTAAAATGTGGATGACTTCCGGTTAACATATAGTTTAAAACCATTATGCAAATCAATCTATTAATTTTCATGATATTTAACTGAGTTAAAACTAAGTGCACCCAATAAATCTCTTTTCCTTTAAAAAACTGTTACGCTTTGATTTTAGTGCTTAATATTTACGGAACTCCGGTACAGGAAATTCGAAATCAAACTCGTAACTACAGATTATCTAATTGCAAGTTTTTGTCCATAGTTGCTGATTGTAGTGATTATCTAATTGACTGAGGTGACAACAATTTTTTTTTTTAATTTTCAATAGCATAATGTGGAATTCAATAATTAAATTCTCCTTTTTAATTTGTTTCCAGTTAAATTATTAATTACTTAAACTCTGTTTTAAGTCTTTAATTTTATGTCCTGGCGTATATGCAGGGTTGGATTCTTGAGCGTGTTGGACACGACCAACAATGAAATTGACAGTAAACAAACATTAAAACGTGTGGACTCCGGTAGCTGCCCTACAAATCCAACAATGAAATTGGATTCTCGGGACCCTCCAACGAATTTCTAGCCCCGTTGACTCCACCGACTAAAGTTTTGTAAAATAAAAAAAAAAGTACATAGAATTCCACCAAATGCAATTTTTGGCCGTGTGGACCAAAATATAATTTAACGAAAAAGGAAAAAAATGGTAAGATTTTTAGAATGTGTGGAAAGTGATCAATATTTTACCGAAACAACTTGTCTCGAACATCAAGATGATTGATATTTTTTTATGAATAATATCAACTTTCATATCTTTCTACCCCCAGAACATGCTCACATTCAAGTCTATATTGCTAATTTGAAAAAGAAAATTACATCAAATCAACACCAAAGCAATGAAAAGTAAAGCTTTTGAATTTTAACTCTAGTTGGCAAATGTATTTAGAGCATCACCAAAAAAACTCTTCAAATAAGATTTTATTACTTATTTGAAGAGCTACATCAACATTTAAGGTTTCAAACGACACTCTAATTAAAATTCTTCAAATAAGAAATGATCTTCTCTCTTCAAATTTGAAGAGTTACTTTCTCTCTCTTCAATTTATATTTTATTACTTTTTGTTAAAGAAAAAGAGAAATGTATTTTAATTACTATTGACTTTTCCTTTAAAAAAATAGTTATTTAATTAAAATAATATTAACTCATTTCTATTTAAAGAGTCTTTTGGAGAACAATATCTTTTTTCACTCATCTATTTGCCACATATGTAAGCAAATGAATATTTGAAGAGTAAAATTTATAGAGTTTTTTGGAAATGCTCTTAGTGTTTTCAAATTCTTCCCATTGCATATGTTCTTCCTCCATCAATGCAATATTAAGTACCTTTTCTTTATCATATTTTTTTCTTTGCATTTCTTCTTCCTTCGTCAATGCAATATTTGAAAAATTAGGAAAGAGTTTAAGAACATAAAAAATCTCCTAGGTTTATACGGTACAACAAATTTAAATTCTCAATTATAATAGATAATAATTAAACTAATAATTATTTATTTACTTATTTTAGTAATTTCACCTAAGAATAATATTGTCATTAGAAAAAATCTAATAAGTGGGGTGGTTTTATACAAAATCAACTGCATATAGTAATAAGTGAGTACGCACCTTTGATTCTCGAGATCCTTCAATGAATTTCTAGCGCCGTTGACTCCACCGACTACGACTAAAGGTTTGTAAAACAAGTAAATAGAATTTCCACAAAATGCAAAGCTTGTCGAATTTAATTTTTGACCATATGGATCAAAATGTAAATTAAAGAAAAAGACAAAACAAAAAAGAGGTAAAATTTCCAAAACGTGTGAAAGATAACTCATGATTTATCCTCAAATATCAAGACGATTAATCTTTTTTTAATTTTTTTTGAACTAATATCAACTCCCATATTTTTCCACTCGCAGAACATGTTCACATTCAAGTCTAACTTGCTAATTTGGAAAAGGAAATCAAATCAAATCAATACCAGAGCAATGAAAAGTAAAACTTTTGGATTCTAACTCTAGGTAGCAAACGTTTGAATTCAATAATTAAATTCTCCTGTTTAATTTGTTCTAAGTTAAATTACTAATTACTTAAACTATGTTTTAAGTCTTTAATTTTATGTGTTGGCGTGTATGCAGAAATTGATGGTAAACAAACATTAAAACGTGTGGACTCCGGTAGCTGCCCTGCAACTCTACAATAATAATTGAGTACACACCTTTGATTCTCGGGACCCCTTCAATGAATTTCCAGCACCGTTGACTCTACTGGCTAAGGCTAAAATTTTGTAATACAAAACTTGTGGAATTTTTGGCCTTGTGGACCAAAATGTAAATTGAAGAAAAAGACAAATGAAAAGGGGCTAGAGTTGTAAAACGTGCACAAGGTCTGAAGGTGGTTCATGATTTATTGGAATAACCTGCCTCCAATATCATGATGATTGATTTTTTTTTTTAAATAATATCAATTTAGATATCTTTCCACTCCCGGAAAATGTTCACATTCAAGTCAAATTAAATCGACACCAAAACAATGAAAATTGAAAAGTAAAACTTTTGAATTCTAACTCTAGCTGGCAAACGTATTCAGTATTTTTAAATTCTTCGAATCGCTTATCTTCTTCCTCCATCAATGCAATATCAAGTATTTTTTTTTCTTTTTCGTAATCTTTTCTTTGCATTTCTTTTTGCTCCATCAATGTACTTTAACTTCTTTTTTTTATTAGAACGTCTCGGAAAGAGTTGAAGAACATAAAAAAGCTCTTGGTTTTATACGGTAAAACAAATATAACTTATAATTATTCAACTAACAATTATTTATTTACCTATTTTAGTAATTTCACCGAAGAATAATAATGTAATTACAAAAAATCTAGTAAGTTGGGTGGTTTTATACAAAATCAACTACATACACATATACAGATGCAGATGCAAATAATATTTTTAAATAAGAAAATTGTATATTGAGATGAATAAGATGTTTCTATGATTCTATCTTAGAATCAAAATATTATCTTAACTTTTTTCTTTTAATCTAAATTTGAAGAGAGAGATTTAGATCGCAATTGATCAAAATATTGTTCTATTTTTTTTTAAATCAATGTCAAAATTAACATAATCTAAATTAAAAAATGGTCAAAAGTTAATTCTATGCTTTAATTATTTTTCATGTAATGAATCTACTAATTAATTATTGTAAACCATTCTTTTGATTTAATAGGGAAATCAATTTACAGAAAAAAAAATAAATTAAACTATACATCATTCAAGTTCTTCTATTTACATATGGAGACTAACTTTTCACAATTTCCATTTCTTTCTAGCGGATAGCACAGAGGAAAAAGAGATCAAGTGTTTTTTTTAAAAAAAAAAAAAATAGAAGAAGAAGAAAGAAAGTACATCTTTTTTTTGTTTTTTTGTTTTTTGGTCTACTGTGTGAGCGTATTGAGCAGTGAAACCCTGGTGGTGATCAAACTTCTGAACACTTTCTCACTAGCAAGTTCAATTTCACAAATGCAGTCCTCCAAATTTTGCATTCTCATCAAGACCACCTTCACTTGTTCATCTCCTTTCTTTCTGAAGCCCCACAAGCTACCACCACCGACCTGTTGAAACTCTTGAATGCCCTCTTCGAATTTTACTCTGTTGGCTTTCTTGCTCAGTCTCAAACTCTCAAATATATATTGGCTATTTTTTTTTCATGAAATTTCATAAGGGCAAATTCAGATGTAATAGTAAGATATTTTTTTATGTTGTTTTAAATTAATATTTGAAATATACAAAATTTATGTGCTAATTATCTTATCTTGTCTATTATTTATACTTTTTTTTTAAAATATGAATACGCAGTTAATTTTTAATACGTTATAAAGATAGATAATTTAATAATATTAAAAGTTAATTTTTTATAAAACCACACGACTTAATAACATATCTACATAAAAAAAAAGACATACACACTAAAAAAAATTATATATATATATATATATATATATAATACATCATCGTGATACCATATAACTTATTGATTAAAAAAAAAAAACTATGAAGCTTAACTGTGCAAGTGAAACATTGTCACTCATTTACGATGAAAAGATACTTTACTTCTTTTTTTTTTTTTTTTAAAAAAAAGAGAAACGTCACTTCAATTGAAAAAGTTTTTGTTTGATTGTATGCTGACATTAATTGGTAATTTATTTTTTAAAAAATTGCGACTATTCAAATTAATCCACTACGACCTCACTTCAAGAAAATGCCATGCTAGGGTGTGGAAATTTTAGCACAATAATACAACAACAACGACTTGCACAACAATACAAAAATTAGAACAGTATCTTAATCAATCTAAATATCTCTCTTGTAGTTTTCAATCTAAATCTCTCTCTTCTAATTTTTCTTTTAAAATTATAATTGAAAATTGAGGCTTGTTCACTAGCATAAGAAATCAATAAAAAGAGAAGGAAAAAAAAATCTTTTTCTTTTGTTAAGGTTTCAAACTTCACATAAGGCAAATTAAAGCAAGAGAGAGAGTTTACTTAGAGAAAAAGAAGAATAGGGTTGGTTTTGGAATCAAATTAGATTTTAAAATGGTTTGCCGGTTCATTTTAATTTCGGGGGTGTGGCAAGAAAGCGGTTTTTTAAGGTAATTAGAGGCGCGACAATACCGCCACTCTTTTTAAAAATTAACGGTTCGGGTCTGAGAAAGAATTGGACCGGCGGTCCACGTTAACTCATTCACTCACGGTTTATAAGAATTTGGGTAAATTAAGCCGTTGTGATGGAGATTTAAGATGTCTTAAAGTAGGATTCCTCGATTACCTGCGGGTACTATAAATGATTAACATCTCTAGGCATGCAGGTAAATCCAACTAATGCAATGCAAGCTTCTTTTTGTATAATCCTAGAATACACGTCTTCATCTGTTATAGATACAAACAGCTCAATCTCTTTCACATATACAGATGCACAAATCATGACAGTAAACAAACATTACAACGTGTGGACTCCGGTAGCTGCCCCACAAGTCTACAACTTTACAAATAATAATCGAGCAAGCACCTTTGATTTCCGAGCCCCGTTGACTCCACCGACTAAAGTTTTGTAAAATAAACAAATATATATATAGAATTCCACCAAATGCAAAACGCGTGGAATTTAATTTTTGGCCGTGTAGACCAAAACATAATTTAACGAAAAAGAAAAAATGACAAGATTTTAAAAATATGTGGAAGGTGATCTATTTTTTACTAAAACAACTTGTTAAATTTTTCAAGGATTTAGAATATTTGATCATAAATTACGAACATGTTAATTTTTCGGCCATTGATTATCATATTCTAGACTTAATGGTACCTTTCTTGATAAAGGGTACTTAATCTCTCTTCTCCTCTTATAAAAATTATATTAATTGATTTTTTGTTATAGTTAATTGTCTTTAAGAACGGATAGATTTATTGTTTTCATGACCAAATTATGCATGCCTAAGGTTGCAACTATTAATAAAATTAATATTTAATGTTTATGTTAAAAGATATAAGATTTTATGCATTCATTAAATGTTATTAGCTAAAGGATGAATTATTTTTTCCTAATCAGTTGATGCATCTGCAAGAGTTGTTTTTTTTTTTCTTTTATTGACCATAATTATATTCCGGGTACAATAAATTGTCTTTGGTACTTGAAGACATGACATCTCTCTGTCAACTTACTGGAAATATCTCCTCATCTACCCTCATTTATCTAATATCAATTGAAGATCTCATATTTCCAAGCTATGACTTCCAAATCTCATTATCATTTGAGCATTCAAAACTAATCAAGTTTGGAAATAATCAAATATATACAAAAATCGAGTCACAATCTTTGGCCCCTCAAAATTATAATTATATAACTTCTATATATCTCATACATTTTCCAAATTCCTCTTCCATCAACATCACTAGGAGTATGTTCATCTCTCACACATTAACTTAAGTGGAGAGTTCCAAATTGATTGTTACAAAACAATACAAAAGCTAGACACACTTGATCTGTCTAATAATTCTCTTTCGGTAAAATTAATTAATTTTAGAGGAATATTCTGCCAACCTCTGTAATTTCAGAGTGATCATTAATTAATTAAACGATACAATATCTAAAGTGATTAGATGTTTGCGGACAATACAAGTTTATGACTTAAAATTTGATCTCTATCGATTGGTTTACAAATGGACGTACTTGTGCCTTTGTGGCGAAAATTGAACCAGAGATGTGCAGCTGTATGGTTTTTTTATAATGGTGGATTTTTTAAAAGGAAAAAATAACAACACTTCTATGGTTTGTTTTGATAATCACATTTACATATACTCTCTAATTTTCAAAATGGACACATAAATCTTTTTTTTTTCCACAAATATATATTATTCGTATTTTTTATTATTTTTAATATCATATTGTTATTTATTATAAATGTTTAAAGTAATTTTTTAGGTTAAAATATAATAAAAGGGTATAATCGTTCTCTTATTAAACACCCATACTTTTAGTTTCTATCCATTTGTCATCTCAATCTCTCTCAATTATTCTTTATTGCTAGCTCAAAACGCGTTGCTGTTGCAAATTATAGCAAAAAGACAAATATGGAAAAGAAAAAAGGGAAGAAAATTAGTGCATGAAAGACTTGGAGAAAACAACGAAGTAAGTCAACTATAATCTAGCTGGGTGTATAAATTGTTTGATGCTTTATAAGCAAATAACATGCAGAGACAGACAGTGTGTGTTCGTTTTTTCATAGTTAAAGATATAGTTAGAATGGGTGGTTCAAAATAAAAAACGGTGATAATGTTTGTTATGTTATTAATAATATTTAAAAGTGGGTGGAGTGAGGGATGTTTGGATCACGAGAGATTTGCTCTTTTGCGACTCAAACATTTCTTCGATGATACTGGTAGTTATCTTTACGACTGGGTAGATGATGAGGGAGCTACTGATTGTTGTCAATGGAAAAGGGTTGAGTGCAGCAACACCACAGGCCGAGTGATAGCGTTGTACCTTTCTTATATATATTCGGGAGAGTACAGCTGGTATCTGAATGCTTCTTTGTTTACTCCCTTCCAACAACTTGAGTCACTTGATTTAACTGACAACAATATAGCTGGTTGTGTTGAGAATGAAGGTGCTTCGTTTAATTTAATTAATTTACTTTCTCCCCCCTAATTTAAGTTGAATATCAAGACCGAGCAACTATACGCATATTCATTTAGTCGACAATTTTGACTTTTTTTTAAGTGATTAATTAATTTTAAAATTACACCAATATCTATGATCTTTTTTTTTTTTAAATTTTGCTTGCAGGTCTAGAGAGGCTATCAAGATTAAACAACTTGAAGATGCTTAATTTATGTGATAACTCGTTCAACAATAGCATTTTATCATCACTAACTCATCTTTCATCATTAAGATCATTAAATTTATACAATAATAGATTGGAAGGAAGTATTGACGTTAAAGGTACATAATTAAAACTTCATCCCTTATCCAAGCTCTTTCATTAACTTGCTAAAATAAGATTCAAGGCTTTGAATTCAATTTTTTTTTATGATTAGTATTAAAAAAACAGTTTCAAGCAATTTATAAATACAAGTTTTAATGTTTCTCATAATTTCATTTTGTACTTTGATATGTCTCGAATTTAAGATTAAAAAAAAAAACTCTAATAGCGAACCAAACACCTCCACAACTTATTATTATTATTATTATTTGTGAGGTTTGAAACATTCAACTCAATTTGTACTTATTACAGAATTTGATTCTTTGAGAGATTTAGAGGAGCTAGACATTGGTGAGAACAAGATTGACAAATTTGTGGTCTCAAAAGGTACTACAAATGCCATAAAAAAAAATGTTAACTTATACAAATTAGTTGGATTCTTTGCCATTTGGTTTATTATTTTGCAGGTTTGAGTAAGCTGAAGTCTCTCGATTTAAGTGGTATCAAACTCAATCGTAGCATCTTATCTTCTCTTTCTTCATTAAGAGAATTATATATAAGTCGTACGGGATTCAAAGGAACATTCGATGTTCGAGGTAAGCCTAAGCCTTGCCTTCTCATTTAATATTTAATTTGATAAGTCTGAAGGAATTACATGCTAATTTAAACATACTTTTATTTACTCTGTCAATTAATTAATTACTATTTGGCATGGTTTGGACGAAATTCTCATGATGTTTTAATTTCTTTAAATTAATTAATTAATTAACTCTGTTTTTAAGTCTTAAGTCTGGGCATGTTTGCAGAATTTGATTCCTTCAATAACTTAGAAGTGTTGGACATGAGCTTCAATGAAATCAACAATCTTGTGGTTCCTCAAGGTAAACAATTAAAATATTATTCAATTACATTATTTTAATTCATTTGATTAGGGAAGGCCAAAAAGGTCCAAAAAAATTAAATAAAGAAACAGAGAATTTATATTATTTAAAAAACAGAATGTAATAAAGATTTGATTCTAGTTCTTTAATCTTTAAAGCGATTGAAAAACAATGTTGCTCTTTTCCCAAAGCATAAAATACGAATTGAATGCCAATTAACTTAATCATTCATTTCGTTTAGCTCTAAATTTAGACAATGAATTTTTATATTATTTCAAAAACAGAACGTAATTGAATTTTTTAAAAAACAGAATGTAATAAAGATTTGATTCCAATTCTTTAATCTTTACAGTGATTCAAAAACGATACTGCTTCCCAAAGCATAAAATACGAATTGACTCCCAATTAAATTAATCATTTATTTCGTTTAGGTCTAAATTTAGAAAAATAAATTTTGATTATCTTCAATCTTTTCTTAATTATTATTAATAAACAGGTTACAGAGGTTTGAGGAAGCTGGAAAGCCTTGATCTATCGGGAGTTGGAATTAGAGATGGAAGCAAGTTGTTACAGTCAATGGGATCATTCCCATCCCTCAACACTCTTGACCTTCAGTCCAATAATTTTACAGAAACAGTGACAACTACTACTCAAGGTAAGTAAAAGGTACAGATGTGGCCAAATTTATAAATAAATTGTTAATTAAATAATTTTTCCGTATTATTAATAAAGCTAAATTTGTTGCTCCTTCCTTCTAAATCTAAATAGAGTTGCACAATTTCACCAACTTGGAATATTTGACATTGGACGATTCCTCTCTCCATATAAGCCTTCTGCAAAGCATTGCATCATTATTCCCTTCATTAAAAAATCTGTCGATGATTGGTTGTGAAGTCAATGGCATCCTAAGCGGTCAAGGTAAAAGAAAAGCGTTGATTGTGAACTCACTCAATGGTGTCCTACGTGTTCAACATTTTTATTTATTTATTTTATTGTTTAATGTTTCTGCTAGGTTTTCCTCATTTCAAGAGTTTAGAACATTTCAACATGGATCACACGCTCATTGCACTCAACACCAGCTTTCTTCAAATCATCGGTGTATCGATGCCTTCTCTTAAGTACTTATCACTATCAAATTCTAATCTTAGCACTAACAGCAGCAAGATTCTTGATCAAGGTTAATCAGATGCTCCCACCCTCCCTTCTTAATCTATAATATTAATTTTCAATTAAATATTTAATTACACAAACGAATCACTTATTATAAAAGAATAATACGCATTCATTAATTTTTGTATTGTATTAATTGATGAATTTAATAAATTTTCAGGCCTCTGTTCGCTGGTGCATTTGCAAGAGTTGCGCATGGCTGATAATGATTTAAGAGGTAGCTTGCCTTGGTGCATGGCAAATATGACATCCCTCCGAATATTAGATGTTTCTTTCAATCAACTTACTGGAAGCATCTCCTCATCTCCCCTCGTTCATTTGGCATCCATTGAAGAGCTGTATCTTTCAAACAATCACTTCCAGATCCCAATTTCACTTGAACCACTTTTCAATCATTCAAGACTCAAGATTTTTTATGCTAAGAACAACGAAATAAAAGCTGAAATAACTGAGTCACATTCTTTGATCCCCCCAAAATTCCAATTACAATCTCTCTTGATGTCTTCCAGTTACGGAGACGGCGTCACATTCCCCAAATTCCTTTACCATCAACATGACCTGGAGTATGTTGATCTCTCACACATAAAGATGAATGGAGAATTTCCAACTTGGTTGTTGGAAAACAACACAAAATTAGAAACTCTTTCTCTCGTCAATGATTCTCTTGGAGGACCTTTTCGGTTGCCAATTCATTCACACAAGCGGTTAGGAATATTGGATATATCCAACAACAACTTCCGAGGCCACATTCCAGTAGAAATTGGAGATGTTTTACCAAGTTTATACCTTTTCAACAATTCCATGAATGCTTTAGACGGTAGCATTCCCTCTTCATTTGGAAATATGAAATTCCTCCAATTTCTGGACTTATCCAACAATCACTTGATTGGTGAAATTCCCGAGCACTTGGCCGTGGGTTGCGTCAACTTGCAGTCTCTTGCATTATCAAATAACAACCTACAAGGTCATTTGTTCTCTAGAAATTTTAACTTGACAAACTTGAAATGGTTACAATTGGAGGGTAATCGCTTCGTAGGTGAGATCCCACAAAGTTTGTCTAAATGCTCCTCACTAGAAGGATTGTATCTTAACAATAATAGTCTTTCGGGTAAGATTCCACGATGGTTGGGTAATCTCACATGGTTACAATATATTATAATGCCCAATAATCATCTTGAAGGTCCTATTCCAGTGGAGTTTTGTCAGCTTGATTCGCTTCAGATTTTGGACATTTCAGACAACAACATATCTGGAAGTTTACCATCTTGTTTCCATCCTCTCTCTATCAAACAAGTTCATCTTTCAAAAAATATGTTACATGGACAACTAAAAAGAGGTACATTCTTTAATTGCTCTTCCCTTGTGACATTAGATCTTAGTTATAATCGCTTGAATGGCAGCATTTCGAATTGGGTTGATGGGCTTTCTCGGTTAAGCCACCTTATCTTAGGTCACAATAATCTTGAAGGTGAAGTGCCAGTTCAATTGTGCGAATTGAACCAACTACAATTGTTAGATCTTTCTAATAATAATATTCACGGTCCTATTCCTCCTTGCTTTGATAACACCACACTTCATGAAAGTTACAGCAATAGTTCTAGTCCTGATGAGCAATTTGAAATATTTGTTTCCATCGAAGGCCCTCAGGGAGGTGTAGAAAAGCAAATCGATGAAATTTTTGAGTTCACAACAAAGAACATTGCGTACATTTACCAAGGAAAAGTGCTTAGCCTCCTATCAGGACTTGATCTTTCTTGCAACAAGCTAATCGGTGATATTCCTCCTCAAATTGGAAATTTGACAAGGATTCAAACATTGAATCTATCGCACAACAACTTGACAGGATCGATCCCATCAACATTTTCAAACTTGAAGCATGTCGAAAGTTTGGATCTTTCCAACAACAAATTGAATGGGAAAATCCCTCATCAACTAGTGGAGTTAAAGACATTGGAGGTTTTCAGTGTGGCATACAATAACTTATCAGGCGAAATTCCAGAATGGAAAGCACAATTTGCAACCTTCAACGAGAGTAGCTATGAGGGAAATACTTTTCTTTGTGGATTGCCATTGTCCATTTGCAGATCACCAACAACTACGCCGGAGGCTTCAATTGGCAATGAACGAGATGATAATTTAATTGACATGAACAGTTTCTTTATCACATTTACAACATCGTACGTAATTGTGATATTCGGAATTGTTATTGTTTTATATGTAAATCCTTATTGGCGACGTAGATGGTTTTACTTTGTTGAAATGTGGATAACTTCATGTTACTATTTTGTTGTAAACAATCTTATTGCAACAAGATATTGTCATTGAAATTAATTAGCAGTTTAATTACGCTTTTTTAAGTTCTAATCAAATTTGCTTAGGAAATATTTTTTTATTAGAATTGTAGTAGTATTTAGCTTTATATAGCTTCCAACTTCCAAGCACTTCACATTTGTCTCTACACTTAAAAAACTGAGTGATCATGTTTTGCAGATCTGGATTTGGAGGAGGATGGATCCAAACCCATATATGTCCACCATAACTTATAGCTTCCCTATATTGTGCAGCATACTTAAATAAGAGAACCATCTCCAATGTTAAAAGCATTCACTCTATAACATTCATTTAGAAACTATATTCAGAATAATTTTATAATTAAACACAAGAAATGAAACACACAGATATACTTGATCGCCTATTTTACTCTAAAAAAGAACGATTATTGTGCTATCATCATCTTCTTCACTAGCAACATTAACACCAAATCGATGGACCCATACATTTCATCAAGAAAGGTATATATCCAATAAAGTTGAAGCCTAACAAAAAATTCAAGAAGATTAATGCCTCGCCACAACAAGGGGCACAACAACATCAAAGTAGAGATTAAGCAGTATTCTCAAAGCTAAAACTCTCAAATCCACCCACCAGAATTTCATATCTCCTCAACAATTTTAAGAACTAAAGATAATTAGGATTTAACATTAGTTTCTTATATATTAGTTTCATAATTTACAAATCAATGAAGATGAAGATTATGCTAATAAATTCAAATTATACCATACATTCTCTAGATGTTACCAAAAATTTCTAAGTCAATCCCACATATTTCATAATTTTAAGACTAGAAAATTTCACTAGTTAGAAGTTTCATTACCTTCAAGTGGAAGATGAAGAACATTATACAAGTGATTCAGATTATATCATACATACTCCAAATGCAACTAGAAATTAACAAGTTCATGCGCACATATTTCATAACAGTAAAAATTTGTTGCTCAACATGATGTGTATAAGTGTGATCGAGAAAAATGAAAAGGCGTGAATAATTTTTGACAAAAAGCGAAGTGGGGGTGTGGCTCTTTCCAGAAAATAAAAAAAGACAAAAAGAAAAAATTTGAAAGGATTATATTGTCGGGTAAGGTAATAGTAGAGAATTATAAGTTTGAACAGAGCATGATGGACTTTTGTTGACCAAATTCAAAAGCCCAATGGCACGGCCCGGAAGCTTTTGAATAGAAAAACTTGCTAGAAAGCATCAGTTTAAATCACTACTTAAACGGTTGCTTTAACTGCACCGCTTTGTACTGTTTTATGTGTGTAGCGGTTGTGCGGTTGTAATTCACGGCTGACGGTACGTGTTTGTTAGGTCAAAACTATGTTGCAATATTGGTACGGTACCATTATTACTTTCAATCATTGGATCTATAGTTGTACAGTTGCATTAATAAGATCTAATGGCTGAAAACAACAGTGGTACCATACCACTGTTGCAACATAGCTGGACCCTATTAGTTATTTCAAAGGGATAAATAAGATTGCTTACAACAAACCTACTAATTTTATAAAATTCAAGTAATATAGAATAAAATAAAAAAATAAATACAAAATTGACTTTTATTTTTTATGGTTGACTATATTTTGTGTTCTCTTCGGACACTGCTACAATTCTTCCCTATATATCAATTACACCACATACTATCGACACAAGAAATGAAATCTAATATCACCCGTTTAGTTAAAAAATCACTCATGAAAAAATTTTACCATTTTGATTTGAGGATCCATATTTTAAACTGCAAGCTAATGTTCATCAAGAATTACTGATGGCCGTTGAGTAGAAAAATTAGTTTTGGACAAATTATTTTTGTTGATAGAAGAATTTCTTTAGGGACTACTAAATTATTAATAAAAATGTCGAACACACCCACATATCATCGACACAATTGATTTTGAGGATCCATGCTTTGAACTGCAGCCTAATGTTCATCAAGAATAGAGTATGGATTGTGAGTAGAAAATTTTCTTATTTTGGCCCAAAATAAAAAGAAATTAAATTGGATGAGAATCTGCCACTTTCTCATGAAGAAAGGCATACGGAGCATACCATGGTACCATACAATATAAGGAGCCTCTATTCTTTGGTTTTTCAAACTCTGAAGGGGCCAATATTGCCAAATTCCCCCTTGAAAATTCTGATTACGACATTATTCATCGCTTGATGCAATCAAAGTAGTGACAAAGTTAGGAAAAATATGAGTCCTAAGTAATTGCTAGGCAGGGTTCCTGAGAGCAAAATTGTCCTAAGCATTATATGCATACATGGTGCGGTACATAGAGCACGTTGAATTCCCCACTATAACACAAACCCAGAAAGACAAGTAATAACTCAACTGATATAAAGACAAAAAGAAGATAAAATGATATAGAAAAAAGAATTTCAAAGAGACAGCAACATACGATAGACTGAAGCCACTTGATCTGCTCATTGATTGCAGCCTTAAACTTGCAAATAGTTACTGTACGCTAGTGCTCTAAGAAGTGAAAATGATGCCAGCCCTGATTCCCTTTTGACTTCCATTTACTGTCAAACATTCTAGTAACAAAAAATTGTTTAGATATCTTGCTATAAATATAGCCGTTTGACTGTCATAATAAAGTCACAAATAACCATTCATATTGATCTACTGTCACACAGCATGCTTTATGCATACAACAGCTGTATGTATACCAACTCCTAACCTTATCAATACATTTGGCAAAAACTTAAGAAGAAAGCTATTTCTCCATCTCTTTTTGAAATTTCACAATAACCAGCACAATGTGAAAGCTATGTTCTAACCTTATGATAAATGCTCCAGACTCCAAAAGGATTTTATATATGAGAGTTTGTTGCAGCAGATATATTGACTTATCAAGTATGAATCATTGTCTGGATGAACTATCTTTAGATAAAAGAATATTAGAACCACTGTAGAATATCTTTACGCTGCTGGTTCTAACAGGAATCTGCATGTGGCAACAATTGCTAGATCCACAATTCCCCAACTTGAAATACATAGTTGCACACCATGAGATAGTGCTACAATCTACTGAGATCTAACTTATATGGTACTTTAAGCTACTAATGTTTGCATATTTCTACATGTTAAATTAACACTATCATCTATAATCACTCCAAAACAACAAATGATAAGCAGCTTTTGGCCACTTATTACTAGCATCCACAATTATAAATAAGAGATCATGGGTTTACTTGTTGCACCTACTTAATTATCTGCAGTTGACATCCTGACGCAAGGTTTAAATAGTGACTGCTTAGAACCCTTGTAGTTGGATCTTGACCTCTCCCATTGTAGCCAAGATTGGTTACTCTGGTAATGAATCAACACTCTCCTGCTCAGGGCCATGAAGATCTGAAAGCTCAGCACTAGTGGAGAACTTCATCAATCTCTTCTTCTCAGCATACTTGAGACAAGGCAGAATTACGAGACCAATCACCACAGCACCAACGCTTAAAACTGCAACTTTTAAAGAAGAAAGAGCCAACACAACACAACACAAATCAATATGGTTGGAGGAATACACATGATAATGGCTCCAACAGTGCCAGTGGGTATCTTGTAGGGACGAGATGCAGCAGGATATTGTATCCTTAACCATACAAATGCTATGAACTCCATAATCATTCCAAAACAGTACAGGAAGTTCTCTGCAGCTACAATATCTCGAAAGCTCAGCCATGATAGCAAAACCACACCAGATGCTGAGAATATGATTCCAATCAAAGGAGTCCCATAACAAGACCTCTTAGCAAAAAAACTCAGGTAGCATTCCACGCTCAGCCATCCCCAAAAGTTGGAAAGAGTTGTTGCTCATCTCAGCCACAAACATGCCCATATTGGACATTGCTGCAGCCCCCTGGATGCACCATCTCAACCAAACTCCTCCAAGCACTTTAGCGATATCTGAAAAGTAACCATCGGTCCACAAGTCGCGATCTAATGGAATAGCTCCAGTTCCAACTAGAAGGGGAAAGAAATACCCAAAAATGACCAAGATCAAAGCATAAAACAAAGCCTTTGGAAGAGTCTTCTTGGGGTTATCCACCTCTCCAGCTAGTGTACTTATTGAGTCCCAGTAGTTGAGATTCCAAAACAGGGTGTTCAAATACAAATTCCAATCCACTTCACCTAAATTTACTACAAGCCATCTTGAAGGCTCTAACTTGGGAAGGGACACAAGTCCCATAACCACAAAAGGAAGGAGTGAGAAAATCCCTAAAAGAACAGCAGCCCATCCCACAATGGTTAGACCCCTATAGTTCATGAAAGTGAGAACAAAAGTCAAAGCTAACGCCGCAAAGGCTCTAGGTAACCCATTGCCCAACGCAGGGATACCAGACTTCAAGTAGTCAAGAAACAGAACTGGGTATAAAGCATTATCAATAACCCCACTTAGCCATTTCATCCAACCTTGCTGAAAACCCCAATATGGGCCTAAGGCAGATGAAACCCAAACCACATAACCACAATTTTCAGGAAACACGGTACCCATCTCGTCAGTAATTAAAGCTTCAGGGACACTCCATATAATCGGAAACACCAAGAAACCAAGAAGTGCTAAAAGAGGACCAGCTGCCTTTACACTATCCTCAACACCAAACGGCCCCCCAGAAACCTCATAGAATATAAGGAAAATAAGTGGGAAGATTGATACTTTTTTAGTGCCATGGACTCTAGGAGAAGATGGTTGGTCATTGATATTAACATATTCAACAGCATCAGACTGCCCCATTTCTACTGAAACTTGCCTATTTACAGTGTTCCTCAATTTCTGCATCAAGTTTTAGCATAACTATCAAAAGGGTATCCGCATGTAAATTATGAAACAAAATGAGCATTTACTTATTAAAAAAAATAAAAAAACAGAAATGGATTTCGCAGAGCACATGAATTTAAGTTCAACATTAAACAGGCGCTTAAGAAAACAAAAGGGTCTGTTCGTAAAGCCATCAGATTGCAAGATTGAACAACATTAACGGAATCAATAGAATAGATGTAAAGAGATCTGAAAAGAAAATAAAATAAAAGATGAAGAGAGATAAAACGAACCATCAAATAAGTGCATGCAGAGCAGAGAGGCAGACACTAGAGAAGCTCCGTCATGTTAGAGAGAGCCTAAATCAATCAGAGATCACTGAGTTTCTTTTCAACCGACCGGCAAATTTGGAGTGGCACAAAATAATATTTTTGCTTTTAATTTTTGGAACACTTTTGAGTGGAATTTTTTGTTTTTAAAAAAGGTAAGGGAGATTAGAGCATCATAAAAAATTTTTTTAAATAAAATTTTATTAATTATTTAAAAATTATTTTAATATTTAACACTCTAAAAAATATTTTAATTAAAATTTTTAACTAAAAAATAATTTTTTTTAAATTTAAAGAGTTAATTTTTTCCTTTTTTAATTTTTATTTTATTATTTTTTATTAAGAAAAAGAGATAAATACTTTAATTGTTATTATTTTTTTAAAAAAAATAATTATTTAATTAAAACAATATTAAGTTATTTTTATTTGAAGAGTCTTTTGGAAAATATTATATTTTTTTATCATTCTATTTGCCACATAAATAAACAAATAGATATTTAAAAAGTAAAATTTATAGAGTTTTTTGCAGATGCTCTTAATATTTATTTAGCCTTATATTTTTTAAAATACCTTAAAAATATTTCTGTTGTTAAAATATTGATATTTTTATTATTATTTTTTATATTTTTTAATTTATTTTTATAATATTATTTTTTATAATAATTTTTTATTTAGATATTAATAAAAAAATAATTTAATTAATAATTTAATCCTAAAATAAATAAACACGTGTTTGGTTTTGGGCTTTTTCTTTTGTTCGTTTAATATCATCTGGCTCCCTGATTTGTGACTAATTATCAACGGAATCCCGTTGGTTTCTAAATTGAAATAATAGAAGGTCATGAGACTATTTACTCCATTTAGCACTGCAGACTTAGAGTATATTGAAAAAACTTTGTCAAATAGTAGTAATAGGGGCATAAGAAATAAATTATAGCTATCACAAATTCGTTAGGAGAATCTCAATTTTTTCCGTCAATAATGGCTATGAAGCAAAATTACCTTAGGTTATATTGCAACACTAATACTTCAAATCCTGATAATAAATTTGAAGACAGTCGTTTTTATATATAGTAATTTCCGCTCCTTTGTTTAGTTTAAAAGTTGTTCTTAAAATGGCAACGATGACTTATTTAGAAGAAATGGTAAACTTATAATTTGTAATATTATTTGCACAAACAATAATAATGAAGTGTTAATTACCACTTAACATTTTTAATTAATTTCTAAATTTAAAACAAATATGAAAGTTGATTGCTTCGAAGGTTGGATCGACAAATTGACATTGAAAAGAGAAGTAGGGAATGTATATTCTGATGAAAGGGACAAGATTAAGTAGGGGGACAATATTCTCTATTGGACCTACAAATGGGGGGAAAGATATATATATATATATATATAAATTCTTATTTGTGGATTGGGCATCACGTGTAACTAATATAAAAGGAGAAAATTTAGCATGGTTTTAACAGATATAAGAAGAGAAAATTAATTGTTCAAACAAATTAGAAGCAAATTCTTTCATATCTTTCTTTTATTTTTCCGCTTACTTTCTTAGCATCCAAACAAGTAAAAGTTAAAACGCTGTTTAGCCAACAATATGCAGGCATCAATAAGCATAGTAGCTTTGTATATGTATTCTATACGATATTCTGGGGATGTCAATTGTAGAACATTTTGTGGTAACTTTTTTACATTAATTAATGTTTGAAGAACTTGTTAAAAAGAAAATGGTAATTTTATTATTTTGAAAGACAAAAAAAATAAAAATAAAAGAGTGAAAGTGGCGTTACCTCATGGTCATTAGAGACTTGTTGCAATGATAGCTCAAAATTAAAAATTTGTGAAGAATTAGTAGACAACGACGATACTATATTTATACAGTCACCAACGTGTTGATTTTTGTTTAATGTTTGATCGATAGAAACTTTCGTCGTCGTCGCCGCTGTTGAATTCATGCTTAGAATACCACAAGAGAAGAAGAAGGGATGAAAGGGAAGAGAAGAAGAGAGAAGTGGTGGATAGCAAATATGATATGCTAGCTACACACAGGCCTTAGAGAGTTTTTTTTTTAATATTTATTGTATTTTTGTTTTTGTTATTGGTTTGTCAGATGCTTCCAAGGCAGCAATGTGTTACATCATAAATTGCACCTTTTAGGGGAGGTGGTAAAAAACACGAGAGGAATGCATTCTAGCGCATACATGCAGAAAGAGTTTCCAAATTTTCAAAAGTTTCTTTATTTCTTCCACCTTTTTTTTGCTTAAAATAAATTTTAATTGTATTTTGCATTAACTTAGAGAAAAAAAAATCCAGTTCTATACATAAACGCATACATTGATTAGAAAATGAGTTTTATGGGCACAAAGGGACAATATAAGAGATTCTTTTTGTTTATTAGAAGTAACATAACTAGTTAGTGTAACATGTAATTATAAGCTACCAAGAATTTGCACTGATGATAATTAACGGTACAGATTTTGAGCTATGAATGTCTTGTGGTTAGTTTAATTGGATTTTCGAGTTTTCAGTAGATCTATTTTAATGATTATTAAATTATTTTCACTTCTTATGCCTTAATAAAAAAAATTCAATATTTTTTACTGTATTCTATATTTTAAAACTTAATTTTTAGTTCTTTATATTGCAAACCAAACTGAGTCAAATAGAGTATGCTCTTCAAATAATTTTCCATTGCCTTCAAGAAGAATTCATTTTATTTTTATATATTAATTTAACACTTGTAAACCGGGCCGTCAGATTGCACATAAAGCAAATGATCAAACCGTTACAGGACCGGCCCAGGCCCACCGACTCTATTTTCTTTCATTTGACCATTAAAAAGCTTTTGGCCAACCCCCACCAAATAAATAAGCTCTTGTTCTCTTTTGTTCCCTCTCAAAGGAAAATATCTGATCACCGGATAATGATTCCGGTGACACAAAAGATCGAAACATCCCCCTAAATTCCCTAAATTTATGATAATACCCCAGCATGGATGATTCCGTTGAAATGCCGCCTTACGATGAAAGGCCTAAAAAGGGTTTTAACTTCACCTCTATGCGCTTGATCTTAACCCTCGTTTTCCCAATTTTAACTTTCTTTTTGTTGGCATTTTTTATTGGAATCGTAGCTGTTTTATTCGGAGAATCATCAGTTTCCAGTTCCATTTTTGTCCCTTCCCAGTGTAAGATAGTGTCCAGCAGTAAGCTTTTTTTAACATTTTCAATTTTTTTTTCCATTTATGAAGTCCAAAATTTTTATTAATTTTGATTTTTTTGAATGATTTTGCAGGTGTTGATATAAGGTCATCAAAAGTTTGTGAACTTGGGGTGTTGAATTATAAGGCGAAGCGTGTGTTTTATCCATTTGAAGCAAGTAAATTTCGTTGTCGGTATGATTACTATTGGGCTTCTATCTTCAAGGTATTCATACATTTTCCCCTGTACTATAAGCTTCTTAGTGGCGGTCTTGTGAGCGGAAGTAAGCGGTGTGGCTGACAGCTTCTTGAAAATTATAAGTTTGAACAGAGCATGTTAGAGCACCACTAAAAGGCTCTTTAAATAAGATTTTATTATTTATTTGAAGAGCCACATCAATATTAAAAACTCCAAAAGACACTTCAATTAAAATTTTTTAAATAAGAATTGATTCTCTCTCTTCAAATTTGGAGAGTTAATTTCTCCCTCTTCAATTTATATTTTATTACTTTTCATTGAAGAAAGAGAGAAGTGCTTTAATTGCTATTGACTTTTCCTTTAAAAAACTAATTATATGATTAAAATAATATTAACTTATTTATATTTGAAGAGTTTTTTTGGAGAATATCATATTTTTTCACCCTTCTATTTGCCGCATAGGTAAACAAATAGATATTTAAAGAATAAAATTTATAGAGGCTTTTGGAGATGCTCTTAGACTTTTGTTGACCAAATTCGAAAGCCAAATGGCACAGCTTAGAAGCTTTTGAATTGAATAACTTACTAGGAAGCTCCAATTTTTTGTTGGCTACAGTAAAAGGATGTTGTTTTATTCTTCTTATACTTTACACTTGCATCAGCTTAAATCACTTCTTAAACGCTTTGCTTTAACTCCACTGCTTCGCTGGGGCGGATTTACCTTGGAACAAGTGGGGACTTAAGTCCCCACTGAATTTTTTTTTTAATAATTAATTTGATTTGCCAAAACTTCTCAATAAATTTTTCTTAAGCCCCCCATAATTTCTTTCAACAAGCAATTGATCTAAATGAGTTAATTTCTGTCAGTTGTATCCAAATGAGTTCTCTGCAATTGATATCATGGCACTTGAAATTCAACTTGATACATATATTTTGGATATGCGCACTAGTGCGAGACTAAAAGACATAAGGTATATCCATTGGTTTACTTGTTAATAATATTAGCATTGACTTTACCTGTTGCCACTGCTAGTGTAAAGAGAGTATTTTCAGCCATGAACATTTTGAAGAATTGGTTATAAAGCCGTGAGTAATGGATGAATGATAGTTTAATTATTTACATAGAAAAATACTTATTTAATAATATTGATAATGAACTTGTAATGCAACATTATTAATGTATGAATACTTGAAAGGACAATTGTAAACATATATTGAAGTATGATAAATCTTTCAAATTTATATATTTATTACTTTTTAAATTTTTTTATATTGCCGTTGAATGAGCCCCCAGTCAATCAATATGTTGTCTTCGCCTTGCTTCGTACTCTTCTATATATGTATCGGGTATGCAGTTGTAGTTAACGGCTGAGACTACGTGTTTGTTTGACGTGGTAGTTACGTTACGAGTTTGTTAAACATTCGATGATTAAAGTATTATCAGTTATTTCAAAGGGACAAATAAGATTAGCTACAACACACCCACTAGTTTTATAAAATTCGAATGAGATGGAATAAAATAAAAAAAATAAATAAGTAAATTGACTTTTAATTTTAGTGGTTGAATATATTTTGTATTCTCTTAGGGCACTGCTGTAATTATTCCTTAAACGTCAGTCATACCCACATATAATAGACACAAGAAATGAAATCTAAAATCACCTGTTTAGTTAAAGAATCATCATGAAAAAATTTTGCCATTTTGATTTGAGGATCCACATTTTGAACAACCAACTTATGTTCATCAAGAACGGATCATGGCCTGTGAGTAGAAAAATTATTTTTGGACAAATTATTTTTTTTAATAGAAGAATTTCTCAAGGGACTATTAAAATTACTAATAAAAATATCAGACACACCCACGTACCATCGACACAATTGACTATGAGGATCCATGTTTTGAACTGCCACCTAATGTTCATCAAGAACAGAATATGGCTCGTGAAAAGAAAATTTCCTGATTTTGGCCTGGAACAAAAAGAAATTAAATTGAAGGAGAATCTACTACTTTCTCATTAAGAAAGGCAGACAGGGTATACCATGGTACCATACAATATAAAAAGTCTCCGTTCTCTGGCTTTTCAAACTCTGAAGGGGGCAATATTTCCCAATTCCCCCGTGAAAATTCTGATTACGACATTATTCATCAGTTGATACATAAGTACAAGTAGTGACAAAATTAGGAAAAATATGACTCATAAATAATTACTAGGCAGGGCTCTTGAGAGCAACATTGTACTAGGCTTTATATGCAAACATGGTGTGGTACATAGAGCACGTTGAATTCCAAACTATAATACAAACCCAAAAGACAAGTAATATCTCAACTGATATAAAGACAAAAGAAGATAAAATGATACAGAACAAAGAACTTCTATGAGACAGCAGCATATAATAGACTGAAGCCAGTTGATCTGCTCATTGATTGCAGCCTTAAACTTGCAAATGTTTACTGTAGCCTGGTGCTCTAAGAAGTGAAAATGATGCAAACCTTGATTCCCTGTTTACTTCCATTTACCATCAAACATTCTATTCATAAGAAAAAAAATGTTTAGATATCTTGCCGTAAATATAGCCATTTGATTGACTTAATAAAGCCACACACAACCATTCATATTGATCCACATTGCCACATAGCTTGATTTAAGCATACAACAGCTGAATGTATACTGACTCCTAACCTTATCAATACATTGGCGACAACTTAAGAAGAAAACTATTTCTCCATCTCTTTTTTGAAATTTCACAATAAAACAGCACAATGTAAGAGCTGCAATGTAAATGGACCGTCTGAAACTATGGCGGAAGCTTCAACTAGTGTAGTGATTTGACCTTCTTATTAACCTAGCGAGATCAAACACTGCCCTTGATCTTGAACAGATCAATACGATACGCACAACTTATGATTGAATCCAGAAACAATCAAATCTTTAGCAAGAATAATTAATCAGAATCAAGAAACAAGTTTAATGAATATAAACCTATAATTGGAACAAACACAGCAAAAGAACCCAAGAATGACACAACAAACACCAAGGGAGAAGCTTTCCAGTGAGATTATATTGATGATCAAAGAAGAATCTTTTTACAAAGCTAACAAAAGAGATTTCAGAGAATAAGCTATGGCCCTCTCTCTTCTCAATCTCTGTCTAGTTTGTTAACAGTGATGACCCCAATCTCCTTCGTTAGCCAGCTTCATAACTGCGTCAGTGACAAACTAGCAAACCCAGATTGAGCAGACTAACGACACGTGCATAACGGCTTTAACGAACTTGGTTAAAGAACTGCTCACATGTTCGTCACGCGTGGTTGCTTAAATGATAGCCAAAACGACTTCAACCAGATGCCGTTTTGAAGCTTATGAATTATAAGTAAAAACACGTGCTTGTCTCGTGACATTTAAATGCAACAACAAGCCCAAAACACTGCCTGTTCACTATGTTGAGTTTGCCATCTCTAAGCTTCACAACTAGCAGCGGACAAGATGATAATTTAATTGACATGGAGAGCTTTTATAACACTTTTACAACATTCTATATAATTGTGATATTGGGAATCGTCGGTGTTGTATATGTGAACCCTCGTTGGCGACACTGGTGGTTTTATCTTTATTGAAATATGGATGACTTTTCGTTACTATTTTGTTGTACATAACCTTATTCTCAGGAGATTTAATCATTGAAATTAACATGTTAGTTTCATTAGAAGGCTGAGTGGTTAGGGCTGCTACAACTTGGAGGGCAATAGTTTGAACCCACAAGCGCAATGTGGGGGTATTTCATTCTTTAATTACATTGTATAATTGAATAAAGATAATCTTCTCTTTTACCCAAGTGTGAGTGGAGTAGACATCCTTCGAATATTAGCGAGGGTTAAAACTTGGGCAAAGCTCAATAAGTATTGATGTAAGTTGGTCATAATAATAGTATGATTTGTAAATATCAGTTATAGTCTCATGTTTCCTTCCTTAATTATATTGTATAATTAAATAAATGTACTCTTTTCTCTTACCCAAGTGTGAGTGGAGTAAACATCCCTCGAATATTAGTGAGAGTTAAAATCTGGGCAGAGCTCCGTAAGTATTGATGTAATTTGATCCCAATAATAGTATGATTTGTAAATATCAGTTATAATATCATGTAATATGAGTTGTAATTTGAGTAATAAGTTCATGTAATTACAAAAAAAAATGTTACTTTCATTACTTTTTTCTTCGTTAAAATTCTCAAGTATCAATTATGTTTGCTTAAGAAATAAAATTTCGTTATGAAAATTGTAGCAGTATTTTTGAGCACCTCACATTTTCAATGTTTTTTCATAAATCAATTAATCTGCCATACCAATATCAGGTTTAGTTTTTCAGACTAAATAATCAAGAAAGCAAACATACAAATTCACATTTTAGAGGGGTAAACTAGCTTTTAGATTTTAGAACTTGGCTAGCTACCTCACCAAATTCCAATCTGTACAATGAACTACAAGATTAAGAAAATAATGTATTTATAGTTTAATTGAATCATGAGAAAACAATGTAGTCATAGCTCAATCGGACATGATCACGGAGAGGCATATTATTTTCAAGTTAATTTGATCCATTTATAAGAAATGAAGTGGATCGAAGTTAAAAGTTCAAATAACAAATCCTTGTTCTTGAGTTTTACGACGTCGTTACTCCTTCAAGAGGCTGATTATGCAAGTGAATGGAGAAACAGAATGCATCATCCACGGGAATGATACATCAAAAGGCGGGATCATAGTCTGTGCCCGCAGATTAACAATTTCACTCATATAGAAATTTAATTTTTTATATATACTAATCAACACTAGATTGATTATGTTTTGTATGTTTATATGCTAATCAACAATAAATTATATTAAATGAAGAAATGCTTCAAATTTTTCTAATTTAATTTAGAAAATCAATTATTAACACTAATATTCCTAATAAAAATTATTTTCCATCGGTATTCAAAATTTATAAAAAATGCAGTTTATGTTAATACAAGTTATTGTGTAAATTTGAATGATAGCGAAAAATAATTTTTTAATTATTGTAAAAATAATTAACCATAACAAATCCCTTGCGTAAATAATAATCGTTATTTAAAAGGTAGAAAGATGGTTAGTGCACAATCAAATTTTAAGCCCCTACCTCCTCGGCCCAAGATTCAAACTTAGATGATCAGCTAAATAAAATTATTTGAAAATCATTCAATCAAGTCCCCGGGGCAAAAATACAATATCCTTATTTGCATGATATATATGAATTAATGTAATTTATTTGAATTATCCAAATTCATTAGAGATAAAACTACAAAATATACCAAAAAAGTTAGAAGGAAGGGTGTGCTGGGATATTTTACAAACTATAGGAATCTGGTGAGATTTTGAGCCAAACTGTAGGGAGTTGAAGGCATTTGCCCAATATGTTTAGACGTACACTAACCGTTATTTGCTCTTGTTGTTGGTCCCGGATGAGCTGTATTCTTATTTTAATTTTATTTAAATTCACCATAAGATTCGCGGAGCTCCCAACACATAGCATGTTTACCCGTTTTATTTGTAGAAGAATTTATGATTTCCCATTAGCATTATTATTGAAGTGGGGCGGGTCAAATCTCAATTGCTTGAAAATTTTATTTATTATTATTAGTCTTGAAGTGGGGTGGGTAACGGTTCGTTCAATTTGAGGGAATCAAGTATATCATCCAAGGTAGAATTGTGGAAAATTAAAGCAAAATAAGAAATATGGAAAGAAAAGAAGAAAGTTAAGGCATGAGAAAGACATATACAGTTGAAATTGATAATCATGTTTCTATTTTGTTAACTAATCAAATGGAAAGCTGAACTGTAAACAAACATTAAAACGTGTGGACCAAGCTAGCTGCTCTACAAGTCTACAATAATAATTGAGTACTTTGATTCATTTTTCTATGAATTTCTACCCATTTTGACTCCACCAAAATTTCCACAAAATAAAAAAAAAAAACTGAATTTCCACAAAATGCAAAACCCGTAGAACTTAATTTTTGGTCATGTGAACTAAGATGTAAATTTAAAAAAAAAGTATAAAATTAAAAAAGATGAGATTTCTAAAATATGTGGAAGTTGATTCATGATTCACTGAAATTACTTGTCCCAGATATAAAAGTAAACCTATCTAATTTCATTAAAAATAGTTAGAAAATATTAACTAATAGAAAGCTACGGAAATTAGCCCCCCACAAAAATAACTTTTTATAGAAGAATTTATGTTTTTTAAAATATGTTATCAAAGTGTATTTGATCAAATCTCAATTGCTTAGTATGGTTAGGATTTTGTGAACATCACTTAAAAGTGAAAACTATGAATGATAGGGGTGATGCTTACAGTATGAATAAATAATGGACTGATTCAATTGATGATTAAATTTATATATTATTGATTATTTATGAATTTTCAGACTTGTTATGATGTATAACTATGTGATTTTGAAACTTGAAACCGTGGCACACATTGAAAGGAATTATAACTTGAAATCATGACTCACGGGGTATGCTATGATTCACGTGCACAAAAAAGGTAGAATTGTGGAATCCTACCAAGATGATTGTTACCACTAAGATACAATCCTTCTAGTGAACAACAATCAGAAAATTTTTTGGAGATCTCTCTCACAAAGATATTACCATCCAATCGCAATTTTGAATGAAAATAAATTTTTTTATTGGGAGTTTGACCTTAACATTAAATTTAGACAATAAATTTTAACTTTTTTCAATTATTAAGCAGATTACGGACATTTGAGGAATTTGAAAACATTTCATCTATCGAAAATTAAAATTAGAGATGGAAGCTAGGTGCTACAGCTAATGGGGACATTAATTCCTGTCCCTCATCACACTTTATTTTGGGTCTAATAATTTTACGGCAGCATTGACCACTGCTCAAGGTAAGTAAAACTTACAAATGTGTGGCAAAATAAATAATTAAGTGCATAAACTGTTAACTAATTTTCTTGATATATACAGCTAAAGTAGTTGTTCCTCTTCTAAAAAAACAAATGCTAAGCAATCTTCTAATTTGAATAAACAAATGCTAACTAATTTTGATAAAAAGGAGGGGCTGACTTCAAATATTTGAATAGGCATGTCCGCCGTACCTCAAACAAATCTGTCATTATTTGTGCCATGAAACATGTTTCGGCCGTCAAAGTCATGAGAGGGTTGATGACGCTACTACGTATGATGACACACCAGCCGACAGTGTAGTAACAGCTCAAAAACAAAATCTACCAAAATCAACGAAAGTTAATAAAAATTTATTTTATTAATAAAAATAAATAAATAACTTATTATTTTTGGAGACGTGTGTAGTTGAGTCTGTGGACTGAAATGGAAAATATGAAGAAGTTCAGAGTCGTTGTGCAGATTGACTTCAGTTAAATGGGTCTAGTAGATATTTTATGCTGACGTGGCACGAATTAGTTATAATCTGTTACAACGATTCCAGAAACATCAGTATAAATAGAAGCTGATGAGCAGTGCCTGTTGTACGATCCTTTTTCTTCGTCAGTCGTTCGTCAATTTGCATAGAATCTGTTTCATTGTGATCTGTGCAAAGTCTTCTGTAAATCCACTTATGTTTGATTAGATGTTGATCACTAACGAAGTAAATTTTTCCTTCAAATCTTGCTGGTTCGTGCCCCTGTTTCAGTTCTGGATTTTTCTTTAGTTCTGGTTTCTTATTTTAAATAGCGCCACAATATAATTCTAAATATTTAAAAGGAAAACATTATCCACCTGGAACGACTTCAAGTCCAAAGTAAAAGACAAGAGTGGCTCCCCGCAATTTTCTTGTTTTCAGTATATTTTCTCTTTTTCTTTTTTAAAATCTTTTGACGCATGCATAATCTACCCTTGTTTATTATCTCTACTTTGCTCTGCTCAAGCCCATTTTTTTCAAATTTTATTTTAAATAATAAATTGAATAAAAGTACATTTGTGTAATTAATTAGTATCTGAAGGGGCATATTTGGTGTAATGCTATGTAAGACTCTGCTATTATATCACACATACGCATATAATTAAGCATTTGCTATTAGAGCAAAGATCCATAGCATGAAAGTGAATATGTAGTTTTTACATGTTGATCAGGAGAATACAACATACATTTTGTCATTGACAATATTGCATACCAGTCATCTAAAGCATTACCTCACGAGGTTTTATGAGAAACGAAAGATAAGTGTTTGCTCTGAACAATTAAAGTTGCTGCTACCAACCTCCTCAAAGATCAAGAAGACAGAACAGGAAGCTAATGCCATCAGTGTCTTCTTCATTATAGCTGTTGGGTAGTTAGGTGTAGTTTCCTCACTTGAAGCTGTCTATACACAGGCTTTTCCCCAGCTAATGTACAAATAAATGAACAGCCTTGAAGCTTTATTATTCGCAACAAAAAGGGATTACTAATTGGAGAAGACTTTACAGAGTTCCTCTCACACTTTCTCTCTCTCAATTTCATCTAGAAGTCCCTCCGAAAGCATCACCCAAAACAGTTAGTCATCTTTTATACTCTGTTTTCTGGAAACAGAGTCCTAACTAACTTAACTGACTGTACAGAGCACGTCAACATAGCATATTTAACCGTTTTAACAGTAATTTGAACTATCATCAACAAACTCCTTCATATTTGTCCAATCTTACGGACGATATCACATGCTTAACTCGACACAATCTGGATTCAACCTCCTCCTATCCAACAAGGGATTTCGATTTGAGTTACTTTGTGCTCAAGCAAATTCACATCAGAGTTTTGATTCTTTAGATATGAATTCATCACATTATATATGTCAGGTTAAGTGTAACAAATTTTTTAATTCAGTTCGAAAAGAATATGCGCTAAAAAATGATTTCAAGCCTATTTGATTACCAAAAGCTGCTGTCAGAGTGCACCGAAAGTTTCTGTAGGATGCTTTGCGGTTGTCTATTATGTTATGATGGGCATATAATTCTCAAATTTTGACTCCTCTCAGCGAAGAATATATCAAAGTTTAGATTATGTGTTCGAGCTTTAATAAATGCCTAAGTTAATAATAACAACAATAATAATAAACTAAAAAGCAGAATTACGATTGAATGGTCTATAAAGATGAAAACGTGTGAACCCCAATAACCAACCCACAAATTCAGTGGCGAATTTGGAGAGGGCAAGGACGGGCATCTCACAAAAATTTTTATTTAGTTACAAAATTACCTTTATTGAAACCTATATAAAAAATTTTATATTAATTAGTTATGTTGCCTCTTCAATTATCATCAAATTCTGTCTGTTCATCATTTGGTGAATAAATGTGTGTCTAAATAATTTCAAATAATGTCTAGAACAAATATTTTGAGAGGTAAAGCTTATTTTGTCTCGCATTATTAGGTGCATCTATAATTTCTTATTTACAAAATTATATTGTAAGATAAAAATGTATTGAATTAGGGGGAAAAAAAAAGTTCAGCTCACTCAAAAACAAAAAATGGTGTTAGCTTCGCCACCGCACAAATCTAGAATAATAATTGTTCCTTATCATGCTGGGGATCCTTTACTTTCTAGCCGTATTGACTGCACCAGGTAAAGCTTTGTAAAATAATAAGTTACTCATTGGTGGTTTTTAATCTTTTTAATTCTTTTTATCGCACACCTGATCAAGAATTTTATTTTGTTAACTAATCAATTGCAAAGCATATATAAGTGTTGAACGGTACACAAGATTGGAAAAAAAAAATTCTTAAAAAACGAGTGGATTCGGGTAGCCACACCAGAAATCCACGACAATAATTAGCTTTGATACTGGGAATCTTTTAATTTCTGGCCGTACTAAAAGTTTTTAAAATAACAAGTTCTCCTTCTCTCCAGTGGCGAAGCTAGCATCATTTGTTTGGGTGGGCTAGATTTAAACAAAAAAATGAAATTTACTTCTCAAAAAATTTGTTTTATATAAATGAAATTAAACACACTACATAAGTAAAAATTTAACCATAAAACTATAAAAATATAATGTAAATAAGAAAAATACTATTGACGAAGCTGTGTCCTGCGGTTCTTCAAAAAAGAAAATTCATCTACTATCGCATCTGAGTCAATATTGTCAGCAATTTCTCTTTCAATGTAAATAATCATACAATCTGAAAGAAACTCATTCTCCATCTTGTTTCGATGTGTTGTCTTAATCAGTTTCATGGCAGAAAATGCTCTCTCTGTTGTTGCTGTTGAAACAGGAATGGTTAACACTAAATGAATTAATCTATCCAACAAGAAATAAATCTGTGACTTTCTAGTCTCAACCAATCTTCGACACAATTCAGAAAGGGAAGTAATATTCTGAAACTCTTGAAGAGAGTGTATATCTATCTCAAAGCACTCTAATTGTCTTCTCAAAGCCTGTAACTCAATCTTAGTGAAATCTTCAGGATAAAATCTTTCAGCAAGGCTGCAAATATCTTCAATTTTAAATGATTTAAATGCATCAATAGGATTTAAAGCTGAACTAAGAGTGAGGAGTTCCAAAGTCTGTTCAGTGAATCTATTATTCAACTCCATCAATTGAAAATCTATCACAGTATTAAATATATCATAATGATAATAATGCTCAACTGTAATATAATCATTCTGCTGACAAGAACGTCCTCTCCCTTTCATATGGCGAGCTTTCATATCAGGCATATCTATCTCATTCTTTTCACAAAATAGAACTACATTCTCAATAAAAGTTTCCCAACCATTGTCTCGCAGCCTTTGAAGAAGTTTTTTCGTAGTTGAGACTAAGTGCACAGCATTTAGAATATCTTGAGATTTAACTTGTAATGCTTGACAAAGTAAATCACTCATCCCCAAACCTTTATTTAATAAATGCAAAATGAACACAAATTTAAAAGATATCATTGATTCACACGCACCTTTAGCCTCTCCACGTATGCTATTATTAGGCCCACACTCTACCAACTTTCCAAGAACTTTACGAACAACACTAAACAAATCAAGCAACCTACTGACAGAACGGAAATGAGAGCTCCACCGAGTAGCTCCAGGCCGTTGCAAAGTATGAATTTGATTGGCCCCTGTACCAGTTTGAACTTCTCCTGAAGCTATCAAATCTATTATTTCTGCTTCCCAAACAGATTTTAACTCAGAAAGTCGTTTAGCAGATGAAGTCAGAACATTTACAATTGAACCCAATGCTGAAAAGAAAAGCCATACATCTGGCACATCATTAGATGCTGCAACTAAAGCAAGTTGTAGTTGATGTGCAAAACAGTGTATATAATATGCATATGGGTAATCTTTCAAAAATAATGCTTGCAATCCATTCCATGCACCTTGCATGTTACTAGCACCATCATATCCTTGCCCTCGGATATTTTCAACTAAAAGATCATATCGTGCAAGAACATTATATATTTCTTTTTTCAATGTTACTGCTGTAGTTTCCATGACATTGACAACTTCAAAAAAACGTTCTCGAATATACCCATCACAATCAACATACCTTAAAATAATAGCCATTTGCTCTTTATCAGATTCATCAAGTGCTTCGTCTACTAAAATACAAAACTTACCATCTCCAAGTTCCCTGCGTATCTTGTTTCGCACTTTGTTTGCAAGAACATTTAAAAGCTCTTTTTGAATGTCAGACGATGTATACTTAGCATATGATGGAGCATTTTCCAAGACAACTTGAGCAATTTCTTTACTACACTCCGCTGAATGCTTTATCAATTCTATGAAATTTCCCCGATTTCTTGAATTAACTGATTCATCATGACCTCTAAAAGCACATGCTTGCTTTACTAACCATTTAACAGTAATAATTGAAGTCTTCAATCGTAACCTATTTTCCAAAAGTTGTTGTGAAGTTTGGGCATTAATTAATCTATCAATGTGTTGAATTGGGTTCCTCAAACAACCCCAACTCTGAATATTCTTATTATGATGAGAAGATGGACCCCCTTCATGCTGTAAAAAAGGACACTTTTTTCCATTGTTGACTCCCTTCCAACTAGAAAACCCTTCAATAATAAATTTTGGGTTGTTTGATGGAATTTCATCAAAAAGAAAGTATGGAAAACAAAATGCACTATCTTTTACCTTAGAGTACTCAAGCCATGGAAATTTTTTAAACCAGTGATACTGAAACCTACGTTCTTGCATGCCATCATTAGTTAGTGGATAGTCTCGTAGTTTAGGCTGATAAGGTCCCATTTTGATGTACTCCATTCGAATATCATCACGTTGATTTACTGAATATGTCCCTATTTGATGACGTAATCCAGGATCACGCTCCAGATAAGTATTTCTAGTTTCTTCAACTTCAACCCTTTGAAACTTGGAAGCATGTTGCTCACTGGAATCTTGAGCATTAACTTGACATAGAGATAAAGACTTGGTGGATGATTGATTTTCACCTACTCTTTTAAAAAAAGAAAGTAAAGTTTTTCTTGGTTTATTTATCATTGAATCTGTAATAAAATACATTAAAAATTTAGTATTTATTTTATAAAAAATTGACAAAACCGTAAGTTAAAAGCTAATTAAAAAAAGTCAGCATTCAAATTAATTGTTTTACTATTCTGATCACTCATTCTTTCATGCCATCATTATTTTATAATCCCAAGAAGATGAATCAGCACCTTTTACAAGTTCCACTTTATATGCTATCATCACTATTTGTCATATTCTAGTATTTTATAATTTTAGGTAGATGAATCACAGTTCTCAGTTCACAAAATCGACAACTTCTCTTCCACAATTCCACTTTGTGTGCCAACCATCATTATCATAAAATCATATTCTATTTTGTAAACTAAAGTTTAAAAGGCAAAGTGCTTTGTACCAGCAGCCGCATCAAGAGACTGGGCATTCGGCGTTGGCTCGGCGGTGAGAGATTCAGCCTGCGGGTGCGGGCCTTGCGACAGTGGCTCGGCGTCACTCATGAGGCAGTGGCCGGGCGTCAATTCGAGCGCAGGAGACTGGGTATTCAGCAGCAGTAAGAGACTTGATCAATTGAATTTTGGTGAATTTCAAATTCGTATTTAGTTAGATACTAGTGAGTTTTATGAATTGTGATTTGGGGAAAATAAGGATTCCTATAATTATTAGGTTTGTTTTTTTTTATAAATATTAATAAAAATAAATTTATAAATTATAATTTTTTTTTTCAAAAAGCTTACCCGGGCTGGAGCCCGGGTTAGCCTTCCCTGTGCTTCGCCTCTGCTTCTCTTTTTTTTTTTAAGTATATATGCTTATAACAATTTTAGAATAATGACTCATTTGTGGAAGAATTTATGATTTCCCATTAATATTAATATTGAAGTGGGGTGGGTGTCAAATCTCAATTGCTTGAAGAATTTATTTACTATTATTAATATTATTAATATTGAAGTGGGGTGGGTAACGGACCAGCGGTTCACTCAATCCGTGGCGAATTAAATATTACCATCCAAGGTAGAACTGTGGAAAATTAAAGCAAAATGACAAATATGGAAAGGAAGGCTGAAAGTAAGGCATGACGAAAGTCTTTGAGAAGGCTGAAGACTACCAAAGAAGACAACTGAAAGCTAGATGGGGCTTGAGTGTATAAATTGTTAGATGTGTTTGTTATAAATAACATAGAGCCCTTTTGTTATTTATAGTTATAGAGAAAGAGAGAATGTGTGTTTTTTAATAGTTAGAGATATAGCTAGAATGGGTGGTTCAAAATCCAAAATGGTGACAATGTTAGTTCTCGTATTAATAATATTAGGAGGGGGGTGGAGTGAGGGATTTTTGGAGCATGAGGAATTTGCTCATTTTTGGCTTAAACATTTCTTCAATTCCCCTTATAGACTTCAAAACTGGGTAGATGAACAAAGGGAAAGGGTTCAGTGCAGCAACTCCACAGGCCGAGTGGTACAACTACACCTTAGTCTTACTAGGAATATCGATCTGGGAGAGTGGTATCTGAATGCTTCTTTATTTACTCCCTTTCAACAACTTGGTAACAAAATAGCCGGCTGCATGCGTTGATCCTTCATTTAATTTAATTTACTTAATTTCTCCCTCCTAATTAATGTCTATAACCATTAGGAGGAACAAAGGATTTTATTAACTCAAATATATCTAATGGAGCTCATTCTTTGGTTTTACTTGCAGGTCTAGAAGCAGGTGTCATCTAACAGCTGCTTTGATAATTTCCCACCCCTTCATCTTTGATGGAAAGATGAAATAAAAACAAAATGGTGAAAATGGTATTGGTACCTGAGGCTATGTAATCTAATTCAAAAATTGCACCATCAAAACGATTACATGTCTCAGAAGAATCAAATATGAGTTTGCAAAATATCAATTTCTGGAGGTTTGATTCTAACTTCCGCTCTTCATTTTTATGGCCATGTTGTGTTGTACTTGCATACGAAAATCATATTTTAGTTTACTTACACTCAACGCTTGGATTAAAGTTTTAGAGGGGGGGATTGAAGAAGACTAGAATGACACAAAAAAAAAAAAGAGTTGAGCGAGTGCAGGTTTTGTCTTCATTTAAGGAGCTCTTAATAAATTTTAGGATTTTTTTTCTTGAGAAAATTTATGCCAACTCATTCTTTGCTTCTTTTCTGAAGGGACACATGCAACCGAAAGTATATTCTTGAATTCTCCAGGATAAGAGACATACGTTTAGATTCTGGAGCATTTAAAACAATGTCAAATTTTAGATTGCTGAAATTTTATATATCCGAGTATGATGGTGTTCCAATTATAAGCTCCAGGGTGCAACTTCACTGAGGTTTAGAATGCCTTCCTATAGAATTGAGAAATCTCCATTGGCAGAAATATCTTTTGAAAATACTGACATCAGATTTTGAATTGGAGAACCTGATTGGACTCAGCTTGCCTTGTAGTAACCAAATTTGGAAAAGAGAAAAGGTATAATGTATTACTATTACCAAAGTATCTATTTTTCTTTCTTTAAGTATTTATAATGAATAACTTTTAAATTCAATGATGCTCATTTAGTATAGTTATGTATCTTTGGTTATAGGAAGCTGTCAAGTTAAAATCTATAGAACTTCACCACCCCTCTATCTCAATAGGATCCCAGAAATACTAAATTTAAAAAAAATAAATCTTTCAAATTGTGAAAGCATGCTTACGTTACCCCCGTATATCCACAATTTCAACTAGTTGAGTATGTTGTGTTTCAGGGATGCAAAATTCATTTTGTTTCTCATGAAAGGATTGACTTGTCCTGATGTATTAGGGTTAATAAACCAACTAATCCCATAATTTGTTGATGTAGGGTCCTAACAAATTATTACAGTAGATTGTAGATCAGTACACTATTCGAAAACGTATTTGATCCACATAGTGAAGTGGATATTGGACCAATTTGATGATAATGAATTTCTTTCAATCTCAATCTTTTTTCATTTTAGCAACATGACTAGTCATTGCGCAAATTCAAACTCTGACAATAATTTCTCAATTGGTTTCTAAGATGATGACCATGCATGTATATGTATATGTGTGTATATATGTGTGTGTGTGTAGAGAAAGAGAAAGAGATCACACGTGTGTGATTTCCTTTTGCCAATAGGATATGCAGAGAGAAAGAGAAAGAGATCACACGTGTGTGATTTCCTTTTGCCAATAGGATTTGCAGAGAGCTTGATCTTACCCAATAGCAAAACAAACTTCCTGATAAGTGAAGGTAGTATAAATACTTACACTTTCATGTTATTTTGTTCATCAATAGCTTGATTATTTTATATGCGTCTTCGATATAAATTTTCTTTCCCTATAATCGATATTATCTTTGAACTGGTCATGATTTGCCTATAAGATTTCTCATGTTGTTTTGAGGTGCAATGGATTTTGAATTTAGTGACGAGCAGTGGAAGCCAGAAGGCAGATTATGAAAATGGATAAAGATCTATAATTTGTCAGCAGATTTTCCTCTTAGAATATGGGACCTATCTAGTTTACTCATTCAAACTAATTCAAATGTCAAGTATATCTTTCTGTTATCTTATCTCTTTAAAATAGCCAAAGTTGTTATGTATATTGCTGTATATAAAGTCTTACAATCAATGGAAAAGTGTGCAATTCATTCTCTCAAAATCATTTACTCTGTTATGGTATCAGAGCATTAAAGCTCTCCATTTTTCTTTTCTGTTCTCCCTCTTTCTACTGAATTCTTGCAATGGCAAGCAATCATTCCAACACTACTATCTGAAACACCAATGATCCCAACAACACTCTCATCACGATCAATGTCGCAGCTCAAACTCCTCTCAAATTAACTACCACCAATTACCTATCTTGGAAGTTATAGTTCCAAACACTTTTGGTTGGCTATGATCTCCTCGGATATATAGATGGCTCTAAACCATGTCTTTCTGCAACTGTAACAGCCAACAACACCACATCCCCAAATCCTGCATATACTCTCTGGATTCGACAAGACCAATTGATTTTAAATGCAATCATTGGATCAATCTCTCCCTCTATAATCCTGTTTATTGCTAATACCAAAACATCACAAGAAGCTTGGACCACACTTGCCAACACATATGCCAAACCCTCACGTGATCGAATCAAGCAAGTCAAAAATCAAATCAAACAAATAGCTCTACTTGGGTCACCATTTGATAACGATGACCTCACCGATAAGATCCTAGAGACACTTGGTGATGACTACAAAGAGTTAGTCAGAGATGTTCAAGCAAGAGATACTCCAATCTCCTTTGAAGAACTCCATGAAAAACTCCTCAACTTTGAAGCCACGCTTAACATCACCAAACCACAAACTGTTTTTCCCATCACTGCTCATGTTTCAACTCGCACCAATAACAACTGGCGCAATAGCAACAACTATGCCAACCAAAGTTCAACTAACACCAATCGGAATCTAGGACAATCTCAAAGCAACAGTTTGAATCGACAGCAACGTCCCTACCTTGGCTTTTACCAACTCTGCAGGATTCAAGGACACACGACCAAAAGATGTCCATCTTACAAGTTGCAACTAATCCAACCTACCAACACCAGCACAACCACTCCATGGCAGCCCAAAGCCAATTATGCAGCAGCAACACACAATAGTCAAAATTGGCTTCTTGACAGTGGTGCATCTCACCACGTCACATCTGACCTGGAGAACCTTTCTTTGCACAATCCATATGACGGAAACGATGACATGATGATTGGGGATGGCACTGAGTTACAGATAACTCACACTGGTTCAACCACTCTTACTTCTCCTCATAAAAATTTTAAACTAAATAATGTTCTCTGTGTACCAAGCATGAAACGAAATCTTATTTCAATTCATCAATTTTGTAATACCAATAATGCTGTTATTGAGTTCTTACCTAATACTTTTTCTATGAAGGATCTCAGCACAGGGAACACACTGTTGAGGGCCAAACTAAAGATGGCGTATATGAGTGGCCACTTTCCAGTCCCATTCTTGCCTTTTCCAGTATCAAAACTACTTCTCATGATTGGCATCATACGCTAGGACACCCATCTGCTTCTATTCTTAAGCAAATTATCTTTTCCAATAAATTGAGTTTAACATCTTATTCTTTTGATTGTAATGCATGTCTAACAAATAAAAGTCACAAGTTGTCCTTTTCACAGTCAACAATAAAATCGTCCCATCCTCTTGAAGTCATTTACAGTGATGTTTGGACATTGCCTGTGGTTTCCATTGATAATTATAAATATTATGTCATATTTGTGGATTAATATACAAAGTACATACGATTTTATCCACTAACACATAAATCTGACGTGAAAGAAATATTTATCAAGTTCAAAGCCATTGTTGAAAAGCACTTTGATCATACCATCAAAATATTATATTATGATAATGGTGGTGAATTTATGGCTCTAACCAATTTTCTATCTATGAATGGCATAACTCATCTTACCACTCCACCACACACTCCTCAACACAACGGCATGTCCGAACGAAGACATCTACACATTGTAGAAATTGGTTTGGCACTCTTAACCCATGCCTCTATTCCATTATCTTATTGGACACATGCTTTTGCAACAGTTGTTTACTTGATCAATAGAATGCCAACACTAACCATACACCTTCAAACCCCATACGAAAAACTTTTTAAATCGCCACCCAATTATACCAAACTCAAGATATTTGGCTGCCTCTGTTATCCATGGTTAAACCATATAACTCTCACAAGCTAAAGTCTAACTCTAAACCATGTGTGTTCTTAGGTTATTCGAATACTCAAAGTGCTTATTTTTGTGTTGATCCCAACACTTCAAGAGTCTATGTGTCTAGACATGTAAAGTTTGTCGAAAATGTTTATCCTTTTAAGCATCTTAAACCAGAAGAGTCCAGAGCTCACTCCAATACCATTGCTACGTGGTTTCCTTCCCCAATACAAATACAAACATCTCTCTCACCATCGTCACTCAATATGCTATCTACCGTGGAAGACCCTCATCAACTTCCTTGTACAAATCCTGAGACACCAACTCTCTCCACAAACCTACCCTCTTGTACCATGACCACACGAGCCAAAAACAACATCCACAAACCTCTTCGAAAAATGAATCTCCATGCTCAACTAGCCAAATCTGACGAAATTGAACCAACCACAGTCAATCAAGCTCTCAAAGAGCCCAAATGGCGCCAAGCCATGTCAGATGAGTTTAATGCTTTAGTGAAAAATGGAACCTGGGAATTGGTCCCTCCATCTCCACATTACAATCTTGTTGGATGTAAATGGATTTATAGAATAAAAAGAAAGTCTGATGGTTCTGTTGACACGTACAAAGCCCGTTTGGTTGCAAAAGGATTTCACTAGAGACCAAGAGTTGATTTCCATGACACCTTCAGTCCTGTAGTAAAACCAACTACAATACGAATTGTCTTAAGCATTGTTGTTAGTCAAGGCTGGCCACTGCAACAACTAGATGTGAATAATGCCTTTCTTCAAGGGCGTTTGTATGAAGATGTGTATATGGTGCAGCCTAGAGGATTCATTGACAACGACAAGTCAGATTATGTCTGCAAACTCAGGAAAGCCATCTATGGACTAAAACATGCTCTACGGGTGTGGTATCATAAACTTAAAACTTTTCTCTTATAGTTTAGGTTCAAAAATTCCTTTGCGGATACCTTTTTTTTTGTATTTAATGATGGCCATTGTGTTCTTTATCTTATTGTATATGTGGATGATTTAATCCTCACGGGTGATAAGCCTAACAAGATTACTGAGTTTGTAGCCATCCTTGCCAAGAAGTTCTCACTTAAAGATCTTGGATCGTTATTATACTTCTTGGGCATTGAGATAGTTCCAAATTCAAAGGGCCTAATCATGTCGCAACGACGATATATACTGGAGTTGCTAGAAAAGATGAAAATGCTAGAAGCAACACCGGTACTCACACCTCTCTCAACCAATGCTCAGTTATGTCTGCACCATGGTACCACATTACCGGATGCTACTGAATACCGAACCGTGGTAGGCAGTCTTCAATATCTCCTCATCAGCCGACCCGACATTGCCTTTATTGTTAATCGCCACAATACATGCATCGACCGACTACAGACCACTGGACATATGTTAAAAGATTGTTGCACTACTTATCAGGTACTATTAATGATGGTATCCAACTATATTGCAACACTGGTTTTGATTTGCATGCATTTGCTGATGCGGATTGGGGAGGAAACAAGGATGATTTTTCATCTACAGGAGCCTATATAATCTATCTTTGTTGTAATCCTATATCTTGGAGCTCCAAGAAACAAAGAACTGTGACCAGATCCAGCACTGAGGTAGAATACAGATCAGTTGCAAACACCGTTGCTGAAGTGAATTGGATATGTTCTTTATTGATAGATTTGCACATTAAGGTGTCTTCTTGCCCTGTTATTTATTGTGACAACATAGGAGCAACACAACTCTATTCAAATCCAGTGTTTCATTCAAGAATGAAACATGTCTCAATCGATTTTCATTTCATTAGGGAGCATGTTCACAGTGGTGCCATTCGAGTAGCACATGTTTCTTCGGCTGATCAGTTGGCGGATGCACTTACCAAAGCCCTGCCAAGACCACGATTTCTTCAACTCAAGGACAAGATTGGACTGTTCTCTCGAGGTCCATCTTGAAGGGGCATGTCAGCAGATTCTCCTCTTAGAATATGGGACTTATCTAGTTTACTCATTCAAACTAATTCAAATGTCAAGTATATCTTTCTATTATCTTATCTCTTTAAAATAGCCAAAGTTGTTATGTATATTGATGTATATAAAGTCTTACAATCAATGGAAAAGTGTGTAATTCATTCTCTCAAAATCCTTTACTCTGTTATAATTAGCTGTTATGGGATGTCACATATCATATTGATGGTAACATTATATATATGTACATATAATTAATGGGGTTGGTTCACGAGCCCATTAATAATCGTATATTAGCTTAAATACTTCAAACAATGTACCATGAAGCAATTTCACAAATACTTGTTAGCTTATGTTGAGCTTTATTGAATCAGTAGTTCACAGTTCAATAAAATGCAGGTTTGCTATTTAACGTACATGGTTATGGTGTGTGCATTCTTCATAAGGCTAACTACTAATTTATCAATGAAACTTGAAAAAATGTAATAGAGAGATGTAGATAACAGCCGCAAAACACTGAGATTGAAAATCAGGGCTACTAAATTCTATTAAAAGCCCTTAAAATAGACAACAATCATCCTGAAATGTATATACTGAAAGTAAGAAATATTAATCGCAAAGTTATGCACTAATAGAACTATTGACTACTTATCTATAGCAAAAGGTATATTTTTAACTACAGCTTTCTGCTTTGTTCTAAGAACTAGGCAAAAGTGGTATATCTTCAATCCAATCAACATATATACCAGTATACCACTTATCTTCCTCTTCACTTCTGTCCATTTTGATTTGCACTTCATATCCTGCACTTGCTACTTAGAAATAGTCTTAGTCTGGACATTGAAAATAGAAAAAGTACTTGAAACAATCATTGGCACAGCCCGAGATTCCATTGAATCGTGGACTCCAAGCTTTCATAGCTCTATAAAGAAAATGACAAAACATCATACAACTGGCATTCGGCTTTTAACATGTGCACAACCTGAGCGAGTTAATAAGCCCCTCGTTACGTTCCCATTTAATAGACCTACTTCTGTTATCCACAGAAAATCCACCACTCAAAATGTTTATCACCAAGCCATTCCTAAACTGAGTAGAAACTTTCGCACATCTCTCAGCATTTACATGAAGAAATCGACACCTATCCTCATATTTGCAAGTTTTCTGATAATAGAACTCTCCACAAAGCTGCATTTCACTAAGCAATCTAGCTTCTGCATTCCTAGCAAAGTGACATTGATTCCCGTATTTGTAATCGCCTAACTTGGGTTTTGGGCATAGCTTGGTCTTAAAATTACCACCCATTACTTTGTTCAGTCCCACTGGCATCCAAAAGCTCTAGCCCTGTTAGCTGAATCATATTCAATGGGATAGTGAGGCAGCATTTCACTAGCATATTCAATTTGACTACTCATATTGACGCAAATATTAGAATTTGAAATCACTTCTTTTCTTGGAATATTATATTAAAATGACAGCAAATGAAAGTTCTTGAATGGAAATGATTTTTATTTAATCTTCCAACAGATTCAAGAAAACCTAGATAACACAAAATTTACACAGTAATATGATTAAGAGCTAAGAACGTACATGTAGTAAATGTCTATAAAAAAACACCAAAGGGTTTCTTTAAAATTAGAAACTAAGAATCATTTTACATTTTTAGCAACTTTGGGGTGAGTGAGTGAGTGAGAAATTGAAACCCTAAAGTGATGACAACAATAGATTCAGTATGAAGTGAAACCCCAATTTGAAATGTAGGCATGAGTTGCTGAGTGAGTAGATGAAATTATAATTAGGCATTCGGTTTCTTTCTTTTCGGTTTGGAGGGCCATGGAATAGTGTATTGAAGTGGGCTCTAAGTAATAGCCTCTATCACTGCAATGACACATTTGCAAAACGTGATACATAGGGAAGGATTGGGCATTATACTCTTAGATTAGCGCCTTATTTAGGGTGTATATTAAGCAGATTATATATTACATGGAGATGGAGTTTATAAAATAGATTAAAAAGAAAAGGAAATTTAGTGTCTAGAGTTTGCCACTTGGAATATTTCCGTGTCTAAACGTTCACTCACAACTTATTTCATGTCTAATTATATGTTGAAAAGGTATTAAAGTGATTTAACGCAATTAAGGCTTAACTTATATTTTTTATCAGTAGAGTGTAGAACTTTTAAGAAATATATTATTAAATTACTATAACTAACATATTATTTTAAAGTTGTGTTATGAAAAAAAATGAAATAAAAACATAAAGTAAATAAGAATATTCTAAAACTTTTATCTTTTTAAAATTAGTTTTTAATATAAGGTGAACAATTTTTTTAAATCACATATTCTAGTTAAAATCAAATATGTATTTATATGAAGCTTGTAAATTTTTTTTTATTACTGATATTTGAATATTATCAATAAAAAAGGGGTAATGTTCATGCTGCATTATTTTTGTGGCACACAAAAGGACAACACCGTTTATGTTATAATACTATCGCTTCTGTTATGATATTATTTTTTTCTTGTGGCCAAATATCTTTTTTTTTTTAAGTAAAAAAAGTGGACAAAATGCAAACCAGTTTTTAATCCTCAATCTCTCCCAAAATTTAAATTCGTAGTTAACAAAACAAAATTGTTGGAAAACCATTAAGCTAGGTCCATGGGTTGTTAAAACTATATCTGACAGAAAGTTACTAACAAAAACAGAATGTCCATTTTATAACTTTCTTAAAAAACTTTCCTTAATATATGGTAGTCTTTGAAATACAAGCTAGGCAACCCAAGAGGGGGGTGAATTGAGATTTTAAAAATTATCCTAGGCAAACCACACAACAATTCAATCTAATGCCTTAATCAATTCGAAAACAATAAATTCAATGAAACACAATATTAAAAGAGTAAGGGAAGCGAAAACGAACACAAGGATTTTTACGTGGTTCGGCTATCCCCGCCTACGTCCACGCCTCCAAGTACACCGGGCTTGAGGATTTCACTATCCAAGCCTTTCCAAGGCTTCAACGATTACAATTGGCTTCGAGGTGTCAATAAACCTTTACAACAAAGAGATTATCTCCCAATCTCTTCACTCAAGTGTCTCACACACTCAAACTCTTACAAATGAAATGAAGAAATGAAAGTTACAATCAAACTCACTCAATGAGTAGATATTCAAAGATGAAGAACAATGAACGATTCAATGTTTTGTGTTTTGCAAGTGGTAAGCTCAAGATATCATGTGTGCCTTTTGTTTTTGCTTGTTGGAGAGCTTCAAAATGAGTTGGATTTGAGTTCTTATAGCTTGATCTCGAAAACTAGCCGTTACTCACATTCTGGGCTATCCGGTTTGCCGTTTTAAGGAATCCGGTAAGCCGGATTTATGTTACCGTTAAGGCAAAATTCAAAATTTTGCCTAACCGGTTTGCCGGATTCGGAATCCAATAAGCCGTTTTCGTTCTGGGTGCTTGCTGCCCCGAAACCGATTTCCCGTTTATCAGTATCCGGTAAGCCGCTTGCTACAGCAACTTGCTACAGTGAAATTTTTCCCATATTTTCAATTTGACCCCAAAACTTTATAAAACTGTAGTATGACCCAAAATGTTATAAAAATTTACAAATAGGTCCAATTTCAGAATTTTAAATAATGTTTTCTCAATCCCACAACTTTTTGAAATTATGACTTAGCCCAAACTTTGTGAAATTATAGAATGACCCAAAAACATTTAAATAGTTTCAAATAGGTCCAAATCCGAAATTTCAAGCACTACTTGTTTATTTCAAAGTTTTCAAAATTCTTTCAATTAAACCATAAACTTTGAAAAACAACCAATTTCATAAAATCATTTTTCCATTAAATATGAAACATTTATAATGTGAAAATAATGATTTATTTAAGATGTATAAAAAATAATTTGAGCTTAAAAGATTAATCATTCTTAATCTTGTTTGTTATCATCAAAATCAATATTATGGAAACATATATATTCACAATCTCCCCCTTTTTTATGATGACAAACATGTCATGTATTTAAAGAATGATTCCACAAATTGCTCCCCCTAAATATAATCTTCTTTTACAATTTGCCAATTAGCTAAATTAATGATTTAAATACATGGATTTTTCTCCCCCTCATCATCAAAAAGAAAAACTCAATTGGCAAAAAAAAATTGCAAATTTTTTATAAATTTGAAAACATGTATTCTTCTCCCCCTTCATCATAAAAAAGAAAACTTAAAGGAAAAGAATAAGAGTAGGAAATTTGTTACCCATGTTGTTTGAATAGAAATTTCGACAAAATCTCCCCCTAACAACAAGCATCACCTCAAATACAAGATTAGTAAAGATTATGATAAAAGCCAACTCCAAATCATCACACAAAAATATCATGAACCATTATTCCATCAATTACCAAGTCAACAACTCATAACATAAATTTACCCATGAAATCAAATCATCATTATCTCAAATTCATCAAAATTATCATAATCACATATCATCAAAATCATCAAAAGAATATTCAAAGTGCATATTATTCTCCTTCTTTTAACAACATTGAAATGATATATTACTTTGTCTCCCCCTTTAGTCAATAAAAAAAAAGAAATTCAAAATGCATATTATCCAAAATCATATTATATGCTCCCCCTAAATATATGGCCAATTTAAAATTTTAACCAAAATAATTTTATCCAAAAAAAATCATATTTATCTCCCCTTTCATCATAAAAAAGAAAAGATAGATAGATGCAATTGAAACAAAATCATTAAAAATAATTCAATGAAGATATTACCCATTTTGTGCGAGAAAAAATTTCGGTAAAGTCTCCCCTTAAAAAAGAATAAATTTTCAAATACACAACATGGTTAAAAAGATATAAGCTTCAACAATTATAACAAACTAATAACTCCATCAATTCATCAAGCAATGCACATATAATCATTAATCATCAAAATCAATATGAATTCCCCCAACACTTGTAACAATTAAATCCGAGGATTCCATAATCATATATCAACCATTAAAAGAATGCTCAAAATGCATATTATTTCCCCCAATTTATATCATTAAAATGATTTATTACTTTGTCTCTCCCTTTGGACAATAGAAATGTTCAAAAAGCATATTATCCAAAATAGAACAAGCAATAAGCTAAGAAAGGGAATGCAAAAGTCATAAGAGCATAATGGCAATATATAGATGATCAAAATCAACATATGCTTAAGAATCTCAAAGTATATGTATTTCTCCCTTACATCTCATATCTCCCTCTTGATCATAAAAAAGACAAGATAAGCACATTAGTTCCATATTATCCAAATATAAAACATCCAAATAGCAAACAATAATCATCATCAATCACAATGAAAGCAACAATGCATATGAAAATGTAAGTGCATAATATAATAGAAAACTATGGTAAAATCCATAAGGAGAACACACTATGGAAGTGGTAATTTGAAATACTCAAAATGCACAAATTCGAATTTTTTTAAGATATTGAGTAAAAAGTGTAAGTTTGAATCAATTAAAACGATTTTAGAGATGTTTTAGACACAAGAATGGATGAGAATAATTTATATGAATCAATTTGGATTGAAAACGAATGAGAATGATGGATTTTGGAATGAAATCAAGTGTGGAGTAATTGGCTTTTAGTGAGAGAGAGAGAACTGGAATGCCGAAAGAAGTAGGAAAAATAGTGGAAATAGCTCCCGAAACCGGAATTCCGGTTTGCACTAACCGGAATTCCGGTTGTGACCAGCAAGGTTCCACACGAAAATCGGTTTTCCGGATAACATGAACCGGCTTGCCGGTTGGATCCAGAAGATAGCAATGCCGGTTTGCCAAAGTCTCGAATTCGGATTGCCAGATTGACATAACTGGAAATCCGGTTTTGGTCCAGCAAGCTTTCCTTGCGAATCCGGCTTTCCGGTTTTGCTAACCAGTGATCCGGTTTGAGGCAGAAATGAAGCTTAGGAAATCCAGTTTTCCGGATTGAAGATCCGGTTATCCGAATGTTGTCCAGAGAGCAACCAAAGCTAATCCGGTTATCCGAAATTTGTTCCGAGAGAAATCAATAAGAAATAATGGTTTTCCAGATGAGTGGAAATGGAATATTTGCTAGCTCTTATACTTGTATTACACACACCATTTCATTTTTGTCCTTAAAAATTGATTAATTTTAAATCATTTTGAGATTTAAAAATTTTCAATAAGCCAATTAATACATGAGACATAAATGCATACAAGACCAAGCATATGAAATCGTATCAAACAATGATGTTAATTTTATGAGTGAATGATGATATAACACAATTAACGACACAATAATTCACACATATAATTCATTCATCATGTGTATATTTTACACAATTATGAAACATATAAGCATTCAAATAATTCAAGCACATCACTCATTTATCAAGCTTAGGCATTATATAATCATCAAAATCAAACAAATCAATCATGATAAGTTGACAAGCTATCATCTTATAAATATAACCACGCATCATGATAAAGCACTTAATATTAAACACAATTCAATCATGTAAACATACAAGTAAACTTTCACAAATTCAAGCTATTATCCATTTATCATGATCCATTCAACAAAATTAATACGGCAAGAATTGTTACCAAAACAATTAAATCATCTTGCCTCATCTTTTTCTCCTAGATCATGCTCATATGATTATCCTCACAAGCTTCATCAAGGAACTCTCCACCATTCCTTGTTTGTGGTACCTACAAAAGAATATTCAAGTTGTGCCCTTTGGTACCCAAATGCTCTTGGGTCCTTGAGTGTTAGCAATGGTTCCTTTTGGAACCCACACACATTTTACTCCATAATATACTTTTCTTTTAATAGGACAACCAAGCTTCATGTGACCGTTTTGATTACAATAATGACATACAACTTGATTGTTAATAGATGTACTCTTCACAAAGTAGTTCTTATAATACTTTTGTTTCAAATTTGGCTTATAACCAAGTCCTCCTTTATCAAACACACATTTTTGTGAATTAATCAAGTTATCCAACATCTTTTGCCCATTTGTAAATTTTAAAACAATCTCATTCAACTCATTGCTCCTTTTCTTAAGCACATCGTTTTCTTTCATCAATTTATCAACATGTGATTTTTCATGCTCATACGAAATACTTTGTTGACATTTAAATGATGCAATCCTATCATGTAACATTTCATTATCTAATTTCAATTCTTTGATCTTTTCATCTAATGAATCATTACATTTTTGTAAAGCATCCTTTTCATTTTTCAAGTTATCTACATGTGATTCTAGATGCTTGTGTGAAGTGATAAATTTCTCATCTGATAATGCAACTTCATCATGCAATGTTTTATTCTCTAATTCTAATTCCTTTATCTTCTCATACAATGAATCAATGCATTTTTGCATGGTATCCTTTTCATTTGTAAGTTCTAGCATTTTCTTCTTAAAGCATGCATTCTTTTTACCAAGTTTCATCCACTCATCATGCAATTCTTTAAAAGCATCATGTAATTCATCATAAGTCGGAAGATCATTTACCTCATCAAGTTCATCGTCCGATTCATCTCCAATTGCCATAAGTGCCAAATTCGACACTTCATGAAATTCCTCCTTGCTCGTAACACAATTTCAAGTTTTCTCCAAATTTCATAAGCATTAGAACAATTTGAAACTCTATGAAATTCCTTTTTATCTAAGGCACAAAATAAAGCATTCATAGCCTTGAAATTTAAAGACATATTTTTCTTATCCAATTCACTTAAAGCATTCTTCCTAGGAATGAATGAACCATCACAAACTATTTCCCATAGTTCATAATCTAAGGCTTGTAAAAACACTCTCATCCTAGTTTTCCAATAAGGATAGTCATTACCATCAAAGAATGGAGGTCTAGTGGTGGATTGGCATTCCATGAAAGTTGAACTAATTTGGGTTGCTATTAATCTTTAACTCTAGACGGTTAAGTCTACACAAGAGCACCTCGCTCTAATACCAAATGAAATACAAGCTAGGTAACCCAAGAGGGGGGTGAATTGAGATTTTAAAAATTATCCTAGGCAAACCACACAACAATTCAATCTAATGTCTAAATCAATTCGAAAACAATAAATTCAATGAAACACAATATTAAAAGAGTAAGGGAAGAGAAAACGAACACAAGGATTTTTACGTGGTTCGGTTATCCCCGCCTACGTCCACGCCTCCAAGCACACCGGGCTTGGGGATTTCACTATCCAAGCCTTTCCAAGGCTTCAATGATTACAATTGACTTCGAGGTGTCAATAAACCTTTACAACAAAGAGATTATCTCCCAATCTCTTCACTCAAGTGTCTCACACACTCAAACTCTTACAAATGAAATGAAGAAATGAAAGTTACAATCAAACTCACTCAATGAGTAGATATTCAAAGATGAAGAACAATGAATGATTCAATGTTTTGTGTTTTGCAAGTGGTAAGCTCAAGATATCATGTGTGCCTTTTGTTTTTGCTTGTTAGAGAGCTTCGAAATGACTTGGAATTGAGTTCTTATAGCTTGAGCTCGAAAACTAGCCGTTACTCACATTCTGCGCTATCCGGTTTGCCATTTTATGGAATCCGGTAAGCTGGATTTATGTTACCGTTAAGACAAAATTCAAAATTTTGCCTAACCGGTTTGCCGGATTCGGAATCCGGTAAGCCGTTTTCGTTCTGGGTGCTTGTTGCCCCGAAACCAATTTCCCGTTTATCAGTATCCGGTAAGCCGCTTGCTACAGCAACCTGCTACAGTGAAATTTTTCCCATATTTTCAATTTAACCCCAAAACTTTATAAAACTGTAGTATGGCCCAAAACGTTATAAAAATTTGTAAATATGTCCAATTTTAGAATTTTAAATAATGCTTTCTCAATCCCACAACTTTTTGAAATTATGACTTAGCCTAAACTTTGTGAAATTATAGAATGACCCAAAAACATTTAAATAGTTTCAAATAGGTCCAAATCTGAAATTTCAAGCACTACTTGTTTATTTCAAAGTTTTCAAAATTCTTTCAATTAAACCCTAAACTTTGAAAAACAATCAATTTCATAAAATCATTTTTCCATTAAATATGAAACATTTATAATGTGAAAATAATGATTTATTTAAGATGTATAAAAAATAATTTGAGCTTAAAAGATTAATCATTCTTAATCTTGTTTGTTATCATAAAAATGAATATTATGGAAACATATATGTTAACAGTCTTGTCTTCTATGACAAGTTGAGTTTGTCTTGTCTTCTATGATAAGTGGAGTTCTTGCTCTGATTGTTTAGTTCACTGCAGTTTTGCTTAGATTACAGCCTTCTGATGCCAATAGTACAAGACCACAAATGGACATGAATGCGGCTTATGCTTCTTTATCTATTGAAGACAAAGATGAAGGGGGTCTCATCATTACAGGGGAGGATGTTGACGAGGAAAGGGAAGGAAAGATTGACTGCCGATTTTGCTTGGTGGGCAGATTCTTAACGGACAAAGTTATTAACTTTCAGGCGATGAAAAACACTATGGCAGGCCTATGGCGTCCGGGGAAAGGGGTTTATATCAGAGACTTATCGCCAACGTTATTTCTGTTTCAATTTTTTTATGAAGTTGATATAAGGAGAGTGCTTGAATCAGGGCCTTGGACTTTGATCAACATATCCTAATTGTCAAGCGATTGGATGAATTGGAACAGCCGCAAAACATACCACTCTACCACACCTCATTTTGGATTCAAGTCTATAACCTACCAGTTGGTTTTCTCTCTGAAAAAGTACTGTAAAATATTGGTAATTACATTGGTGAATTTCAAACATCCGATGAGAATAGTTTACTGGGTGTTTGGCGAAATTATATGCGTATAAGGGTGTCTATTGATGTTTGAAAGCCCCTCAAACGCCGCATGTGATTGAAGAAAGCCAGAGGAGAATGGATTTGGATTGATTTCAAGTATGAACACTTTCAAGTCTTCTACTTCATTTGTGGATTGTTGGGCCACACCAAGAAGCAATGCCCATCATTATATGATTGTCCTAAAGGTGCCATCACCAAGCTTTATGGGCATTGGATCAAGGCACCCACACGTCAGAACAATTTCAATTCCAGTGAGAAGTGGCTTCGTTCGGAGCCGTTGAGAATGGAGGAAGCAAAATATGGAAAGTGCACTGAATCAGAGGAAGCAATGATGGTTGATTCTTTGCCTCCTACAAAATCGGGAGTTGCTAAAGTTGGTGGCAAAAAGGGAGGCGAAATTGATGGGATTCTAGTATCTCATAAGGTTTCTCATGATCTAGTGCCAGCTTCCAGTCAATATAAGAATAAAGGCAAAAACGTAAGTAATGCTGAGCTTACGAATGAGGATGAGGAGGAAATAGAAATGGGCCTAGTTATTTCAGATGCTAAAAGGCGAAGGTCTGAGATTGGGCTGGAGGAAAATATGGACTCTCAAAGTGGTACATCTACAATTATGCAAGTGGTTATGGTTTCAAAAAATGGATTAGCGGTGGGTCCTGTCGATCAAGCCCACCGATCCCAATGAGTACCCTTAGCTGGAACTGCCGTGGGCTGGGCCACCCACGGACAGTTCAGGTTCTGACAGAGTTGGTCAAATCTAAAAAACATTCTTTTCTTTTTTCAATGGAAACTCTTTGTTACATACATCAATTGGAGTATCTTAAACAAAAATTAGGCTTTGGAAATTTATCTGTGGTGGATCGGGTGGGCTGTAGTGGCGGGTTGGCTCTGTTTTGGGAAGCTAAGTTTAATGTTAGGCTTTTAAAATTTGCAAAAAATTTCATTGATATAGTTGTTCGTAAAACGAGTTCGGATACGGGTGAATGGCGGTTGACTGGTTATTATGGGTATCTGGAATCTGCTCGAAGACGAGACTCTTGGAATCTTCTCCGTCACCTTGCTAACAGCTCCTCTCTTCCTTGGGTTTGTTTAGAGGACTTCAATGATCTCCTCTCCAGTGCTGAGAAAAGAGGGAACCGAGCTCACCCCAACTGGAAATTTAATGGGTTTCGTGAGGCTGTGTCTGATGCTGGTTTGGTGCACTTGGGAATGGAGGGATACCAATTCACTTAGGAAAGGTCTCGGGGTACAGACGCGTGGGTTGAGGAGCGTCTTAACAGGGTCTTTGCTACCACGGCTTGGTGTAGCTTGTTTCTGATGGCCAAAGTTTGGAGCTTGGAGGCAACGTGCTCTGATCACCTCCCAATTTTATTAGATCCTAACCCACTGAATCCCATTCGTCGCAACAAACGATTCTGCTTTGAGAACTTCTGGATCCGTGAAGCTGACTGTGATGACATAATTCACAAGAGCTGGGAGTCTTCTGTTGGCTTATCAATTCAACGTAAACTTATTGTCTGTGGTGTGGACTTGCTGAAATGGGGCGGGGGGATTCAGTTGGGAGTTTCGTAAATGAATTGAGGAGTATAAGCACAGAATGTTTCGACTTCATGGTAGAAGAGATCAGGAGGGTTTGGAAGCTTTTACTGAAACTAAACAACAATACAATGCATTGCTCTATAGCCATGAAGTTTATTGGAAACAGAGAGCCAAGACTCTCTGGCTAAAGGAGGGTGACATGAACTCTCGGTTTTTCCATGCCATAGCTTTAATGAGGAAGAAGAAAAATACCATTGAGAAGCTGCGGAATAACCAGGGTATGTGGTGTTCGAAACCTTGTGAGCTTGATAAATTAATTACTGGGTATTTTTAGAATTTATTTTCCTCTAGTGGGTGCATCTGTGAACTAGTCTTATCATGTATTGAGCCTAGTATTTCTGCACATCATAATCAATTGTTGCTGGAGCCTTTCACGGCTATGGATGTTAAAGATGCCTTGTTTAGCATGCACTCGGATAAATCCCCTGGTCCAGATGGCATGAACCCTGCATTTTACCAAAAATACTGGCATATAGTTGGACAGGATGTTACCGAGGCTTGCCTAAATTATATCACTCTTAGGACTCTCCCTGCAGGGCTTAATGATACTTTAATTGTTTTGATTCCTAAGAAGACAACCTGAGATTTTGACAAATATGCGCCCTATAGCCTTGTGTAATGTGTTATACAAAATAGTTGCTAAGATGCTTGCGAATAAGATGAAGCTGGTCTTAGATTCGGTTATCTCAAAATCGCAGAGTGTATTTGTTCCGGGTAGGGCGATCACTGACAACATCCTTATTTCGACTGAAATCGTTCATTATTTGAAACGTAAGAAACAAGGCAAGGTTGGGATAGCTGCGCTTAAAATAAACATGTCTAAAGCTTATAATCACATTGAATGGTTGTTTCTGAAATCTATGATGCTGTGGATGGGATTCGATGAGGGTTGGGTTGCACTTATTATGATGTGTGTCTCAACTGTGAGCTACGAGGTGTGTAGGAATGGGGAGGAAGTAGGGCCAATAGTTCTAAGCCGGGGCCTTCGACAAGGGGACCCGTTGTCTCCTTATCTATTTATAATTTGTGCAGAGGGGCTCAGTTCTTTAATTCGGAATCGGGAAAGGGCGGGACTCATACATGGGGTTAAAGTGGCAAGAAGTGCCCCCACTGTTTCTCATTTGTTTTTTACTGATGATTGTTTCCTTTTCTTTAAGGCTACTCACAGCGAAGCTCGCATCATGAAAAGTCTGCTGGCTATTTATGGGGCTGCATCTGGGCAGCAGGTGAATTATAAAAAATCGGTGGTCTCCTTCAGTGCAAATATGGATGAGATTCCCATACGCCAAGTATGTGGAATCCTGGAAGTTTCGGCTACTTGTAATCATGGATCCTATTTGGGTTTGTCGTCTTTGATTGGAAGGAAGAAGAGTGCAGTCTTTGCTTTTATAAAAGAGAAGGTCTGGCAGCGGCTTCAGGGCTGGAATAAGAAATTTCTAAGCAAGGCCGGGAAGGAGATTATGCTGAAAACAGTCGCTCAATCCATTCCAAATTATGCCATGAATATCTACTTACTACCCCTTGACCTATGTAAAAAGTTGGAGCTTATGATGAATGCTTATTGGTGGGGAAATACTAGTAATGGTGGCCGAGGTATTCACTGGTTTAGATGGGAGTTAATGTGTAAACCAAAAGCAATGGGGGGTATTGGATTTAAAAGGCTTCATGGCTTTAATATTGCCATGTTAAGTAAACAATGCTGGAAGCTAATTACTAATCCGAACTCTTTGGTAGCACGAATACTCAAGGCTTGATACTATCCTAGATCATCTTTTGCTGATGCCACTGTCGGCTTTAATCCAAGCTATACCTGGAGATCAATTATGGCTGCCAAGCATGTCGTAGTTAAGGGTAGTCGCATACAGATTGGAAATAGACAACAGGTTCAAATCACTAAGGATCCTTGGCTTCCTGATGCTGATAATGGTTTCATTACCACTGACTCGGCTGAGAATATTGCAAAGGTTACAGTAAACTATCTGATGGTTCCGGGACAGCGGCAATGGGACACTGATTTGGTTGCAGATGTGTTCAATACCAGGGACGCAGCTCTGATTTTACAGGTGCCTCTCAGCACTCGACAAGTTAATGATCGTTGGTTTTGGCTTGCCGATCCAAAGGGTGAATTCACTGTCAGAAGCTGCTACAACTTACTCAATTCTGTTTCTGATGCTCCAAATAGTAAGGTGTGGAAGTCCTTTGGGGTCTGGAAGTTCCAGGTAAGGTGAAACACTTCCTTTGGCGTGCCTTAAAGAATATTTTGCCTACTGCGGATAATCTTTTGTCTAGGAGGGTTGACGTATCACCTATTTGTCCCATTTGTAGTGCTGTTAATGAGTTAGTTTTCCACTATCTGGTTGATTGTGTATTGGCGAAATCTTGCTGGCTTCTGTCTTCTTTTAGTTTGGGTGGTAGTTGCTTCTCTTTTGTTGAGTGGATGGAGCAAATCTTTATTAAATGTCGTAAGGAAGATTGTAAGCTAGTCATAATGGTGTGTTGGCGGCTTTAGCTTAATCGAAATGATAAAGTGTGGAATGGACATAGTAGTAGTGTCAGAAGTCTAGTAAATGCTGCTGGTCATTATCTATTTAGTTGGCAGGAAGCTAAGAGGAAGAATTTTATCACTGTTAGGGAAGAGCAAGAGCGGTTGGGCCATGGCTCAGTGTGTTGGGGTAAGCCCCCTCAGGGCTGGTTGAAGTGTAATGTGGATGCAGGGGTATTTAGCTCTCAAAGACGGTATAGCTTTGGAGGAGTGATTAGAGATTTTGGTGGGGCTTTCATTGCGGCATAAGTGTCAAAGATTCCCTGGTTTGTATCGTCCTCGTGAGGCTGAAGCTTTGGCTGTCCGTGAGGCTCTGAGTTGGATTAAGAACTTGAAGTTGTCGAAGATTATTGTTGAAATAGATTGCCTGAATGTCTATTCTGCCTTAATTACTCCAACTACTAGTCCTAATGGTTTTGGGTTAATTATTGCGGATTGTCAAACTGTAGCTCAGCTAATTGGAGAAATGAGATTCTCTTTTGTGCATAGATATGCGAACGTCGCTGCTCATAACATGGCTAAGGTGGGGGTTCTATGTCAGATCTAGTAGAATAGAAAATTGTTCCACCTCCATGGTTATGTCTGATGTTGACTGTTTTTTAAGATTAATAAAATTCATTTAAAAAAAAACTTTCCTTAACTTTTTTAAAAAGTTACCAACAAAATGTTATTTCCAATTTTTATTTTGTTATAATTTTTATAACAAAATTCGTAGTTAACTAAACTCTTCTTATTCCCTTTCTCAACTGCCATACCCTAACCCTGTTCCCCATGTCCCCACTAAACCACACTCAATTAAGGCCATCAGATTCTCCCGGGCCCACATTAATCCAACTGCTCACAGAGACCGACAGCCTCTCTATCTCCATTTCAAGCTCCCTCTTCAACTGGCTTCTGCTACCGTCCTACTCCTTCTCGGCTTCGGAGTCCGTATTTGCTCGGCCTATCCCACGAAGCTCCCTCTCACTCCAATTGTCGCCCCACAAGACCAATTGCTTAATCAAGGCACCGAACAAGAAGAGGATGAGAAGTGGAAACAAGAATTTGAGAATTGGAAATAAAAAACGTACGCTTGACCGTGCCATTGAGAGTCGTTTCTCTTCAGAACTCAGTGCCTCAATCTTGGGTTAAGGATTTTATGCGAAGTCAAGGAAAGAGATTGACGTTTCAGATGAATTTGTGTGCTAGCACTGATGGGATCTTTAACAATTTATCTGTGCCCTTTAACAAAGTTAAGGCTAAGTCAGCTTCGTATATGGCTGCTGATTTGGTTAGTGTTGGTGATTCAGGGCTCAGTTTTGCAATTAAAAAGAGATTGATTGAGCCAATTGCTGGAACTGAAGATCAAGATTGGTTCAAATGCTTAAGTCACAAATGGAAGGTAACATCTTTGTCTTTGACCTGATAATTTTTATTGTCTTACATTGAAATTTGGTAATGTAGTTTGTTCTCTATCTGTATTACCTGTGTAGTCATTTTATTTATTTATCTATTTGCTTTTATTTGCACTAACGAAATCTCAGGTATATCTACGCAGGAATGATGCAGGAGAAATTGATCCTCGAGGTAAAATATGGGCGGCACCATACAGGTGGGGCACAGTGGTGATAGCCTACAAGAAAAGTAAATTTCGAAAGCATAATTTGGCTCCGATTGAGGTAATAATTTTCTTTAAACTCATTTAGTTTTATATCAAACAAAATCAAGACTGCCTTTCTCTTCAATATTTTTGATGATAATATCTTTAGAAGCATCTCATTGGCGGGTAACAATGGCATCCCTGAAGAGTCTATAAACTCAATGATATTATCTTCTACAAATGGTTCATTAAACTTTGTCGTTGTACTCAAATGTACACTCAGAACAATGAGAAGCTATGCCACTTTAGCATGTAGTGATGGCACTTAATAAGTGAGTTGCTAGGATGTGAACTAGAAAAATTAAATATTGTCTCCTTGGGTATGCTAGCTCATAAGTCAGGGTTAATATCAGAGCTTAAGATACTATAACCGTGAGAACCTATTGACTGCCAATTAAAATATCCATTAAAATGTCTAGGGAGTTATGAAGGTGGAGGTAACTTCCAATTTCTAAGGCCACAGAGTAGACATCATCCAGGGTCCTAGGAAAGTCCAGTTAACCTCCTGCTCGATGCAATTAATAAATTTGGTCAATGCCACTGAAACCTGCTAACTGACGTCACAATGCGACATGAGCACTTCAAAATGGGACAGACGGTCAGTAGCACTAAATTTTTCTTGCCTAAGATTGAGCAATTGGTCTAACTACTAATCCCTATTGTAGGTTGATCATTATTTTTTCAATTATGTTCAGTTTGACCCAAAAAGTTGCAGAATCTTGAGCAGAATATTGTCACTGAACACTGTCAATGTCGTTTAGCATAGCCAACTAACTTGATGTTAAAACAAGCACACAGTGTGTTTCATGTCTCACAAATCAAATTATCATCTGTAATGATGTAGAATTTTTCCAATGTATGAAGTATGTTTTGATACGTGGGTTACCTTGGAGAAGATATCTCAAAATAAAGAATATGGGGAGAAAACAGTTCAGTAGTTTATTATTCTGTAGTCAAGTTTTGTCTCGAAAATGGTCAAAATTTAAATGAATAAGGACAGGGGATCTTCATTCTTTTTTCCCTTTTTTATACCAAGATATCTCTCAACCTTTATATAATCCCCACTGGATATCTGCTTCTAATAATTAAAATAAAAATTTCACCGCTCTAACAATAAAAAGTAACATCTTTAGTCAAATAATTTACAGTTCCTCATCATCTTAGTGTGAGACTATCAGTACATTCCAAAAACATAATAAAACTGGTTTGATCCTGTTTATTGATGTTTAAATGTTGTTCATTGTGACATGTAGAAATGATGAGGCGAAGTTTATTTGGACATCAATTAGTAAGATCTTGTTTGAAGTTGTTTTCTGAAATGAACTGCCAAATGGTAGTTTTTTGGGGACATTTGATGGCTCTTTTTTTTTCCTTATTTTCAACATGTGCCTGCTTGGAACAGGAAGGATTAGGCTGCAGAGTTGTTATATATTTTGAGATGCTCTGGTCATTGCACAATTTGTTCTCACTGGAAATTAGAATGAGAAATTTGTTGATGCTGTTTTGAGAGATCTGCATTCTATGCACAATAACATGATTAATGAAAATGCATTGTAGGACTGGAAAGATCTGTGGCAGCCTGAGCTCGCAGGAATAATTTCTGTTATTGGTTCAGTTTTGAAGTATAGGGGAGTATCATACAATTCAAACGATATTGATTCGCAAGTTGCTGGTGGGAAGATTGCTGTTCAGCAGAATCTGGCATTATTGGCAAACCAGGTACTCTTAAAGAAATGATATCTGGTCATTGCATGTTATTGCCTGACAACTGATTTTGTTTGTAAAGTCTGCTTCTTCATACATATGAAAACATATGTTAGTGTTTTCCTCTCCTTTTCATACATATGAATGCATTTGTTAGTGTTGTCTTTTCCTTTTCATACATATTAATACATATGTTGGTGTTCTCTCCTGAGATGGATGCAATAAAGGCTTTTGCTCCTAAATTTAGCTGAAGAAATGGCAAGGGATGTGGGATTCTGTCTCATTAAATTAAAAAAAAAACCCAAAACAATGAAAATCCATAATAATGTGGTGTGGGTAAATTGGCTCCATTTGGTTCGTTTCCTTAATGTGAATGCGCGAGCAATAGAGACTAACAAAATGAAGTGACAACAAGAAGTCAGTGTCCTTTGATGGATGCATTTTTAGGCAGAAATATGTTTGTAATTGACCAAATTTGTCTGGCATGCCAATTTCAAAAAAATTAAATTATGTGGTTATTAGCTGTAATGAAGGGGGATAGTAGGTGCAATCAGGTGGATCCAGGAAAGTTCAACAAAGTTTTGGTATGGCGTAGTGAAATTGGTTTGTGCAACTCAAGAGTCTTTCAGGTGAACGATGATAGGTTTTGATTTATGAATATTATAAATCTACTGTGCATAGTATTCTAGTAGAATCATCTATAAGTTCTAGTTATTGAAATTGTATACTTTGCCTGGTTTGAGTTAAGGGCACATGTAATATGAAAGATAGTTGTCGCATCTTTTAGGTTACCTAACATTTGATCAATCCTATTATGGGGGCTTCAAGATGTCTAACAATATGTAGAATGCCCATGCTCCTCCCCATTGTTTATCTTCTACAATAATTTGTTTTAGATGCTAATATCTTTGTCGATACCGGTAACAATATTACAATATCTGCGTTTATTGGGTTTTACATAGGTTCGACTGTTTGACAGTACACACTATCTGAAGGCATTTGCAATTGGAGATGTATGGGTTGCTGTTGGGTGGATTAGTGATGTTCTTCCTGCTGTCAAACATATGTCTAATTTTGCTGTGTTGTTCCCAAGTCTGGTGCTAGCTGCCTGCCATTCTACTTCGATATTCACATTGTTATCTCCTTCATAATAGCGATCAGTAAACACGATAATGTGACTAATAAGTTCGTATTCTCTTTATAGGCAATCCCTGCTGCCTCAAGACTTGAAACAAAACAAATTGGAGGGCGAGTCAGAGGTCCATCTCCATTAATCCATCAATGGATAGAATTCTGCTTGCAAACAGCGAGAGCATTGCCTTTCAAGCAAGAGGTTATCCTGGGTGCATCTCCCTCTGCCCTTGAAAGTACTCTGGTTAAGTTGCCTGAAGAACTTCTGGAGGGTAAACCAAGTCTGGATACTAACTTAATTGCTGGAGTACTCCCGGCTGAAATTCTGGCCAGATGTGAGTTTTTGGAGCCATTATCTGAAGCTACTTTGTCAGATTATGAGTGGCTAGTTGTTAATCTGCAAAAACCTGCTCCTGTCTTGATGAAAAGGGTGCAACATTACTTGTCATCATTAATCCAAAGCTTTCTAGCAAGAGCTACATTGAAAAGTTAATGGCGCTGCATGCCAGTCATTATTATGCTGTCAGGGCAATTGGGTCAGGGCTATTAGGTCCGAGCATAACTTCGTTAGGAAAAGAGGCTTCAGCTACGTTAAATATTACAGGATGTACTGAGATGGCTGAAGTTCTTGAGGTTTTATGAGAAACGAAAGATGAGTGTTTGTTTGAACAAAGTTGTTGCCAATCTTCCAGAGTTCGGAAAGAAAGATCACGGAGCGAATGCCACCGATTTCTTCATCATTTTAGCCTCCATAGTTGAAGTTTCCTCATTTGAAGCTGTTTATGCATACGCTTTTTCCCTGCTCTAGTACAGGAAATTGAAGAATTAACCAGATGTGATATGCTGAAAGGGGGAAGTTTTCTTCCTTGAATGTGGCCTTTGTGATTTGTCTTGAAGGAATAGGATGATCACTGGCAAGAACCCTATCAAGGTAGATTTTATGGTGTTAACATATTATTAAGCATTTTGTTACATTAGCAATGATGCTTTCATAGCATGAAAGTGTTTAAACTCAACTGAATGATCTTGATTGATCAATTATGAGTTTTAATAGAGTAAAAACTAAATACAATGATCGTTAACAAATATTGAAATTGGGTAAATATGATCTTGATATTGAAGAATTTGAAATCACAACCCACACAGGAAATCACCCTTCGCGTGGGGATGGAGATGTTTACTGCAGCAATATTGAATATGTCCGCTGCTCTTTGGGTTATGGTGCGACTTGCCCTGAAACAATGGAAAAGATTAACATACCCTCCAATGAATGAAAACGGGTGGACTAATTCTGATTACCTAATTGACTCAGGATCGGCTGGCAATAATAACAGTTTATTAACAATGCACAGTCCGAGCACCTTTCCAGGATCAGATACGACGTGGTCTAATGTTGATAATAATAGATTATCAAATTACAAATCGTTGTTCTTGGGTGGTGATTTCAGAAATAAAATACATTCTGAGAGGTGCTGGTCTACTATTGCAAGCCCCCAGATTTAAGAATCTTTTGATGATAATTTAATTGATATGCACAGTTTCCATATCACTTTTAAATCATCTTATGTAATTGTGATGTTAGGAAGCATTAGTGATCTATATGTGAACAAACATTACAACCTGTGGACTCCGGTAGCTACCCCGCAAGTCTACAACTTTACAAATAATAATTGAGTAAGCACCTTTGATTTTCTAGCCCCCATTGACTCCACCGACTAAAGTTTTGTAAAATAAAAAAAATACATAGAATTCCAACAAATGCAAAATGCGTGGAATTTAATTTTCGGCCGTGTGGATCAAAACATAATTTAACGAAAAAAGAAAAAAATATAAGATTTTTAAAATGTGTGGAAGGTGATCCATATTTTACTGAAACAACTTGTTAAATTTTTCAAGAATTTAAAATATTTGGTCATAAATTACGTGCATGTTAATTTTTCCGTCATTGACTATCATATTCTAGACTTAATGGTACCTTTCTTGATGAAGGGTACTTAGTCTCTCTTCTCCTCTTATAAAAATTATATTAATTAATTTCTTGTTATAGTTAATAGTCTTTAAGAACGGATAGATTTATTGTTTTCAGGACCAAATTATGCATGCCTAACGTTGCAACTATTAATAAAATTAATATTTAATGTTTATGTTAAAAGATATAAGATTTTATGCACTCATTAATTGTTATTAGCTAAAGGATGAATTATTTTTTCCCAATCAGTTGATGCATCTGCAAGAGTTTTTTTTCTTTTATTGACCATAATTATATTCCGGGTACAATATATTGTCTTTGGTGCTTGGAAGATATGACATCTCTCTGTCAACTTACTGGAAATATCTCCTCATCTACTCTCATTTATCTAATATCAATTGAAGATCTCATATTTCCAAACTATGACTTCCAAATCTCATTATCATTTGAGCATTCAAAACTAATCAAGTGTGGAAATAATCAAATATATGCAAAAATCGAGTCACAATCTTTGGCCCCTCAAAATTCTAATTATATAACTTCTATATATCTCATACATTTTCCAAATTCCTCTTCCATCAACATCACTAGGAGTATGTTCATCTCTCACACATTAACTTGAGTAGAGAGTTTCCAAATTGATTGTCAAAAAACAATACAAAAGCTAGACACGCTTGATCTGTCTAATAATTCTCTTTCGGTAAAATTAATTAATTTTAGGGGAATTCAGCTAATCTCTGGAATTTCAGAGTGATATTAATTAATTAAACAATACAAATATCTAAAGTGATTAGATGTTTGCTTACAATACCAGTTCATGGCTTGAAATTTGATCTCTATCGATTGGTTTACAGATGGACGTACTTGTGCCTTTGTGGTGATAATTGAACCAAAGATGTGAAGCTGTAAGGATTTGGCAGTAGTAAATTGTTATAAAGACATAAAGACAAGTTCCCATGATTATTATTTTTTCCAAAAACTATTTTACAACAAATTCATCTCGCCAAAAATTCTATTTTGCTAACTAACAATAATTGAGCACTTGACCGCATTGACTCCACGTCTGCAGCTACTTTCTAAGTAAAAACATGGAAATGTAATCTCCACAAAATGCCAAACGTGTGGAATTTAATTTTTGGCCTTGTGGACCAAAATGCAAATGAAAGAAAAAGAAGGAAAAAAACAAGGCCCAAAGACTTCTAAAAGATGTAAAAGTCTTTCGGTTTTTTTATAATGGTGGATTTTTTAAAAGGAAAAAATAACAACACTTCTATGATTTGTTTTGATAATCACATTTACATATACTCTCTAATTTTCAAAATGGACACATAAATCTTTTTTTTTCTACAAATGTATATTATTCGTATTGTTTATTATTTTTAATATCATATTGTTATTTATTATAAATGTTTAAAGTAAATTTTTAGGTTGAAATATAATAAAAGGGTATAATCGTTCTCTTATTAAACACCCATACTTTTAGTTTCTATCCATTTGTCATCTCAATCTCTCTCAATTATTCTTTATTGCTAGCTCAAAACGCGTTGCTGTGGAAAATTATAGCAAAAAGACAAATATGGAAAAGAAAAAAGGGAAGAAAATTAATGCATGAAAGACTTGGAGAAAACAACGAAGTAAGTCAACTATAATCTAGCTGGGTGTATAAATTGTTTGATGCTTTATAAGCAAATAACATACAGAGACAGACAGTGTGTGTTCGTTTTTTCATAGTTAAAGATATAGTTAGAATGGGTGGTTCAAAATCAAAAATGGTGATAATGTTTGTTATGTTATTAATAATATTTAAAAGTGGGTGGAGTGAGGGATGTTTGGATCACGAGAAATTTTCTCTTTTGCGACTCAAACATTTCTTCGATGCTTCTTTGTTTATATTCGGGATAGCGCTGTACCTTTCTTATATATATTCGGGAGAGTACAGCTGGTATCTGAATGCTTCTTTGTTTACTCCCTTCCAACAACTTGAGTCACTTGATTTAACTAACAACAAAATAGCCGGTTGTGTTGAGAATGAAGGTGCTTCGTTTAATTTAATTAATTTACTTTCTCCCCCCTAATTTAAGTTGAATATCAAGACCGAGCAATTATACGCATATTCATTTAGTCGACAATTTTGACTTTTTTTTAAATGATTAATTTCGAAATTACACCATTATCTCTGATCCTTTTTTTTTTTTTTTACTAGAGGCTATCAAGATTGAACAATTTGAAGATGGTTAATTTAAGTGGAAACTCATTCAACAATAGCATTTTATCATCTCTAACTCGTCTTTCATCATTAAGATTATTAAAATTATCTTACAATAGATTGAAAGGAAGTATTGACGTTAAAGGTATGTGATTAAAACTCCATCTCTTCTCCAAGCTCTTTCATTAACTTGCTAAAATAAGATTCAAGGCTTTGAATTCAATTTTTTTAATGATTAGTTTAAAAAAAAAACAGTTTTAAGCAATTTATAAATACAGGTTTTAATGTTTCTCATAATTTCATCTTGTACTTTCATGTGTCTTGAATTTAAGATTAAAAAAAAATCTAATAGCAAACCAAACACCTCCACAACTTATTATTCTTCTTATTATTATTATTATTTGTGGTGAGGTTTGAAACGTTCAACTCAATTTGTACTTATTACAGAATTAGATTCTTTGAGAGATTTAGAGGAGCTAGACATTGGCTGGAACGAGATTGACAGATTTGTGGTCTCAAAAGGTACTACAAATACCATAAAAAAAAATGCTAACTTTTACAAATTAGTTAGATTCTTTGCCATTTGGTTTATTATTTTACAGGTTTGAGTAAGTTGAAGTCTCTCCGTTTAACTGGTATCAAACTCAATCGTAGCATCTTATCTTCTTTGACTGTCTTTTCTTCGTTAAGAGAATTAGATCTAAGTTATACGGGATTCAAAGGAACCTTTGATGTTCGAGGTAAGCCTACACCCTGCTTTCTCATTTTATATGTGCCAACTAGACTTGTGTATCTTCAACATAATTTAATATTGAACTTGATTAGTCTGAAGGAATTACATGTTAATTTAAACATACTTTTATTTACTCTGTCAATTAATTAATTAATTACTATTTGGCTTGGTTTGGACGAAATTCTCATGATGTTTTAATTTCTTTAAATTAATTAATTAATTAATTAACTCTATTTTTAAGTCTTAAGTCTGGGCATGTTTGCAGAATTTGATTCCTTCAATAACTTAGAAGTGTTGGACATGAGCTACAATGAAATCGACAATCTTGTGGTTCCTCAAGGTAAACAATTAAAATATTATTTAATTATATTATTTTAATTCATTTGATTAGGGAAGGCCAAAAAGGTAAAAAAAAAATTAAATAAAGAAACAGAGAATTTGTATTATTTAAAAAACATAATGTAATAAAGATTTGATTTTGGTTCTTTAATCTTTAAAGCGATTGAAAAACAATGTTGCTCTTTTCCCAAAGCATAAAATACGAATTGAATGCCAATTAACTTAATCATTCATTTCGTTTAGCTCTAAATTAAAACATGAATTTTTATATTATTTCAAAACAGGACGTAATAGAATTAAAAAAAAAAACAGATTGTAATGAAGATTTGATTCCAATTCTTTAATCTTTACAGTGATTGAAAAATGATACTGCTTCCCAAAGCATAAAATATGAATTGACTCCCAATTAAATTAATCATTTATTCCGTTCATCTCTTAATTTAAATAATGAATTTTGATCTTCAATCGTATTCTAATTACTATTAAAAAAATAGGTTATAGAGGTTTGAGAAAGTTGAATTATCTTGATCTATCGGGAGTTGAAATTAGAGATGGAAGCAAGTTGTTACATTCAATGGGATCATTCCCATCCCTCAACACTCTTGACCTTTCGTTTAATAATTTAAAGGAAACAATGACAACTACTACTCAAGGTAAGTAAAAGGTACAAATGTGGCCAAATTTATAAATAAACTGTTAATTAATTAATTTTTCCGTATCATTAATAAAGCTAAATTTGTTAATATGAACTAAATTTATAAATCTAAACGGAGTTGCACGATTTCACCAACTTGGAATATTTGACATTGTCCTGTTCCTCTCTCCATATAAGCCTTCTGCAAAGCATTGCATTATTAATTAATTTATTTTTTGTATTATTAATAAAGTGAAATTTGTTGCTCCTTCCTTCTAAATCTAAACAGAGTTGCACAATTTCACCAACTTGGAGTATTTGACATTGGACTATTCCTCTCTCCATATAAGCCTTCTTCAAAGCATTGCATCAATATTCCCTTCATTAAAAAATCTGTCGATGTCTGGTTGTGAAGTCAACGGTCTTGTACGCGGTCAAGGTAAAAGAAAAGTGTCGATTGTGAACTCACTCAATGGTGTCCTACGTGTTCAACATTTTTGTTTATTTATTTTATTGTTTAATGTTTCTGCTAGGTTTTCCCTATTTCAAGAGTTTGGAACATTTGAACATGGAACGCGCGCGCATTGCACCCAACACCAGCTTTCTTCAAATCATCGGTGAATCGATGCCTTCTCTTAAGTACTTATCACTGTCAGATTTTACTCTCAGCATTAACAGCAGCAGGATTCTTGATCGAGGTTAATCAGATGCTCCCACCCTCCCTTCTTAATCTATAATATTAATTTTCAATTAAATATTTAATTACACAAACGAAACACTTATTATAAAAGAATAATACGCATTCATTAATTTTTATATTGTATTAATTGATGAATTTAATAAATTTTCAGGCCTCTGTTCGTTGATGCATCTGCAAGAGTTGCACATGGTTGATAATGATTTAAGAGGTAGCTTGCCTTGGTGCGTGGCAAATATGACATCCCTTAGAATATTAGATGTTTCTTACAATCAACTTACTGGAAGCATCACTTCATCTCCCCTCGCTCATTTGACATCCATTGAGGAGTTGTATCTTTCGGACAATCACTTCCGGATCCCAATTTCACTTGAACCACTTTTCAATCACTCAAGACTCAAGATTTTCGATGCTGATGGTGTCACATTCTCTTGTTGTCTCTTGTTGTCTTCCGGTTATGGAGATGGTGTCACATTCCCCAAATTCCTTTACCATCAACATGACTTGGAGTATGTTGATCTCTCACACACAAAGATGAATGGAGAATTTCTAAATTGGTTGTTGAAAAACAACACAAAATTAAAAACTCTTTTTCTGGTTAATGATTCTCTTGTAGGACCTTTCCGTTTGCCAATTCATTCACACAAGCGGTTAAGACAGTTGGATGTCTCCAACAACAACTTCCAAGGCCACATTCCATTAGAAATTGGTGATATTTTACCAAATTTAATATCCTTCAACATTTCAATGAATGCTTTAAATGGTAGCATTCCCTCTTCATTTGGTAATATAAACTTACTCAAAATTCTGGACTTATCCAACAACCAATTGACTGGTGAAATCCCTGAGCACTTGGCCGTCGGTTGCGTCTACTTGGATTTTCTTGCGTTATCAAACAACAGCTTAGAAGGTCATATGTTCTCTAGAAACTTTAACCTGAAAAACTTGAAATGGTTACAATTGGAAGGCAATCGCTTTGTAGGTGAGATCCCACAAAGTTTGTCTAAATGCCCCTCACTAAAAGAATTGTACCTTAACAATAATAGTCTTTCGGGTAAGATTCCACGATGGTTGGGTAATCTCACATGGTTACAATATATTATAATGCCCAATAATCATCTTGAAGGTCCTATTCCAGTGGAGTTTTGTCAACTTTATTCGCTTCAGATTTTGGACAGTTCAAACAACAACATATCTGGAAGTTTACCATCTTGTTTCCATCCTCGCTCTATCAAACAAGTTCACCTATCGAAAAATATGTTACATGGACAACTAAACAGAGGTACATTCTTTAATTGCTCTTCCCTTGTGACATTAGATCTTAGCTATAACCGCTTGAATGGCAGCATTCCGGATTGGGTTGATGGGCTTTCTCAGTTAAGCCACCTTATCTTAGGACACAATAACCTTGAAGGTGAAGTGCCAGTTCAATTGTGCGAACTGAACCAATTGCAATTGTTAGATCTTTCTAATAATAATCTTCACGGTCTTATTCCTCCTTGCTTTGATAACACCACACTTCATGAAAGTTACAGCAATAGTTCTAGTCCTGATGAGCAATTTGAAATATTTGTTTCCATCGAAGGCTCTCGGGGATCGGTAGAAAAGCAAATCCATGAAATTTTTGAGTTCACAACAAAGAACATTGCGTACATTTACCAAGGAAAAGTTCTTAGCCTCCTATCAGGACTTGATCTTTCTTGCAACAAGCTAATCGGTCATATTCCTCCTCAAATTGGAAATTTGACAAGGATTCAAACATTGAATCTATCACACAACAACTTGACAGGATTGATCCCATCAACATTTTCAAACTTGAAGCATATCGAAAGTTTGGATCTTTCCTACAACAAATTGAATGGGAAAATCCCTCATCAACTTGTGGAGTTAAAGACATTGGAGGTTTTCAGTTTGGCATTCAATAACTTATCAGGCGAAATTCCAGAATGGAAAGCACAATTTGCAACCTTCAACGAGAGTAGCTATGAGGGAAATACTTTTCTTTGTGGATTGCCATTGCCCATTTGCAGATCACCAGTAACTACACCGGAGGCTTCAATTGGCAATGAAAGAGATGATAATTTAATTGACATGGACAATTTCTTTATCACATTTACAACATCGTACGTAATTGTGATATTTGGAATCGTTGTTGTTTTATATGTAAATCCTTATTGGCGATGTAGATGGTTTTACTTTGTTGAAATGTGGATAACTTCCTGTTACTATTTTGTTGTAGACAATCTTATTCCAACAAGATTTTGTCATTGAAATTAATAAGTAGTTTAATTAGGATTCTTTAAGTACTAATCAAATTTGCTTAGGAAATAAATTTTTATTAAAATTGTAGTAGTATTTAGCATTATATAGCTTCCAACTTTCAAGCACTTCACATTTGTCTCTACACTTAAAAAGTTGAGTGATCATGTTTTGCAGATCTGGATTTGGAGAAGGATGGATCCAAACCCAAATCTGTCCACCATAACTTATAGCTTCCCTATACTGTGTAGCATACTTAAATAAGAGAATCATCTCCAATGTTAAAAGCAACCACTCTATAACATTCATTTAGAAACTATATTCAGAATAGTTTTATAATCATACACAAGAAATGAAACACCTAGATACACTTGATCGCCTATTTTACTATAAAAAAGAACGATTCACTACTAGAAAAATGGTCTTTTGTGACACTTGTCTTCTGACACTTTATTATAAAGTATCAGTAATTACATGTATTTGGGGCATTTTCCGTGTTTAACAGATAAGTATCACAAATTACTAATACTACGATGTCAGTAAATTAAATATCACAGATTCGTGACACTAAAGTATTAGTAGTTAAAAAAAAATTTTTAATTTTGTATCTACTAATAATCGAACTGAAGACCTCTAAGCCATAACCTTTTTATTTTAACCGCTATACCACTCGGCCACAAATTGCATTTTTGAACTTACAAATTAATAAATAAATAAATATTATAACTTAAAACCTAAAACCTAAAAATCTTTCATGTTCTGTGTGAAACCTAAAACCTAAAATTTTTTGTTAAAGTAAAAAACCTATCTCACGGCCGCCGAAGCTTTCTTCCTTCGCTCTCCTTCCCTCTCTCTCGCTCTCTTTCTCTCTCTAACAATGATCTACCTTGAAAGCCGCCTTTGTCAAAACCTTGAAACCCGTCGTCCTTAAGCTAAAATATCCCTAAAAAGAACCCAGAAAGTGCTGTGAAGAATTTGGGCAAAGCTAAGGTTTGAAAGTCTGAATCATTGTTGTGGTAACTCTTTGTCTCATTCTCTATTCTCATTGTTTAAGTGTTTATCTGTTAATTGATTGATGTTTATTGAGTGCAAATGAGAGCTTGCACTTGTTTGGAAATCTAGCCATCTAGGGTTTTTGTTGCTTATAATCTAATTTATTGTTTAATAAAATAAATAAAACGCAGCTTTATTATAGGTGGAATTCAGTTTATTAAGTGAAAGAATGATTACAATCGGTGATTATGGATTTAGGTTGAATGCAATTTGTTAATTAAAAGAATAATGGCAATCGACAATCATGGGTTTATTATGTATTATATATTTCGTTTAATGGTGTGTATGAAAACCCAAACCTAAAATTTTCTTAAGTAAAAATTTCCATTCTCCCTCACGAAATTATGCTGAAAATTTGAGGATTGATAGACTGTTGTTGTGAACTTGGTTGTTTCCGAACTTGACTAAATGACTTTCAATTGAATTGAAAGTTTGATTAAACTAAGTTTAAATGAGAACATTTTAATTCTGGAAATTTTGGAATGAATTGGGTTTATATTTGATTTTGAATGGATTTCTCAATATGGTTGGTTGTTGTCCAATTTTATTAGAAATTACATATGTACCATGTTTGATATTGCAAACGTATAGTCTAACAGAGTTAGAATAAGCTGAAATTCGGATAAACTACACTTCTATTTGCATACTTCGAATCTGGAAAATTTTATTTTGATTGAACTTGTAATTTATTTTTAATGATTTTTCAAACTCTGCTGTCTCTACAGTAACTTCTTTTGACAGAACTGTTCATTAATTTTTGATCCTATCAAACACCAGCCTAATGATATCGGAATAGCCTCAAATTTTAATATGTTGTTGACTTATATGTCCACTTAAAATATGGAAAGTATCATTCTGATATGTTTAGTATTTTAAATTTAATATATATTCAAACACCTGCTGCTACTTTTACAGTTTCATATGCAATTTTGACAAAACTGTTCATTAATTTTTGATCCTATCAAACACCAGCCTAATGATATCGGAATAGCCTCAAATTTTAATATGTTGTTGACTTATATGTCCACTTAAAATATGGAAAGTATCATTCTGATATATTTAGTATTTTAAATTTAATAAATATTCAAACACCTGCTGCTACTTTTACAGTTTCATATGCAATTTTGACAGAACTGTTCATTAATCTTTGATCCTATCAAACACCAGCCTAATGATATCGGAATAGCCTCAAATTTTAATATGTTGTTGAATTATATGTCCACTTAAAATCTGGAAAGTATCATTCTGATATATTTAGTATTTTTAATTTAATATATATTCAAACACCTGCTGCTACTTTTACAGTTTCATATGCAATTTTGACAGAATTGTTCATTAATGTTTGATCGTATCAAACACCAGCCTAATGATATCAGAATAGCCTCAAATTTTAATATGTTGTTGACTTATATGTCTACTTAAAATCTGAAAAGTATCATGATGATATATTTAGTATTTTAAATTTAATATATATTCAAACACCTGCTGCTACTTTTACAGTTTCATATGCAATTTTAACTTATATAGTTTTATCATGTGAGAAGCAAATATAGAGTTGTCCAAATGACTTGGAAATTTGATTTGTGGTGCATTGACATGTCTAATTATGTTTTGTTCATAGCATTCCAAATTAAATTAAAGAAAATCTTAAATTCAAGCTGTCAACGTTTCCTATTAAATCTGATTAGTGATAAATCTACTAACTTGCAATACTTTTCAAGGAAAAAAATGTGTCAACACTGTGAATTGCAACGAGAGAAGAAAGTACCAAAAGCATAAATCATTTTTCATTATATTTGGGACTATTCTTAAAGGTTAGTCTTTTCCTTTTTTTTTTTAATTTAAGGTAATCATATTCTTTTTAATTTTAATTACAATCAATTTGGCACTGTTATACAATTCGCACCAACCAATCAATTTATTAATGTGACTAGATGGAAGATTGCCATATGTGGGGAATATATGAAGTCAAGACTAAAGTTACAGTCAATTGTCTCATTTTTCAGAGTTATAATTGTGCGGCTTATACACTTGCTTTTTTCTTTGCCATTTTGCTTTTGATATGAAATGAGTTTGTTTCTTTTCTTCTCTTTTTCACACTCTTATTATCTTCGTTGGGCATATATTTTAACAGACATGCTCTTGTGGAATGGCTTGCAATTTTATCCACTGTTTTCGCAACCCTGGCGGAGACTATGAATGGGCTGATTGGGATAAACCACCTCCGAGATATTGGGTGAAAAAGATGGCTACCTTATTTGGTTATTCTGATGAATCTGGGACCTGGAATCAAGAACGCTAAGGACAAATGAGGAACAAGATAGATTCAACTAATGCCGACAGGTATGCTTTTATTACTAGTCATAGACACTAAAAACTGTACTTGGTATATATGAACTCTTGTTTATTTAATTCACTTTCTGTTATTTGAATTTTTTAGTTTAAACTTCCATATTTGACCGATGATTTTGAGAGGTTTCTTCATAGTATCGTTCTCTTCATTTGTGTTTTCTTCAAGTCTCCTAACTCAGTTTTCTTAGAAGCAATGAATAATGAAAAGATGTTCTTTCAATGCAAGATTTAAAGAAAGTTCTTCTGTTGGTTTTTTGGTCTATTGTTCGAGTTTAAAACCCACTTTCAAAAATGTATGATTAGTATGTGGCGTAATGACCATGTTTCAAGCATGGCAAGAAAATAATTAGATTCAACAAGAAGCCTTTGGTGATGTAGCATTGCAATCTTATGTACAAGGGATGATGATCCAAACTATGATCAAATTTCATTATTTAATGTATTTACTGCTGATGTTAGAAATCTTCTGGTTATTTATGGTTTTATAATTTCTTATGCAGACATCATTACAGAAGGTCTAGATCAAGGGAGGCTGATCGTGTGAAAAGTGGTTCTGGCAGAAGCCATGATGATGAACGTCAAGTTCATGAAACAACTTGGAGTCGGAGGCGCTCCAATTATCACAGTGAAAGCAGAAGTGATGAGGCTAATTCTGATGGAAGTTGGTCAGATAGGGACAAAGACTAATTTTTATGTATTGAATTTGGATTATTTAGTTATGAGTAGGATATCTCATATTTTGGCTATTGAAGTTCAATTTGTAATATATACTAATAATATTTAAATGTGAAATGAAAGATTTTGTGATATAAATCAATTTCTTTTTGTTATTTTGTGGTGTTTTTAATTTTACAAATAAATCAATAGGCAATGATCCAATTTAATTTTTTATTTTTTTAAAAATAAATTAACTAGTGATACCATGGTAACAGTAATCATAGACACTAATAAAATATCAATAACTACTAATACTATGGTGTCATAATATCGGTGATACTGTAGTAATAGTAATCACTGACACCACTTACAAGTGTCACTATTTTTCTGACTCCCAGATTACTAACACAATTAACAAGTGTTAGTAAAAGTAATTTCTGACACTATTCTAAAGTCAGTAAAGACCATTTTTCTAGTAGTGATTATAGTGTTATCATCATCTTCTTCACTAGCAACATTAACACCAAATCCAGCGATGGACGCATACATTTCATCAAGAAAGGTATATATCTAATAAAGTTGAAGCCTGAAAAAAAATTCAGGAAGATTCATGCCTCGCCACAACAAGGGGCACAACAACATCAAAGTAGAGATTAAGCAGTATTCTCAAAGCTCAAACTCTCAAATCCACCCACCAAAATTTCATATCTCCTCAACAATTTTAAGAACTAAAGATAATTAGGATTTAACATTAGTTTTTTACATAGTAGTTTCATAATTTACAAATCAATGAAGATGAAGATTATGCTAATGAATTCAAATTATACCATACATTCTCTAGATGTTACCAAAAATTTCTAAGTCAATCCCACATATTTCATAATTTTAAGACTAGAAAATATCAATAGTTAGAAGTTTCATTACCTTCAAGTGGAAGATGAAGAACATTATGCAAGTGATTCAGGTTATATCATACATACTCCAAATGCAACTAGAAATTAACAAGTTCATGCGCACATATTTCATAACATTATGATTGAAAAGTTTCACAAAGAGAAATTCTAAATTCAATCCCTTGCATCAAGGCAGTTTGATTGATTTGAGTTACTTTTTGATCAAGCTACTAATATAACATTCAAGTCAGGGATAAAGTAAGTTAAAACTGGGTAGAAATAGCAGTAAAAATTTGTTGCTAAACATGATGTGTATTTTTTTAAGGCAATTTGGAAACACATTTCTTACTAGATATTCTCCTCAACTTGGAGACAAATACAAATATTAAAATGCATATGATCGCACATACTACTTGGAGCTTAGTAAGATTTCATTAAAAGAAGCAATCAAACCACTTATCAATTGTCGCAGTCGTTCTATAAACTAAAATAGCAATATAATACAAGAAAAAGAACATATAGATACTCGGCAAGAGTTCATTAAGAAGTCGCATCACATTAGGGTGAGGAGTTTGCTTTTGATATCTTGCTAGCTGGGGCTTTTTCTTGTCTTTCTACGTATGCCGAGGGAAACCAACCAGCTAGGCCCTTGCATTCACCTTCCGACCATCCAGTAGGAGCCACCTTGAGAAGTTATAACTAAAACGGTGAATTAAAAAAAAGTTGACAGTTCAAAGACCTAAGGGGAAAACTAATTCTTTTACGTAGAGGAAGTGAACTAGTTGTGATCACTGAAATAAAAACATAACTATGGAAGCATAACAAGATATAAATTCACATGTCTATAAGGGTAAACAGGGTGGTTTAGAACTGAGCTAGCAACCCAACTATATTCTGAGTTGCACTTCAATGTAAAAGGGAATATATGGTAGGAAGAAAAAAAACCAACCATCATTTGTTAACTTATTGCTTTTCAATCAAAATTTTAAGAACAAAATGCCATGTGCTTTGAACATCACATAAGTATAAGCATTAGTTCTAAATTCCACATATTATAAGTTGTTAGAAGGATAAGTTAATAGCAGAGTAGAAAAATCTATGTGTTGGTATTTAGAGGGGAAAGTACCTGGCGAACCACAACATAATCATCAATTGAAAGACTTAGCTCTCCATTTGCTTGATCATCAAATGGATGTATAACCTGCAAGATAATGGGATAAATAGAACTTAAAAAAAGCATAACAAAAGCAGCAACAGTAGCAGTAGCATTCATTGTAACCACTATGATCATGGCCAACAAAGATATATTAGAAACAAAATTCCATTTTTACTACGACATTAATATGTACTATACGATATCATGACGATTGGGTTATCAAGAGCTATCAAAGTCTAATAAGTTCTGTATAACTTTATATAGTTATTTTAATTATGGATCAGATTTTAAATTTGAAATTTTGACTGCTCTCCACAAAACATGGCCTATGCACAAGAAAGTCATAGATAATGAGGATCACAAGTGTCCGACATCTTTTGAGTGATGGATTTAACATGAGAGCTTATGGTCAGTCAATTTCCTCTGCCTAGCAATATAAGCTTTCTCGGCAAGATTTATCATCAAATACATAGATTGCCCCCAAGTCACATCCATATAAACATAGTTTTCTAGGTAAACCAAGTAAGGAGAATCATAATTTAGACATAATCATAAAAAGGCCCATCTAACTTAAGAGAAAATCTCAAAAAGAGGGATGTTGAGCTATCAGTCTTGTATCTATAAGCAATATCAAGACTTTACACCACCTCCTACATCGTGAGTGGCTACACAACTTTCAGTGGTTTGTCTTTCTTTGGCATGCCTAACTCAGCTTTGATGTTGCTGAGATATTGACAGTTGAGACACATGATACTTCTAGCTCATGCATTTTATCTAGCTCATCCGACAACTATATCTTTTTTAATTCATTAGTGTTTGCTAAACCTCATGCTCAAAAGTCCTGTTCTCCTAAACAAAGTTTCCTAAGAATGACTTCCTCAGCACCACATTTGGACATTTTTAGAGCAATTTTATTTGGAGGAAAAGAATTTTCAAGGTGTTAACTAATAAATTTTAAAATATAATTACAATTTGTCCTACGATCATATGACAATTTATTTGGGATGAAAGGATACAGACAGACATCTTCCACTTTCAAGACTAATCACTACTTCCGTAAATGTTGTGCAATGATACAAATACTTGACCAGATGGTAGTGATGGTAGAAAAAAATTTATTGCTCCAAAATTAAAATAAGAATGCAATATGTTAAGCAAAAGACTGTGCAACATCAAATTAATTGATGAGTTTGTAATTCAGTAAATTAACAACTTTCATGGTAAAATACAACAAGTTTCTTTTGAAAAAAATAAAAAAAAAATCTTAAAAGACAGCATTCATTTTTGTGCGCATCTTATTTCTTAAGATTTTTCAGGAGGAGGGCAATAGAGGGACTTTCACCTATGCAAGAGAGCAGAAGCCTTACTTTTGCTATAAAGTAGACGTCATTCTGATTAATATGCGTTTGAATCAGCTCCGTTTGCTATAAAGTAGACGTCACACATGAGGCATTTACATCCATTTCCAAAGTCACATGTTGCGAGGAGGACTCATTTGATTGCTCCTCTAGGATCATCTAATTCAAGTAGCAAGGGTTGGAAGAGAATAAAAAGTCACAATTATTCTTTTGCATAAGTGAGACGAAAATGATAAATGCAATATTATCAGCAGTAAACAAGAAGAGAACACTCCAAGGAATAGATAGATGCGGACAAGCAAGTTAATTAAAATGCACAGTTCCAAACCTCCGCATACAACTTCTCTAAAATAGCAATAACGTGTTGATGATATGTTTTCTCAGCATCTACCTGCAAAGGCCCGAGACCAGGAAAACAACAGTAAAACCACTAGCTAAAGGAGAAAGTAAAGAAAGAAATACACTTGACATAAATCTTGACAAGAAGCACAATTTAAGACATAACAAAGCCCAATCATATTGTTTAGAACTACCATTCGTTATTTCGTTATTGTAGCATTTCGAACAAGTGTTGACTTAATTCAACATTGTTGGAAAGATAGGCTTTTAGAAGCGGAAGAAAGCCACTCAAACCAAAGTGATTGTCCTTGTATTGATCAAGGGATGTAAACATATTACATTTGTAGGATGAGTTTTAATCACTCCCCTGATTTATTTGGGTTGCAGTAAAACTAAGCGAGCAACTGTTTGACTTTCAAGCAACATCTAAATCAGCTATTAAAATTCAAATAAAATTATAATAGAACAATAACCACTACTAGAAAAATGGTCTTTACTGACATTAAAATACTGTCAGTAATTACTTTTAGTGACACTTATTAATAGTGTCAGTAATCTGGGAGTCAGAAAATTCGTGACACTTGTAAGTGGTGTCAGTGATTACTATTACTATAGTATCACTAAAATCATAACACCATAATATTAGTAATTATTGATATCACATTAGTGTCTATAATTACTGTTACTATAGTATCACTATTTAATTTATTTAAAAAAATAAAAATTTGAATTAGCTCATTGCGTATTGATTTATTGGTGAAATTAAAAGACACCACAAAGTAACAAAAAAAACTTAATTTATATTATAAAATCTTTCATTTCATATTTAAATATTATTAGTACACATTACAAATTCCAACACTCCAACAAACAAGAGATGAGAAATCCCACTCTCATAACTGAATAATCTAAATTAAATACATAAAAATTTCTGCCACATCCAATCAGATGCCTACTAGTTGTGGCTAAATTTAACATTTCTAGAAGCTAAAATGAAAAGGATGATTGCCTCCACTCTTTGAACATAAGTAGTACAATTACGTTAACACAGCAGTAGCTTCTCCATTCTCCATTCAATAGTGGATGGGTTAGAATACAAGCGAAGTTGAGGAAAAAGAAACTTCAAACACATTGATCAAATCTGCAAATGAATACATGGAAAAGAGAAAAAAAATTGCCTGTTAATTTCCAACCATGAGAGAGAAACAATGGTTAATAGAAATAAACTTTTATCAAATTCACAACACAAAACTCAAACATAAAAAAAAACTTGATTTAACAAAAATAAAAAATGACGTAATTACCATTAAATTGAACTTTATAACTTATAATATGACTATAATTAATCCAATGGCAGTTATGGTTGAGATGATATTTATCCTAATTTATTTCCCACAATTGCAGTTACGGTTGCATACAAATTATTGTGAAATCTATTTACTTAAACTTTATAACTTATAATCTGACTATGGAATGGTTATTTTTATGAATATTGGCTTATAATCCTTTCGTTGCACATGGAAGAAAGAGTAGAAACATGCAGCAATCAGAATACAGAGTCCATGCTTTAAAACAAAGGAAGAAAGAGTAGAAACATGCAGCAATCAGAATACAGAGTCCATGCTTTATAAGCTCATCAAAAGTTGAGAAATATATACAAAAGGTTTAGAGCATACAGATACCTGGTGGTGATGTGTCATGCTCAAAATTTAAACTCGCATACCACCCTGTACAAATATTTGAACATTCAAACAAAGTCATTGAAACTGGTTCTTAAGACAGGAATATGAATTTCAATAATTAACTAAACCAAAATATTAAAAAGCCCAGTTGGCAACAATTTTTTCAAGAAAATATTAAAGGAAAAGAACAAAATAAATAAAATTTTAAGAATATTTGCAACCAAATTCTAAACAACCTCAATCTTAGAAACACAACAACTATGAAGAGATACTCAATCTTGAACCATAAAGAAACACATTTATAAGGCAATATCCTTTTGCAAATTAAGAGATTGGAAATGTTGGATGTAGAAGTACAGAATAGCCTCCAAAATCAAAATTCAAGTAGCTATACCTAAATCCTTAACAGCACCACCAACATAATGATAAAGCTATCAGGAAGTGAGGGCATGTAACATTTTAACTGTACCACATGCATCTCTATAAATATTCCATTGACAGATCTTGCAACCAGAAAACAAACTTGCGCTTCCCATGGAAAGAGCCCATGAAAACCCATATATGTTAGTTCTAAAGATCATTGATTGATTTTTCCAAAGTGAAAGAGAATAAATAGAGCTTCTAAAAAAATAATATTAGAAAGAAAAAAACATAAATATACTTCTTATTTCTTAACTCCCAGTTAACCAACTTACCATCAAGGGAAAAAAAAAAAAGATACCAGCATAATTACAAGATAAAATGCAAGGAAACACACTGAAGTCCCTAAGCGACTAAATAACATTAATACACTTTTTGATACCCTGGAAAAGTAACAATAACCAAAAAAGGGGATCAGCCGACTCTTAAACTAAAATAAAGAAAACCAATTATCATCATCACCTTGAATCAATTCTTCTAATTTTTTGGTTCATCACTAAATTCTCTAATAAAATAAAACCTCTAAGATCACCAATACAATTCAAACAAACTCAATTAATAACCCAATTACAAAATGAAGATGAACCAACTGATGAAAAAAATATTACAGCAAGGTCATCCCAGGTTTCAAAATCACCAATAATTAATTTTTTTAAAAAAAACTCTTGCCTGTCTAATTCGAAGTAGAATCTCTTCTCCCTTTGCCGCTTCTTCTTTTCTTTCATAAAGCCCAGCTCCAACCAAAAACTTCAACCTTAAAGGAAATCAAAATTAGGGTTTTCCATATAGAAAGAAAAAAGTAATTATAAATAAAGATAAAACAAAACCTTTAAATATAGAAGGCAAAATTTTATAGTAAACTAACACAGGTTAAGAAAGTATGCAACTGCATATCCATAGATGAATAAGCTACACAGTATCATAAGAAAAAAAAATGGAATTATATATAATTAAATTGTCTGTCAAATTAAAAATGAGAAAATATTTTTTTTAAAAGAAATTGGAAAATAATCCAAATACATAGGAGAGTGGCAGACCTGTTTACTTATTTCATAGATGTGCATGACTGCTCCCACTTGAGTCCTCTTCTTCGGCAGATTTGCTCGAAATCTTCAGGAGACAGAGACGACATATATTCTTTTCGATAATGAAACAATTGCCCGACCTCCATAAAAGTGACAAGGACATCTGGTATGTGCTCGGTAACCTTCCCCCAGTTCTCGTCTTTTGTCATGTAATAAACTTGTTTAACAATACCAACAAATACAAGTAGCTTAAGGTTTTTAAGATGTTCAATTCCAGTAAGAATCTCCATCAACAGCGGGCAATACCCAATCCACAGTTCTCTAATATCAGGCATCGCATCTTTCTCTATTATAACCGATTTCAAAGCCTCGAAGTTCCAGAGAGTCAACTTTCGGAGTTTTGGAAACCAACCTGCTTCAAAGTGAAAAAGCTCGCAGTTGTACAGCCCCACGAGTCTAAGATCCAAAAAATCTGAGTCCAAGCGAACCGACCTAACCATAATCCCTTTTATTTGGTGAATTTACGGCAGTCGAAGATCGAATTAGCAGAAGAAAACAAAAGTTCAGCTAACAAGAAATCCCGAGAAGTCGAAGCGAGAGGGGCGGTGCGCACTTGAGCAGGGTGAGCAAAATGTGGAGATCTAAAGAGGATCTTCTGAGCTTGTGGCATAGTGGCATGGTGGATGTTTCGTAACCTGATGTAGCTCGTTAGGGTTTCGTATGGTATGGGTCTTAGAATTTGAGCAATGTTGTTAGGATTTCCCATGGCATGGACCCTTGAATTTTAGGGCTCGAGGGGGAGAATTTTTAGAGGTGCGAAGAAGAAGAAGGATCTTGCCAGAGAGATGAGGCGGTTGGCCATAGAATTAGAAGTTAGGGAATTTTATGTTTATGTTGATTTTTGAACATTTTCAACATAAACTAAAATACGAATTTGGCCTGGTGGTTTGTTGTTTGAACATAAAGCACTTCAGTTTTGAGGTCTTAGGTTCAAGTAGCAACTAAAACAAAAATAGACTTTTTTTTTGTTGTTTCTGATACCATAGTGTCGATAATCTCTGATGTTTATTCTACAAACACCATAGAATTAGTAACTTGTGACACTTGTCTGTTAAACACGGAAAATGACCCAAATATATGCAACTACTGATACTTCTTAAAAAAATGTTAGAAGACAAGTGTCAGTAAAAGCCAATTTTCTAGTAGTGAACATGCCATCTTGCATAAAAAATTAAGTTTAATTTGTGAATTTTTTTCTATAGACATGTTAGTTCCTGCTATTGAAATGTTAAAAGCATTGAAAAATTATTCAATAAATTATTCAAACATTAAAATAGAGGACATATTAAAAAGTTTCTAATTACAATGTTAAGATTTCCTATATTTTAGCATTTGCATGTTTTAATTTATTTAAAAGCTACGTCGATCAACTTTGGGCGTGAAGATTTTAGCTTCTACGAGACTTGATTGGAATAAGCACAAGGAAGAGTGTTAAAATATGATGCATCCAACGAAAGACAAGCCACGTGTAGTCTTTTAATTAAGCCAAAGTAGCAGCTCAAACAAATGACACTTGGACCAACATGCAATCATGAAGTGGCCGGAAAAAGGACAAATGCTACTTTGGCTTAAATAAAAAATAACATGTGACTTGACTTTTGCTGGACATGCATCATGTTATTACAAGACACCAGAAATCAGTATGATAGTACTAAAAGTTGACAATAACATGAAGATAAGAGGCAGAATGTCAACACATGCATAGGCACACACAAGAAAGTATTAACTTATATACCATAGCAAAAAGTCTTTGATATGTCATCTGTTGCTGCTGTGATTCAACTGACAGCATGGTAGCTGTTGCTTCTCTACTAAGAGCCATTATTGTAGATTTAAGCTCGGTCAATCTTGCTTCTGCATTTCGAAGCTTCACAGCACTCTCTGCTGATATATCAGATTCTCTAATCTTTGATCGGCGCCTAAATACTTCAGCTGCCTGGTGAAAATATTCAACATAAATCTAACATAATTCTAATCTTGCCTTATACATTCATATGTTAAGTCCCTTTTTTTCTTTTTAAAATCTTTTGACGCATACATAATCTACCCTTGTTCATCATCTCTATTTTGCTCTGTTCAAGTCCCTTTTTTTCAAATCTTAGTTTAAATAAGAAAATTGAATAAAAGTACATTTGTGTAATTAATTAGTATCTGTTTTGCTATGTAAGACTCAGCTATTATTAAACAGTCCCTTAACCTGTTTCGCAGTTTATTTGCTACCTTTGTGGATCTCATAGGCGTTGCAGAATTTAATAATTTTATTCGTCAGAAGAATAGGATATTGGCTTCAATAAATTTAATTTAAACCAACTTTTATTTACTCCATCAATTAATTAATGCCATTTGGTTTTGAAAAATTCAATAATTAAATTCTCACGTTTCATGTGTTTGAAGTTAAATTATTCATTAACTAGAACTCTGTTCAAAATTGACTGTCTTGTGGTTCCCAAATGTAGTTGTAATATTGAATGAAAGTAAAAACTTTCTATGGCGAGTTTAAATCTAAATCTGAACAATGAATTTTGAGTTTCTCAATGCTATTCTAATTACAAAAATTATATTGATTGGTTTATTGTTACAGTTACTAGTCTTTGAAAATGGATAGATTTATTGTTTCCGTGACCAAATTATGCCTGCCTAACGCTGCAACTATTAAAAAATTTAATATTTAATGCACATGTTAAAAGATTTAAAATTTTATGCATTTATTAATTGTTATAATCTAAAAGAAAATTAATTAATTCAGGTCAATCTGAGTTGGTGCATCTGCAGGAGCCTCTTTTTTTATTTTTCGTTTATTGACCATAATGATCTAAGGGGTAAAAATGACATCTCCTTCAACATGACCAGGAGCATGTAAAAACATGGAAACAGAATTTCCAGAAAATGCAAAACGTGGGGAACTTAATTTTTGGCCATGTGGACCAAATAAAAATGAAATAAAAAAGGAAAAGAAGCCCAAAGATTTCTGTATTCGCTGCAACAGCAAATCGACGCATTCTGGATTCAATCGCCACCGATCCAACAACGGATTTCGACTGATGATTGAGTTACTTCGTTGTCAAGCAACTTCATATCACAGTTTTGATTTTGCCGGTGCCAACTACTACCACATTTTTCAGATATGAATTCATCACATAACACGTAATAAATTAAGTACTTTGTATAAGCCACATTTTATTTTATTTCATCATATCCCAAAAATAAAAATAAAAATAAAAACTGTAGTACAGGCGCTTATTATTACAACTAGGATGTACTAATACTTAAATCAAAATTTTAATTTACGGTAAAAAGAATATGCTTAGCAATTTAAGACCATGTGGTTACAAAAAGCTATAAGTCATATAACAGTTGATAAATTAGTTAATTAATAATTACCGGTCAATCTTGTCACATCTCTACACGTGGCAGAATCTTGTTATTCGCTTGTCACTTCAGTTTCTGTTGAAGTCATAGTTCGAAACGTTGGGATGTATGCGAACGCCGTATGATTATTATTACATGCCGGCCAAGAATTCTATTTTTATTATTAACTAATTAATCAACTGGAAATTAAGCTATATCGATATGCATTGAGATTTCCTAAGAATTTACGCAAAAAATTTCTAACACAAAAAATTTTTTACTTATATGAATCCTTTCAACAAACTGAGACAGATAATAATTTACGCCCACAGATTTCATAATTTTGTGATTGGAGTGTTTGCCTAACGACGACTTGAGAAATTCTGAAGTCAGCCTCCTCCACCAAGGGATTTCGATTGATGTTAATTTTATTATTGGAGTTAATTTGTTATCAACCTTTCAAATCTTGTACCATATAAGGAACATGATAATTGATCACTAGAAAAAACCCGATCAAGCCAGATTATAAATGTTAATTAACATATAATTAAGCATTTGTTATTATAGCAACGATCAATAGCATGAAAGTGAATAAATTTAACTAAATGATTGATTAATCAATTAAGTTTCATGAACTTTAATCGAGTTAAAACCAAGTACAATCATCGTTAACAAATACCGAAATTCGGTCAATTGGAAAAAAAAACTAATTCAAGTAATATGTAGTTTTTACATGTTGATCAGCGGAATACAACATTACATTTTGTCATTGACAATATTGCATACCAGTCATCTAAAGCATTACCTCACGAGGTTTTATGAGAAACGAAAGATAAGTGTTTGCTCTGAACAATTAAAGTTGCTGCTACCAACCTCCCCGAAGACCAAGAAGACGGAACAGGAAGCTAATGCATCAATGTCTTCTTCATTATAGCTGCTGTGTAGTTAGGTGTAGTTTCCTTATTTGAAGCTGTCTATACATAGGCTTTCCCCCTGCTTATGTACAAATAAATGAACAACCTTGAAGCTTTATTATTCGAAATAACTTGGGCCAATTGGAGAAGACTTTACAGAGTTTCTCTCACACTTTCTCTCTGTCAATGTCATCTAGAAGTCCCTCTGAAAGCATCTCCCAAAACAGTTAGTCATCTTTTATGCTCTGTTTTCTAGAAACAGAGTCCTAACTAAATTAATTGACTGTACAGTGCATTTTAACATAGCATATTTAACCGTTTTAACAGTTATTTGAACCGTCTTCAGAGTTAACATCAACAAACTCATTCATATTGGTCCAATCTTATGGCCGATATCATATGCTTAATAATGAACGAATGGTGTTGGATCAGTGTTTTGCAGCAAGAGCAACTCGACACAATCTGGATTCAACCTCCTCCTATCTAACAAGGGATTTCGATTTGAGTTACTTTGCGCTCAAGCAAATTCACATCATAGTTTTGATTCTTTAGATGTGAATTCATCACATTACATATATCAGATTAAGTGTAACAAAATTTTTAATTTACTGCGAAAAGAATATGCACTAAAAAATGATTTCAAGACTATTTGACTACAAAAAGCAGCTGTCAGAGTGCTCTAAAAATTTCTGTAGGATATTTTGTAGCTGTTTAATATGTTATGATGGGCCTATAATTCTCAAATTTTGATGCCTCTCAGCGAAAAATATATCAAAGTTACGGATGATATCACGTAAAACATGCATGGCTCAGGCTCAGGTAAGAAAGCCACAGAAACGGAAAATCTCACTGTCACGACTCACGTCACGCATCATTCAAGTGATGGATTTAACAAGACTGCTTATGTTCTATCAAATTCCTCTGCCTCTCAGAAGATAACTTTTCTGGGCCAAATTTATCATCTAAAGCATATTATGCCCCAAAGTCACAGATAAAAAAATGGGGCACTACCGATTATGAAAGAGAACTAGTAGTTCTCAGAAGCCTAAGTCAAATTCCGGTAGTAAGAAGAGAGGCCTTTCTTGAGTTTAGATTATATGTTCGAGTTTTAATAAATGCCTGAGTTAATAATAATAACAACAGTAATAATAAACTAAAAAGCATAATTACTATTGAATGGTAAAAAAAAAAAAAATTGTATGAACTCCAATAACACCCCAGTGGCGAATTTTGGAGAGGGCTAGGCCGGGCTTCTTAGAAAAAAAAATTATTTAATTACAAAATTACCTTTATTGAAACCTATATAAAATTTTTTTATATTAATTAGTTATGATGCCTCTTCAATTATCATTAAATTCTTATCTGTTCATCATTTGATGGATAAATGTGTATTTAAATAATCTTAAATAATGTCTAGAACAAATATTTTGAATGGTAAAGCTCATTATGTCTTGCATTACTAGATGTATCTATAATTTATTATTTACAAATTATATTGTATGATAAATATGTATTGAATTTTTTTTTTTTTAAAGTTCGGCTCACTCAGAAAAAAAATGTTATTAGCTTCGCCACTGCACAAACCTAGAATAGTAATTATTCCTTATTATATTGACTGCACCAGGCAATAAACTAATAAGTTCTCATCAGTGGTTTTTAATCTTTTTAATTCTTTTTACCGCACACCTGATCAAGAATTCTATTTTGTTAACTAATAAAAAAAATCTTAAAAAACGTGTTGACTCGGATAGCCAGACCAGAAATCTATGACAATAATTAGCTTTGATGCTGGGAATCTATTAATTTCTGGCCGTATTGACTCCACCAGTGAAGTTTTTAAAATAACAAGTTCCCATTCTCGGCTTATAATAATTTTAGAATAATGACTTATTTGTAGAAGAATTTATTATTTCCCATTAATATCAATATTGAAGTGGCATGGGTCAAATCTCAATTGCTTGAAGAATCTATTTATTATTATTAATAATATTGAAATGGGGTGGGTAATGGTTCACTCAATTAATATGTGGGGAATTAAATATTACCATCCAAGGTAGAATTGTGGAAAATTAAAGCAAAATGAGAAATATGGAAAGGAAGGCTGAAAGTAAGGCATGATGAAAGGCTTTGAGAAGGCTGAAGACCACCAAATAAGTCAACTGAAAGCTAGTTGGGGCCAGATATATATGTTAGATGTGTTTGTTATAAATAACAGAGAGCCCTTTTGTTAGCTATAGTTATGGAGACAGACAGAGTTGTGTTTTTTTAGTAGTTAAAGATATAGCTAGAATGGGTGGTTCAAAATCCAAAATGGTGACAATGTTAGTTTTGTTATTAATAATATTAGGGGGGGGGGGGGGGGTGAGGGATGTTTGGAGCTTGAGAGATTTGCTCTTTTGCGGCTTAAACATTTCTTCAATTCTCCTTATTAGGTGGTTCAAAATCCAAAGTGCGCGAGGCTGAAGAGGCTTTTCATCAAGCATTAGTAAATTGAAATCTCTTCTTGAGCTTTATCTCTATAACTGCTCAAACCTTGAAAGTTTTCCAGAAATCATGGAGAAAATGGAACGTTTAAAGATATAAATTTAGCAAGGACGGCCAATTACAGAGCTGCAATCTTGATAGCCTTCGGGATAACATTAGCAATTTTAAATCTTTGAGGTACATCTCTACTAATGGATCAGCCATTAGTCCTCTGTCGCAGGTTCGGTTGTACTTAAATATCTATCATTTTCTCAATGCAGAGGTTTGGTATCATTGCCTCCAATATTATTGTCAGGTTTAGTTTATCGAATTTGTTACAGCTAAATTTAAGGGACTATGCTATAATGGAAATTCCCCAAAATATTGTTTGTCAATCCTCATTGAAAATTTTAAATCTAAAGGCTTGTTTGTTAACTACTTGAAGTATGTAATTAATGCTTTTTTTTGTGTAATTTATGTTTGATTTTGAGATATTTACGTTTGAATTAAAAAAAAAAAACTTTTGTTACATTTATCTAAATAAGAAAAAGGCTGAATGAGAAGTAAATAATCTCCTTTTTCATTTTAACTTAGAAAAACATAAATGTTAACTAACTATGTTTAAGAAATTTTTTATTTATGAAAAGAAACCAAATACTACTTATATTCATATATCAAAAAATAAAAAACAAACATATTATTCATACGTGCACGTACAAACTCATTCAGACCTCTGCTACATACAAATCCATTTAGATTTCAAACAAAAAAATAAATACTTCCTAAGTGGGAATAACTTTGAGAGTTGACTTGCAAATGTCAAGCAACTTGCAGGGCTAGAATATCTTGACTTGAACGGTTGCAATGATTTCTCATCATTGAGAGTTTATCATTGTGCTTCATCATCATCATCATCATTATTAATAAAAAGGTAAGCAATTAAGAGTCAAATTAAACCACTTGAAAATCACTCATCCACACTTTTGGGACATCATTATGCTCATTATTTTTATTCCTTATCTTCATTGTTTTATTTGGTAATTATTACCATTAGTAAATAAAGGGATTAGTTGATTATTGTGAACTAACTAAATGGAGCTCACCCTTAAATGTCGGCTTCTATCAGGGAGGTGCCTGAGGGTGAATAAATCAACTAATCCCATAAATTGTTGATGTAGGGTCCTAACAAATCCGTAGAACAGCACACAGCTCGAAAACATATTTGATCCACACAGTGAAGATGATTCAATATTAAGCATGTCATATAATCTGGAGTTGGATATTGGACCTATTTGATGATAATGAGTTTCTTTCAATCTCAATCTTTATCTTCTTCGCAACATGACTAGCCATTGCGCAAATTCAAACTCTGACAATGATTTCTCAATCACTTTATAAGACGATGAGCGTGTATGTATATATGTGTGTGTGCGCGCTCGCATGTGTGTGTTTGTGTATATATAGAGAGGGAGAGAGAAATCACACGTATGTGCTTTCCTTTTGTCAATAAGATATGCAAAATAAACTTCCTAATAAGTGAAGGCATAGTATAAATACTTACACTCTCATATTATTTTGTTCATCAGCAGCTTGATTATTTTATATGCATCTTTGATATTAGTTTTCTTTCCCTATAATTGCTATTATCTTTGAACTGGTCATGATTTGCCTATAAGATTTCTCATGTTTTTTTTTTAGGTGCAAAGGATTTTGAATTTAGTGCACAAGCAGTGGAAGCTAGAAGGCAAATTATAAAAAAGGACAAAGATCTATAATTAGCTGTTATGGGATGTCATATATCATATTGATGGTAACATTATATATACATACATATATATATATATAAAATTAATGGGGTCGGATCACAAGCCCATTAATAATCATAGATTAGATTATATCCTTCAAACCATGTGCTATGAAGTAATTTCACAAACACTTGTTGAGCGTTATTGAATCAGTAGTTCCCAGTTCAATACAATGTAGGTTTACTATTTGAAGAAAATGATTATGGTGTGTGCATTTTTCATAAAGCTAACTACTGAATTTACCATTGAAACTTGCAAAATGTAACAGAGAGATGCAGATAGCAGCCACGAAACACTAAGATTGAAAATCAGGACTACTGAATTCTATTAAAAGCCCTTAAAATAGACAACAATCATCCTCAAATGTATATACTTAAAGTAAGAAATATTAATCCTAAAGTTATGCATTAACAAAACTATTGAATACTTATCTTTGGCTATATATTTTTAATTGTAGCTCCCTACTTTGTTCTAAGAACTAGGCAAAAGTAGCATATCTTCAATCCAATCAGCATATTTACCGCTCATCTTCTCCAGTTCTTTCCGCTTTGATTTGCATTTCATACCCTGCACTTGCTGCTTAGAAATAGTCATAGTTTGCACATTGACATTAGAAAAAGTACTTGAAACAATCATTGGCATAGCATGGGATTCCATTGAACAAACCAAATTGGGAATCATTTTTCCTTACATTAAGCTGACATTCGTACCTGCTAGTCCATGAGCAAAGTTGATTATATTTCTACACAGGCAGCTCCCCTTATCTCTCGGATCCGATATAGCTTTGTTTTCCCATCACCAGCTTTGGATTCATTCGATCACTGATGCTCCGAGTTAGCAAGCCCCTTGTTGTGATCCCATTGAACAGACCCGCTTCTGTTATCCACAGAAGATCCAGCACACAAAATGCCTATCACCGAACTATTCCTAAACTGAGTGGAAACTTCCGCACATCTCTCGGCATTTACATGAAGAAATCGACACGCACCCTCATATTTGCAAGTTTTCTGATAATAGAACGGTCTACAAAGCCTCATTTCGTTAGGCAATCTAGTCTATCCATTCCTAGCAAAGTGACATTGATTCCCGTATTTGTAATTGCCTAAGTGGGGTTTTGGCAATAGCCTGGTCTTAAAATTACCACCCATTACTTTGTTCAATGCCACTGGCATCCTCTGATTAGGAACATTTTCACAATTTTTAGCCCTGTTAGTCGAGTCACATTCAACGGGATAGTGAGGCAGTATTTCACTAAAATATTCAATTTGACTACACATATAAGAATTTGAAATCACTTTTTCTTGGAATATTTAATGACCCCAGGTGAAAGTTTTTGAATGGAAATTATTTAATTTGATTTGTTTTCCAACAAATTCAAGAAACCCCAGATAGTAACTAAAAAGAAAATAAAAATCAACCAATAATACGCAATGGGTTTCTTTCTTTTTGCTTTTGGAGGGCCATGGAGATCTGGAGTGGGCTGTAAGTAATAGCCTTTATCACTGGAATGACAGATTTGCAGAAGATGATACATGGGGAAGGATTGGGCAAGCATAAAAGTGATTTTACCTGTTGTGATTAAGGCTTCACTTAGTATAGCATAGAGCTTTTTTAGTGTAGCATTTTATAAGTAGATTTTTTTCTTAAATTATTATTTATTTGGTTGTTTTGTTCAGGAGAGCTTTTAAAGCTCCAAAATCTTCGATCAGTCATTTTTTTTTTTGGTAAGTAAAACTTTAACAAAAATTTAGTATTCACTTGATCGTTTAATAGAGTTTTAATTAGAAGTTATATAAAGTTCTTTGATTTTTTTTATCAGTGCATCTTTTTATAACTACAATTTTTATTTTTTTAACAAAAATTAATTTAATAATATTAGGAATCTCAATATTTGAGTTATAATATCATGTGTCACTCATTTATTAAATGACAGATTTAATAACTTATAAAATTATTTAACTCACATCCAATAAGCTAATGTCACTATAAGAAACACTCAAGTTGAAATTTAGATGTTGGGTTGGGTAATATTACTCTTATTTAGTTGTTTATGAGAGCTTTCTTATACAAACTTATTTTTATATAAATTGGTATAATCTAGATTCATTAATTAGATGAAAATACAAATTAATAACAATAAATCATGTGTACTAAGAGTTATTTAATCTATTTAATTGAATTATCCTACGTTTTTTTGTACTAAATAAATTTATATAAAAATTAATAATTTTATTTTTAGATGTGCAACTAAACTTTTAGTCTCTTATTCTTCGTAAAATTCAAATTCGAGTGGCTCATCAAATAAAATTAAAACTATTGGTTAATCAAATAAAATTATTTGAAACCATTGCTATGGTAGCTGGAGCACTTGAAAGTTGAAACTATCGACGCCATGAAATTTACCAGTGAAAAGTGTTTTAAATGTCTATTTTATAGATTTTTTAATAATTTTTTTATTTACCATTTTACCATCCATCGTAAAAGTGTCGCATTGATATTGAACAGTTTGGGGTATGTTTGTAATTATACGAAGGTAAACTAATCGCAAAATTCATTTGGCTTGGACTCGCTCGTCTTTGCTCTGTGTATGGTTATGGCGTTGCATTTATCATCCTCTCCACTCCTACTGACCCTACGCCCCTTCTCCGTGTCTCCGATAAACAGTGCTCAATTAAGGCCATCAGATTATCCCGGAACCACATTGATCCAACGGCTCACAATGACCGACAACCTCACCATCTCCCTTTCAAGCTCCCTCTTCAACTGGCTTCTGCTTCCGTCGTACTCTTTCTCGGATTCGGAGTCCGTATTTGCTCGGCCGGCCCCGCACAGCTCCCTCTCGCTCCAATTGTCACCCAACAAGACCAATTGCTTAATCAAGGCACAGAACAAGAAGATGATAAGAAATTGAAACAAGAATTTGAGAATTGGAAATCGAAAACGTACGCATTGACCGTGCCTTTAAGGGTTGTTTCTCTTCAGAATTCAATGCCTCAATCTTGGGTTAAGGATTCAAATGGAAGGTAACATCTTTGTCTTTGACCCGGCAATTTTATTGTCTTACATTGAAATTTGGTAATGTAATTTGTTCTCTATCTGTATTACCCGATAATTTTTATTGTCTATAAACTCAATGATAATATCTTCTGCAAATGGTTCATCAAACTTCTTTGTTGTAGTCAAATGTACACTAAGAACATTGAGAAGCTATGCCACTGTAGCATGTAGAGATGGCACTTAATAAGTGAGTTGCTAGGATGTGAACTTGAAAAATTAAATATTGTCTCCTTGGGTATGCTAGCTCGTAAGTCAGGATTAATATTAAAACTTAAGATACTATAACCACGAGAAGCTATTGACTGCCAATTAAAATATCCTTTAAAATGTCTAGGAAGTTATGAAGGTGGAGTTATCTTCCGATTTCTAAGGCCACATGGTAGACATCATCCAGGATTCTAGGAAAGTGCAGTTAACTTCTTGCTCGATGCAAATTAATAAATTTGGTCAATGCCACTGAAACCTGCTAATTGACGTCACAATGCGACATGAGCACTTCAAAATGGGACAGGTGGTCAGTAGCACTAAATTTTTCTTGCCTAAGATTGAGCAATTGGTCTAACTACTAACCCCCATTGTAGGTTGATCATTATTTTTTCAATTATGTTCAGTTTGACCTAAAAAGTTACAGAATCTTGAGATGAAATTTTGTCGCTGAACACTGTCGATGTCGTTTAGCATAGCCAACTAACTTGAGTTTGGTAAAACAAACACACAGTGTGTCTCATGTCTCACAATTCAAATTATCATCTGTAATGATGGAGAATTTTTCCAATGTATGAAGTATGCTTTGATTACGTGGGTTACCTTGGAGAAGGTATCTAAAAAATAAAGAATATCGGGAGAAAATAGTTCAGTAGTTTATTATTCTGTAGTCAAGTTTTGTCTCGAAAATTGTTCAAATTTAAATGAACAAGGACAGGGGATCTTCATTCTTTTTTCCCTTTTTTATACCAAGATATCTCTCAACCTTTATATAATCCCCACTGGATATCTGCTTCTAATAATTAAAATAAAAATTTCACCCACACAAATAAATACTGACCAAAGCTCTAACAATAAAAAGTAACATCTTTAGTCAAGTAATTTACAGTTCCTCATCATCTTAATGAGACTATTAGTACGTTCCAAAAACATAATAAAACTGGTTTGATCCTGTTTATTGATGTTTAAATGTTGTTCATTGTGACATGTAGAAATGATGAGGCGAAGTTTATTTGGTCAGCAATTAATAAGATCTTGTTTGAAGTTGTTTTCTGAAATGAACTGCCAAATGGTAGTTTTTTTGGGGCATTTGATGGCTCTTTTTTCCTCATTTTAAACATGTGCCTGCTTGGAACAGGAAGGATGAGGCTGCAGAGTTGTTATATATTTTGACATGCTCTGGTCATTGCACAATTTGTTCACACTGGAAACTAGAATGAGAAATTTGTTGATGCTGTTTTGAGAGATCTGCATTCTATACACAATAACATGATTAATGAAAATGGATTGTAGGACTGGAAAGATCTGTGGCAGCATGAGCTCGCAGGACAAATTTCAATGGTTAATTCTCCTTGAGAGGTTATTGGTTTAGTTTTGAAGTATAGGGGAGCATCATACAATTCAAACGATATTGATTCGCAAGTTGCTGGTGGGAAGATTGCTGTTCAGCAGAATCTGGCATTACTGGCAAACCAGGTACTCTCAAAGAAATGATATCTGGTCATTGCATGTTATTGCCTGACAGCTGATTTTGTTTGTAAAAGTCTGCTTCTTCATACATATGAATGCATATGTTAGTGTTCTCTTCTCCTTTTCATACATATGAATGCATATGGTAGTTCTTTTCCTTTTCAAACATATTAATACATATGTTGGTGTTCTCTCCTGAGATGGATGCAATAAAGGCTTTTCTGAAGAAATGGCAAGGGATATGAGATTCTGTCTCATAAAATCAACAAAAACCCAAAACAATGAAAACCCATAATAATGTGGTGTGGGTAAATTGGTGCCATTTGGTTCGTTTCCTTGATGTGAATACGCATGCAATAGTGACTGACAAAATGAAGTGACAACAAGAAGTCAGTGTCCTTTGATGGATGCAGTTTTAGGCAGAAATAGGTTTGTAATTGACCAAATTTGTCTGGCATGACAATTTCAAAAAAATTAAATTATGTGGTTATTAGCTGTAATGAAGGGGGATAGTAGGTCCAATCAGGTGGATCCAGGAAAGTTCAACAAAGTTCTGGTATGGCGTAGTGAAATTGGTTTGTGCAACTCAAGAGTCTTTCAGGTGAACGATGATGGGTTTTGATTTATAAATGTTATAAATCTACTGTACATATTATTCTAGTAGAATCATCTATAAGTTCTAGATATTGAAATTGTCTACCTTGTTCAGATTGAGTTAAGGGCACATGTAATATGAAAAATAGTTGTCGCATCTTTTAGGTTACCTAACATTTGATCAATCCTATTATGAGGGCTTCAAGATGTCTAACAATGTGTGGAATGCCCATGCTCCTCCCCATTGTTTATCTTATATAATAATTTGTTTTAGATGCTAATATCTTTGTCGATACCGGTAACAATATTACAATATCTGCGTTTATTGGGTTTTACATAGGTTCGACTGTTTGACAGTACACACTATCTGAAGGCATTTGGAATTGGAGATGTATGGATTGCTGTTGGGTGGAGTAGTGATGTTCTTCCTGCTGTCAAACGTATGTCTAATGTTGCAGTTGGTGTTCCCAAGTCCGGTGCTAGCTTATGGGCCGATCTTTGGGTATACCCATGCCTGCCATTCTACTTCAATATTCACATTGTTATATCCTTCATATTAGCGATCAGTAAACACGATAATGTGACTAATAAGTTCGTATTCTCTTTATAGGCAATCCCTGTTGCCTCAAGACTTGAAACAAAATAAATTGGAGGGCGAGTCAGAGGTCCATCTCCATTAATCCATCACTGGATAGAATTCTGCTTGCAAACAGCGAGAGCATTGACTTTCAAGCAAGAGGTTATCCCAGGCGCATCTCCCTCTGCCCTTGAGAGTACTCTGGTTAAGTTGGCTGAAGAACTTCTGAAGGGTAAACCAAGTCTGGATACTAACTTAATTGCTGGAGTACCCCTGGCTGAAATTCTGGCCAGATGTGAGTTTTTGGAGCCATTATCTGAAGCTACTTTGTCAGATTATGAGTGGCTGGTTGCTAATCTGCAAAAACCTGCTCCTGTCTTGATGAAAAGGGTGCAAGGTTACTTGTAATCATTAATCTTTAGCTAAGGGTACATTGAAAAGTTAATGGCACTGCATACCAGTCATTATAATTGGGTCAGGGCAATTAGGTCAGAGCATAACTTCATTAGGAAAAGAGGCTTCAGGTATGTTAAATATTACAGGATGTACTGAGATGGCTGAAGTTCTCGAGGTTTTACGAGGAATGAAAGATGAGTGTTTGTTTGAACAAAGTTGTTGCCAATCTTGCAGAGTTCGAGAAGAAAGATCACGAAGCGAATGCCACCGATTTCTTCATCATTGTAGCCTCCATAGTTGAAGTTTCCTCATTTGAAGCTGTTTATGCATATGCTTTTTCCCTTCTCACGTACAGGAAATTGAAGAATTAACCAGATGTGATATGCTGAAAGAGGGAAGTTTTCTCCCTTGAATGTGGCCTTGTGATTTGTCTTGAAGGAATAGGATGATCACTGGCAAGAACCCTATCAAGGTAGATTTTATGGTGTTAACATATTTTTGAGCATTTTGTTACATCAGCAATGATGCTTTCATAGCATGAAAGTGTTTAAATTTAACTGAATGATCTTGATTAATCAATTATGAGTTTTAATCGAGTAAAAACTAAATACAATCATCGTTAACAAATACTGAAATTGGGTAAATATCATCTTGATATTGAAGAATTTGAAAACACAATCCACACAGGAAATCACCCTTCGCGTGGGGATGGAGATGTTTACTGCAACGAAATCGAATATGTGCAAGGTGTTGTACACTGCTCTTTGGGTTATGGTGGGACTTGCGATTTCATGGTTGCCCTGAAACAATGGAAAAAAATTAACATATCCTCCAATGCATGAAAATGGCTGGACTAATTCTGATTACCTAATTGACTCGGGATCAGGTGGCAATAATAACAGTTTATTAACATTGCACAGTCCGAGTACTTTTTCCAGGATCAGATACGACGTGGTCTAATGTTGATAATAATAGTCTATTAAATGACAAATCATTGTTCTTGGGTGTTGATTTCAGAAATAAAATACATTCTGAGAGATGCTGGTCTACTATTGCAAGCCCCCAGATTTAAGAATCTTCTGATGATAATTTATCACCTGCAATTGTGCCGGAAGATTCAAGTAGCACTGAAAAAGATGATAATTTAATTGATATGGACAGTTTCCATATCACTTTTAAATCATCCTATGTAATTGTGATGTTAGGAAGCATTAGTGATCTATATGTGAACTATTATTGGCACCATCGGTGGTTTTATCTTGTTAAAATATGGATTACTTCCAGTTACTATTTTGTAGTACACAATTTTATTCAATTAACATATAGCTTAAGATTCTAAAGTACAAATTTTGCAGTTGGTGGTGCTTTCAATGTTTCCCTGAAACATAGCAAAAGAACGTACATATTCTTGGTATGAGTTAGATTTTTAGTGATTATCTAATTGACTGGGGTGACAACAATAGCACAACGTAGAATTCAATAATAAAATTCTCCTGTTTAATTTGTTTTAAGTTAAATTATTAATTACTTAAAACTCTGTTTTAAGTCTTTAATTTTATGTCTTGGCGTTTATGCAGAGTTGGATTCTTGAGTGAGTTGGACATGACCTACAATGAGAGTGACAGTAAACAAACATTAAAACGTGTGGACTCCGGTGGCTGCCCTGCAAGTCTACAACTCTACAAGAATAATTTCTAGCCCAGTTGACTCCACTAACTAAAGTTTTTTAAAATTTAAAAAAGTACATAGAATTCCACAACAAGCAAAACGTGTGGAATTTAATTTTTTGCCGTGTGGAACAAAATACAATTTAGCAAAAAAGGACAAGAAAACTGGTAAGATTTCTAAATGAGTGGAAGGTGATCCATATTTTACTGAAACGATTTGCCCGAACATCACGACGATTGATTTTTTTTTTTTTAATAACATCAACTTCCATATCTTTCTAACCCCCATAATATACTCACGTTCAAGTCTATCTTGCTAATTTAAAAAAAGAAAATCAAATCAACACCAAAACAATGAAAAGTTGAAAATTTTCATCCTGATTTGGATAGATTACGTGAATAAAATTGAAATTTTGATTTAATTTTTGTTTATTGTTAATTCTCAGGCTATCTTAATTTCAAGAATTTAGAATGTTAATTTGGTCATGGATTTCAACCCGTGAGTGTCATATTCTAGACTTAATGGTACCATTCTTTGATTGGGGGCAATGACTCTCACTCCTCTTGTAAAAAAATATTTTCAACTATTTTGATGACTTAAAAATTGATAGATTTATTGTTGTCATGACCAAATTATTCATTTTAATGAAATATAATTAATGCATCAAAGTTACAAGGTTTATGTTCTATCTTACCTCTGTTTCTTTTTTTTTTTCAGTTATCAGCTATGCCCCTGAGGCATTTTGTAGAGTATAGCTTCTGCTTACCTCTGTTTCATTTTTTTTAATAAAAAAACAAGGGAAGGTTTTTCCGAGTCATCCATTATTTGATTTCCGTCAATCAAGAAAACGACCAAATTAATTTCTCTCCAAAATTTCCAAAAGCTAGAAAATTTTGTTATTTGAAAATAACATCATTAATTATAGAGTGGATCAAACCGCGTTATTGTCTTTCATGAAATTGATGTCTTTTTAAGAGTCAATACTTTTTATTTACGCAAACCAGTCGACATCATTAATTATGTTATTTTTATATAACAATTTATATATATATCAAGAAAGCGACAAAATTTATTTCTCATGACTTCCAAAAACTAGAAAAACAACATCATTTATTATTTTTTTGCAACCCTAATTGACATCAACTTTAACTTTATTATGTTATTATTTCAACCCCCCATTATGACCTTTCTAATCCTCCATTATGCATCTTTTATAGTGCAAATTTAATTGCACATCTAAATAAATTGATTATTGTCACTCCACCACCAATATTTCAAATAGTCACTAGTCCATTTCTGCCTTTAATTTTCCCTTAAGTTTAACTATTGACTGTTTTTAGCATCTTAAAATATACATTTATTCCTTGATTATGTGATAAAATTATGAAAATACCCATTTTAGCTTAAATTAATTGGAATAACCATAAACATAACTTAAATTAATAGAACAAAATTATCAAGTGTATGTTCTTTCTTACTTTTTGAAGAATTTAACATATATAATGCTATACTATTAATAAATTTATCATTTAATATAGATGTTCAAATATTTTATATATTTATTAATTGTTATATAGTCAAAGGATGAATGATTTTTCAGGTCTACATGAGTTGGTGCATCTGCAAGACTCAATTTTGACAACAATGATCCAAGGGGTAATTTACCTTGGTGTTTGACAAACATAACCTCTCTTCATGATTTACTTCCAATCTACTTACTGTAAATATCTCCTCATCTCCTCTCATTTATATGATAACCCTTGAAGATCTCACATTTTCAAACGATCATATTAGGGTTTTTATTATTAGCATCATTGTGTCAATAATATATGTTGCAATAAGATTTTTTCAGACCAATTTCCTTCTTCAAATAATAGTGGAAAAGTATTAATTTAAAAATAAAATGAATATGCATTGATTATAGCGAGAGTTTCTCCAAATCAACTCCCTTATTCAAATAATACAGAAAAAATAGTAATTTAATAGTAAAATTAACAAGTGTTGATTATATATCCTAAGTTTCATCGATTATGTGATCAAAGTGGCATTGTTGATTTATTTCTTGTTCAATGTTAATTTTTAGATTATCTAAATTTCAAGGATTTAAAATCTTTGTTCATGGATTACACGCTTATTAATTTTTCTGCCATTGACTGTCATATTCTAGAGTTAATGGTATCTTCCTTGATCAAGGATAATTACTCTCAATTCTCCTCTTATAAATTCCTCTTCCGTTAACATCACTAGGAGTATGTTGATCTCTCAAACGTTAACTTCAGTGAAGAGTTTCCAAATTGATTGTTACAAAAGTACAAAACAACACAAAAACTAGACACACTTGATCTGTCTAATAATTCTCTTTCGGTAAAATTAATTAATTTTAGGGGAATATTCGACCAACCTATATAAATTTAGATTGATCATTAATTAATTGGACGAAAAAAGTACTTGTGCTTTTGTGGCGACAATTGAACCAGAGAAAAGAAGCTGTAAAGATTTGGCAGTAGTAAATTGTTAGAAAGACATAAAGACAAGTTCCCATTATTATAATTTTTTCAAAAAACTATTTTACAACACAGGCACCTGGCCAAAAATTTTATTTTTCTAACTAACAATAATTGAGTAGCTGACCGTATTGACTCCACCTACTTGCTAAAGTAAAAAAATAGAAATAGAATTTCCACAAAATGTCAAACATGTAAAATCTAATATTTGGCCGTGTGGAACAAAATACAAATGAAAAAAAAAATAGAAAAAAGGCCTAAAGACTTTTAAAATGTGTGGAAGTCTTTCGGCCCTTTTATAATGGTGTGTTTTTCAAAGGAACAAATAATAATAATTATATGCATACATGGTGTGGTACATAGAGCACGTTGAATTCCACACTATAACATAAACCCAGAAAGACAAGTAATAACTCAACTGATATAAAGACAAAAAGAAGATAAAATGATATAGAAAAAAGAATTTCAAAGAGACAGCTACATACGATAGACTGAAACCACTTGATCTGCTCATTGATTGCAGCCTTAAACTTACAAATAGTTACTGTACGCTAGTGCTCTAAGAAGTGAAAATGATGCGAGCCCTGATTCCCTTTTGACTTCCATTTATTGTCAAACATTCTAGTAATACAAAAAATTGTTTAGATATCTTGCTATAAATATAGCCGTTTGACTGTCATAATAAAGTCACAAATAACCATTCATATTGATCCACTGTCACACAGCATGCTTTATGCATACAACAGCTATACGTATACCAACTCCTAACCTTATTAATACATTTGGCAAAAACTTAAGAAGAAAACAATTTCTCCCTCTCTTCTTTGAAATTTCACAATAAACCAGCACATTGTAAACGTTATGTTGTAACCTTATGATAAATGCTCTGGACTCCAAATGAATTTTATATATGAGGGTTTGTTGCAGTAGATATGTTGACTTATCAAGTATGAATCATTGTCTAGAAGAACTATCTTTAGATAAAAGAATATTAGAACCACTCTAGAATATCTTTAGGCTGCTGGTTCTAACAGGAATCTGCATGTGGCAACAGTTGCCAGATCCACAATTCCCCAACTTGAAATACATAGTTGCACACTGTGAGATAGTGCTGCAATCTACTGAGATCTAACTTATATGGTACTTTAAGCTACTAATGTTTGCATATTTCTACATGTTAAATTAACACTACCATCTATAATCACTCCAAAAGGACAAATGATAAGCAGCTTTTGGCTACTTATTACTAGCATCCACAATTAATTTTTGTTCAGTAATCAGCTTATTTTAAAGAAATTGATTTAGTCAACAACAAACACTATAATCCTTGAAATTAGTTCTTGTTCTTTGTAATTTTCTATGATCTTTCATACATCAATTAATCTGCAGTGCTAAGATGAGGTTTTCAGAGAATTGGGGGTGAACTAGCTAGGTGGTTTACTGTTAAAGATATAGTTGCAGCTGAGCTAAACAGAGTAGCTGGAGGTTGCTGAAGCACGTGTGAAATAAGCAGAGCAGATGGTGCAAGCTGAAGCTGATGTGTCAGACTGAAGCTGACGTGTCAAGAAGAATATTGTGCATGAATACTCTGTTATAACTGCCTGACATGTGGCAAGTGCTAATAGGCTGAACTAAATCTAAGTTGTTATTAGTTAGATTAATAGCTGATAGAACTAGAAATTGAGCTAAATAAGCTCATTACTGTAATCGATTCTTTTCTTAATAGAATCAAGAAGTTTCCATTTATATTCTCTCTGATTTTCTTTGTTTCCAAACACTTTATTACAAAATCTAATATTTACAAATATTCCAATTTGTAAGCTGAATTAATTGAATCATGAGAAAACAATGTGGTCATAGCTCCTCAATATGAGATGATTTCGGAGAGGCACATTGCTTTCAAGTGAATTTGATCCATTAAGAGATGAAGTGGAATGAAGTGGAAAGTTTAAATAACAAATCCTTGTTCTTGAGTTTTACGACGTCGTTACTCCTTCAAGTGGCAGATTATGCAAGTGAATGCAGAAACACAATGCATCATCCGCGGGGATGATACATCAAAAGGCGGGATTTGTTTATGCCTGCAGATTAGCAATTTCACTCATATGCTAATCAACACGAAATTATATTGAATTATTAACATTCATATTCCTAATAAAAATTATTTTCCATCAGTGTTCAAAATTTTCACTTATAGAAAATGCATTTTACGTGAATACTAGTTATTGTGTAAATTTGAATGATAGCGAAAAATAAACCTATTTGAAAATTGTAAGGGTGTGTTGGGATATTTTACAACTGTCAGAATCTGGTAGGATATTGCACCATTTGCCCAATATTTTTAGACGTACTCTAACCGGTATTCAAGATAATTAAAAGTTACAGCGTGGCAAAATAAAAAAAATTAAATTCGTAATTTGTAAACGAATTTTCCTGACATGTATAGTAGATGAAGTTGTTGATCCTTTCTATGGATTATTTCAGCTCTGGTTGTTGGTCACCGATGAGCCGAAGTCTTATTTTAATTTTATTTAAACTCATCATAAGATTCGTGGAGCACCTAACTAACTTAACTGACTGCGCAGAGCATGTCAACATGGCATATTTAACCATCATTCAAGTGATGGGTTTAATAAGACTGCTTTTGTTCTAACAAGTTCCTCTGCCTCTAAGCAAAATTACTATTGAAGAGCCAAAAAGAAAATGAAAACGTGTGAGCTCCAACAACCACCCCACAAATTCAATGACGATGCTCGGAGAAAAAAAAATTATTTAGTTAAAAAATTACCCATATTGAAACCTGTATAAAAATTTTATATTAATTAGTTATATTTCTTCTTCAACTATGATCAAATTCTTATTTGAGCTCATTATTTAATGAGTAAACGCATATTTTAATGATCTCAATTAATATTTAGAACAAATATTTTAAGAAGTAAAGCTCATTATATCTCCCATTATTAGGTATCTCTTTGATTTCTTATTTACAAAATTATATTGTACATTAAAAATGTATTGAATTAGAAGAAAAAAAATTCTACTCACTCAAAAAAAAAAAAAAATGCTGGTAGCTTCGTAATAATTACTGTATTGACCGCACCAGATAAAGTTTTGTAAAATAATAAGTTCTCATTAGTGGTTTTTAATTTTTAATTTTTTTTTCCAGTACACCTGATCAAGAATTCTATTTTGTTAACTAATCAATTGCAAAGCAAAAGTGTTGAACAGTACAAAAAAATTGAAAAAAACACTTAAAACGTGGGGTGGGTAACGGTTCACTCAATTCGTTAGGTAGAATTGTGGAAAACTAAAGCGAAATGAGAAATATAGAAAGAAAGGAAGAAAGTTAAGACACGAAAGATCTGCAGTGAAATTGATAATCATGTTTGATTCATCCTTCTATGAATTTCTAGCTGTATTGACCCCAACTGCTAAAGGTTTGTAAAATAAAAATAAAAATAAAAAACTGGAATTTCAACAAAATTCAAAACGTGTGAAATTTAGTTTTTGGCCATGTGGAACAAAATGTAAATTAAGGAAAAAAAGTATAAATCTCAACTGCTACGAACCTCCCCAAAGGTCAAGAAGACAGAACAGGAAGCTAATGCCATCAATGTCTTGTTCATTATAGCTGCTGGGTATTTAGGTGTAGTTTCCTCATTTGAAGCTGTCTATACATGGGCATTTCCCCTGCTTATGTACAAATAAATGAACAACCTTGAAGCTTTATTATTCTTGAAGCCTTATTATTCGCAACAAAAAGGGATTACTAATTGGAGAAGACTATACAGAGTTTCTCTCACACTTTCTCTCCGTCAATTTCATCTAGAAGTCCCTCTGAAAACATCTCCCAAAACAGTTAGTCATCTTTTATGCTCTGTTTTCTAGAAACAGAGTCCTAACTAAATTAATTGACTGTACAGTGGATTTCAACATAGCATATTTAACCGTTTTAACAGTTATTTGAACCGTCTTCAGAGTTAACATCAACAAACTCATTCATATTGGTCCAATCTTACGGACGATATCATATGCTTAATAATGAACAAATAGTCTTGGATCAGTGTTTTGCGGCAAGAGCAACTCGACATAATGTGGATTCAACCTCCTCCTATCTATTAAGGGATTTCGATTTGAGTTACTTGGTGCTCAAGCAAATTCACATCATAGTTTTGATTCTTTAGATATGAATTCATCACATTACATATATCAGATTAAGTGTAACAAAATTTTTAATTTTACTGCGAAAAGAATATGCACTAAAAAATGATTTCAAGACTATTTGACGACAAAAAGCAGCTGTCAGAGTGCACTAAAAATTTCTGTAGGATATTTTGTAGCTGTTTAATATGTTATGATGGGCCTATAATTCTCAAATTTTGATGCCTCTCTGCGAAAAATATATCAAAGTTTAGATTATGTGTTCGAGCTTTAATAAATGGTCGGAAAAAAAGCTGCTGTCAGAGTGCACTGAGTTAATAATAATAACAACAATAATAATAAATTAAAAAGCGGAATTAATTACTATTTAATGGTCGGAAAAAAAAAATTGAAAACGTGTGAACTCCAATAATCACCTCATAAATTCATTGGCGAATTTTGGAGAGGGCAAGGCCGGGCTTCTCAGAAAAAAAATTATTTAGTTACAAAATTATCTTTATTGAAACCCATATAATTTTTTTTATATTAATTAGTTATGTTACCTCTTCAATTATCATCAAATTCTTATCTGTTCATCATTTGGTGAATAAATGTGTGTCTAAATAATTTCAAATAACATTTAGAACAAATATTTTAAGAGGTAAAATTTATTTTGTCTCGCATTATTAGGTGCATCTATAATTTCTTATTTACAAAAATATATTGTACGATAAAAATTTATTGAATTAGGGGGAAAAAAAAAGTTCAGCTCACTCAAAAACAAAAATGTATTAACTTCGCCACCGCACAAATCTAGAATAATAATAATTCCTTATCATGCTGGGGATCCTTTAATTTCTAGCCGTATTGACAGCACCAGGTAAAGCTTTGTAAAATAATAAGTTACTCATTAGTGGTTTTTAATCTTTTTAATTCTTTTTACCGCACACCTGATCAAGAATTTTATTTTGTTAACTAATCAATTGCAAAGCATATATAAGTGTTGAACGGTACACAAGATTGGAAAAAAAATCTTAAAAAACGTGCGGATTCGGGTGGCCACACCAGAAATCTATTACAATAATTAGCTTTGATGCTGGGAATCTTTTAATTTCTGGCCGTATTGAAATTTTTAAAATAACAAGTTCCCCTTCTCGTTTTTTTTTTTAATATATATGGTTATAACAATTTTAGAATAATGACTCATTTGTAGAAGAATTTATGATTTCCCATTAATATTAATATTGAGTGGAGTAGGTCAAATCTCAATTGCTTGAAGAATTTATTTATTATTATTAATATTATTAATATTGAAGTGGGGTGGGTAACGGACCAGCGGTTCACTCAATTCGTGGCGAATTAAATACTACCATCCAAGGTAGAACTGTGGAAAATTAAAGCAAAATGACAAATATGGAAAGGAAGGCTGAAAGTAAGGCATGACGAAAAGCTTTGAGAACGCTGAAGACCACCAAAGAAGTCAACTGAAAGCTAGCAGGGGCCTGAGTGTATAAATTGTTAGATGTGTATGTTATAAATAACATAGAGCCCTTTTGTTAGTTATAGTTATAGAGAAAGAGAGAATGTGTGTTTTTTAAAAGTTAGCGATATAGCTAGAATGGGTGGTTCAAAATCCAAAATGGCGACAATGTTAGTTCTCGTATTAATAATATTAGAGTGGAGTCGAGTGAGGGATGTTTGGAGCATGAGAAATTTGATCTTTTGCGGCTTAAACATTTCTTCAATTCCCCTTATAGACTTCAAAACTAGGTAGATGAACAAAGGGAAAGGGTTGAGTGCAGCAACTCCACAGGCCGAGTGGTACAACTACACCTTGGTCTTACTTGGAATATCGATCTGGGAGAGTGGTATCTGAATGCTTCTCTATTTATTTCCTTTCAACAACTTGGTAACAAAATAGCCGGCTGCATGCGTTGAGAATGAAGGTCCTTCATTTAATTTAATTTACTTAATTTCTCCCTCCTAATTAATGTCTATAACCATTAGAAGGAACAAGGGATTTTATTAACTCAAATATATCTAATGGAGCTCATTCTTTGGTTTTACTTGCAGGTCTAGAAGCAGGTGTCATCTAACATCTGCTTTGATAATTTCCCACCCCTTCATCTTTGATGGAAAGATGAAATAAAAACAAAATGGTGAAAATGGTATTGGTACCAGAGGCTATGTAATCTAATTCAAAAACTGCACCATCAAAACGATTACATAAGTCTCAGAAGAATCAAACATCAGTTTGCAAAATATCAATTGTTGGAGGTTTGATTCTAACTTCCGCTCTTCATTTTTATGGGCATGTTGTGTTGTACTTGCATCAGAAAATCATATTTTAGTTTATTTACACTCAACGCTTGGATTAAAGTTTTAGAAGGGGGAATTGAAGAAGACTAGAATGACACAAAAGAAAGAGTTTTTTTTTTTTTTTTAAAGGTAAGGAGCTCTTTATAAATTTTAGGATTTTTTTCCTAAGAAAATTTATGCCAACTCATTCTTTGCTTCTTTTCTGAAGGGATAGATACAACCGAAACTATATTCTTGAATTATCCAGGATAAGAGACATTCGTTTAGATTCTCGTGCCTTTAAAACAATATCAAATTTTAGATTGCCGAAATTTTATATTACCGAGTATGATGGTATTCCAATTATAAGCTCCAGGGTGCAACTTCACTGAGGTTTAGAATGCCTTCCTATAGAATTAAGAAATCTCCATTGGCATAAATATCTTTTGAAAATACTGACATCAGATTTTGAATTGGAGAACCTGATTGGACTCAGCTTGCCCTGTAGTAAGGTTAAGCAAATTTGGAAAAGAGAAAAGGTATTATGTATTACTATTACCAAAGTATCTATTTTTCTTTCTTTAAGTATTTATAATGAATAACTTTGAAATTCAATGATGCTCATTTAGTATAGTTATGTATCTTTGGTTATAGGAAGCTGTCAAGTTAAAATCTATGGAACTTCACCACCCCTCTATCTCAATAGGATCCCAGAAATACTAAATCTTAAAAAAATAAATCTTTCAAATTGTGAAAACATGCTTACGTTACCCCCGTATATCCACAATTTGAACTAGCTGAGTATGTTGTGTTTCAGGGATGCAAAATTCATTTTGTTTCTCATGAAAGGATTGACTTGTCCGGATGTATTAGGGTTAATAAACCAACTAATCCCATAATTTGTTGATGTAGGGTCCTAACAAATTATTGCAGTAGATTGTAGATCAGTACACTATTCGAAAACGTATTTGATCCACACAGTGAAGATGATTCAATATTAAGCATGTCATATAATCTGGAAGTGGATATTGGACCAATTTGATGATTATGAATTTCTTTCAATCTCAATCTTTTTTCTTTTTAGCAACATGACTAGTCATTGCGCAAATTCAAACTCTGACAATGATTTCTCAATCGGTTTCTAAGATGATGACTATGCATATATATGTATATGCGTGTGTATATATGTGTGTGTAGAGAGAGAGAGAGAGAGATCACGCGTGTGTGATTTCCTTTTGCCAATAGGATATGCAGAGAGCTTGATCTAACCCAATAGCGAAACAAACTTCCTAATAAGTGAAGGTATAGTATAAATACTTATACTTTCATGTTATTTCATTCATCAGTAGCTTGATTATTTTATATACGTCTTCGATTTTAATTTTCTTTCCCTATAATCGCTATTATCTTTGAACTGGTCATAATTTGCCTATAAGATTTCTCATGTTGTTTTGAGGTGCAATGGATTTTGAATTTAGTGACGAGCAGTGGAAACCAGAAGGCAAATTATGAAAATGGATAAAGACCTATAATTAGCTGTTATGGGATGTTACATATCATATTGATGGTAACATTATATATATGTACATATAATTAATGGGGTTGGCTCGCGAGCCCATTAATAATCATAGATTAGCTTATATACTTCAAACAATGTACTATGAAGAAATTTCACAAATACTTGTTAGCTTATGTTGAGCTTTATTGAATCGGTAGTTCACAGTTCAATAAAATGCAAGTTTGCTATTTGAAGTACATGGTTATGGTGCGTATATTCTTCATAAGTCTAACTACTAATTTATCATTGAAACTTGAAATATGTGACAGAGAGATGTAGATAACAGCTGCAAAACACTGAGATTGAAAATCAGGGCTACTAAATTCTATTGAAAGCCCTTAAAATAGACAGCGATCACCCTGAAATGTATATACTGAAACTAAGAAATATTAATCGCAAAGTTTTGCATTAATAGAACTATTGACTACTTATCTTTAGCATAAGGTATATTTTTAACTACAGCTTTCTGCTTTGTTCTAAGAACTAGGCAAAAGTGGTGTATCTTCAATCCAATCAACATATATACCACTTATCTTCCTCTTCACTTCTGTCTATTTTGATTTGCACTTGCTGCTTAGAAATAGTCTTATTCTGGACATTGAAAGTAGAAAAAGTACTTGAAACAATCATTGGCACAGCCCGAGATTCCATTGAATCGTGGACTCCAAGCTTTCATAGTTCTATAAAGAAAATGACAAAACTTCATACAATTGGCATTCTGTTTTAACATTTGCACAACCTGAGCGAGTTAGCAATCCCCTTGTTGCGTTCCCATTGAATAGACCTACTTCTGTTATCCACAGAAGATCCACCACTCAAAATGTTTATCACCAGGCTATTCTTAAACTGAGCCTAAACTGAGTAGAAACTTCCGCACATCTCTCAGCATTTACATGAAGAAATTGACAACTATCCTCATCTCTCAGCACATCTCTCAGCATTCTACAATGTTGCATTTCACTAAGCAATCTATCCTCTCCATTACTAGCAAAGTGACATTGATTCCCGTATTTGTAATCGCCTAACTTGGGTTTTGGGCATAGCGTGGTCTTAAAATTACCACCCAATACTTTGTTCAGTGCCACTGGCATCCACAAGCTCTAGCCCTGTTAGCTGAATCATATTCAATGGGACAGTGAGGCAGCATTTCACTAACATATTCAATTTGACTACTTATATTGACGCAAATATTAAAATTTGAAATCACTTCTTTTCTTGGAATATTATATTAAAATGACCCCAAATGAAAGTTCTTGAATGGAAATGATTTTTATTTAATTTTCCAACAGATTCAAGAAAACCCAGAGAACACAAAATTTACACAGTAATATGATTAAGAGCTGAGAACGTACATGTAGTAAATGTCTATCAAAAAACACCCAAGGGTTTCTTTAAAATTAGAAACTAGTAAACAAAAAGAAAGAATCATTTTACATTTTTAGCAACTTTGGGGTGAGTGAGTGAGTGAGAAATTGAAACCCTAAAGTGATGACAACAGTAAGATTCAGTATGAAGTGAAACCCCAATTTGAAATGTAGGCATGAGTTGCTGAGTCAGTAGATGAAGCTATAAATAGGCATTCGGTTTCCTTCTTTTCGGTTTGGAGGGCCATGGAATAGTGTATTGGAGTGGGCTCCAAGTAATAGCCTCTATCACTGGAACGACACATCTATAAAATGTGATACATGGGGAAGGATTGGGCATTATATTCTTAGATTAGCGCCTTATTTAGGGTGTATATTAAGCAGATTATATATTACATGGAGATGGAGTTTATGAAATAGATTAAAAATAAAAGGAAATTTTGGTGCCTAAAGTTTGCCACTTGGAATATTTCGGTGTCTAAAAATTCACTCACCACTTATTTCATGTTTGATTATATGTTGAAAAGATATTAAAATAGTATAATGCTATTAAGGCTTAACGTATATTTTTTATTAGTAGAGTGTAGAATTTTTAAGAAATAAATTATTAAATTATTATAACTAACATATTATTTTAAAGTTGTGTTATGAAAAAAATGAAATAAAAATGTACATTAAATAAGAATATTTTAAAACTTTTATCTTTTTCAAATTAGTTTTTAACATAAGGTGAACTATTTTTTTTTTAAAATCACATATTCTAGTTAAAATCAAATATGTATTTATATGAAGCTTGCAAATTTTTTTTTTAGTACTGATATTTGAATATTATCAATAAAAAAAAGGGTAATGTTCATGCTGCATTATTTTTGTAGCACACAAAAGGACAACACCGTTTATGTTATAATACTATCACTTCTGTTATGATAATATTTTTTTGTGGCCAAATATCTTTTTTTTTTTTAGTAAAAAAAAGTGGACAAAATGCAAATCAGTTTTTAATCCTCAATCTCTCCCAAAATATAAATTCGTAGTTAACAAAAAGTTACTAACAAAAACAGAATGTCCATTTTATAACTTTCTTAAATAACTTTCCTTAACTTTTTTAAAAAGTTACCAACAAAAAGTTATTTCTAATTTTTATTTTGTTATAATTTTTATAACAATATTCGTAGTTAACTAAACTCTTCTTATTCCCTTTCTCAACTGCCATACCCTAACCACGCTCAATTAAGGCCATCAGATTCTCCCGGGCCCACATTAATCCAACTGCTCACAGAGACCGACAACCTCTCTATCTCCATTTCAAGCTCCCTCTTCAGCTGGTTTCTGTGACCGTCCTACTCTTTCTCGGATTCGGAGTCCGTATTTGCTCGGCCGGTCCCACGCAGCTCCCTCTCACTCCAATTGTGATCCAACAAGACCAATTGCTTAATCAAGGCACAGAACAAGAAGAGGATGAGAAGTTGAAACAATAATTTGAGAATTGGAAATCGAAAACGTACGCATTGACCGTGCCTGTAAGGTTTGTTTCTCTTCAGAATTCAGTGCCTCAATCTTGGGTTAAGGATTTTATGCGAAGTCAAGGAAAGAGATTGAAGTTTCAGATTGTTGAAATCAGTGACTGTGAAAAGCTAGCAGCTGACTCAAATGACAAGCTGGCATACCACCTCAGCTGCAGTCAATTGCAATATGAGAATGTTGAAGATGAGATGGATTTGCTCAGCTGGCAAAATGGATATGCAGAAGATCCCCAGTACATATGCAGGCAGAAATCACGTTTCTAGAAGCTAAATATAATTGGCTGTATTCAAGAGAACGGTTATTTGGCCTTTTACTCTGCTACCCCTGTGCTAGCTGTTTCTCTTGTCTCTTTTGTATATAAACAAACGTGAGCTTGTATTTTGTTATTCAAGTTTTCACCATTAATGAAAGATTTGTGATTTATGCTCTCTTGCCATACATAAGCAACTTTTAACTTGGTATCAGAGCAAGTTTGAGCTATGGCAAGCAGTAGCAGTAATGCACAAACGAATGCAAATCAATCACAAATGAACCTAAATGATCAAGAAGAAAACTTAAATCAAAATAGAGAATCAGGGCAAAATGCCATAAACTCAGCAGTAATTAATCAATCTCCCACACAAAATATCACCAGCAACACATACATCTTCACAACTCCTATCAAGCTCACTCAAAACAATTTTATACTCTGGAGATCACAAGTGATTTCCAGCATCAGGGCTAATGAGCTTGAAGGTTTTGTTGATGGTAGCCACAGTTGCCCACCTAGGTTTTTCACAAATCCAGGACCAAATGGAACCACCATAAACACACTTAACCATGAGTATCAAATCTGGCAAAAACAAAATCATATTTTGCTGAGTTGGTTACTGTCATCATTGAGTGAGGGAGTGTTGGGTACAGTAGTTGATTGCTATACCTCGTGTGAGGTCTGGACAGCACTTGCAAATCAGTTTGGTGCCAGAACTAGAGCTAGAATACTGCACCTTAGAACTCAAATTCAAACAACCAAAAAGGGCTCCCTAACCATTCATGATTATTACTCCAAAATGAAGTCAATGTTGAACCAACTTAGAGCTGTAGGGAATAACATGACTGATGATGACTTTGTCATGTGTGTGCTGGCAGGGCTAGGACCAGAATATGACTCCATAGTCACCAGTATCAATTCCATGCCAGAGAGCCCCTCAATCTCTGAAGTATACGGCATGCTGCTCAGCCAAGAGAATAGAACTGAGCATAACTTAAGCTCAGGAGCTATTGAGGCCAACTACACACAAATGAGAAATGGGAGAAGAAGCTGGGGTAACAATGACAGATCTGGAAACCAGTATCAACCTGGAGTAGTCTTCAGAAACCCTGGAAATGGAGCTGGAAACAACCAAGGAGGTCAAAACCCTCATGATAAGGGAAAGGGCAAAGCTGTAGCAAATGATGACAGTTCAGCCTCAAAAGGACCATGTCAAATTTGCTTGAAGATGGGACATACAGCTGCTGAGTGCTGGCACAGGTTCAAGAAGAACTTTATGCCACAGCCACACAGAAGAAGAGAGACAAGAGGTGCATATGTAGCCTCAACTGATGGTCAAAACAGTGGAGCTTGGTACCTTGACAGTGGTGCCACCAACCATGTCACAAATGCACTTGGAAATATCAGCATGAGCTCAGAGTATCAAGGTAATGACCAACTTGCTGTTGGAAATGGTAAGAAACTCTTAATCTCCCATATTGGCTGCTCTGTTCTGCCCACTTATGAACCACACAAAAACATTGCACTAAACAGCATCCTATATGTTCCTGACATCACCAAAAATCTTATCAGCATTTCCAGATTATTACTTGATAATGAAATTAATGTCGAGTTTCACAAATCTGTTTGTTTTGTCAAGGACAAGAAGCAAGGGAAAATCCTGATGAAAGGAGTGGCTAGAGATGGGCTGTATGAACTGCTGTGCTTACCTGCTCACTTGGGCAAAAGCAAAACTTCAAATGTTACCTGTTTATCTGCATTTTCAGTGTCTGAGTCAATAAGATCCATTAGTAATCCTGTGTCCATGTTATCCTTCAGTTCAAATGGTGTTGAGTCTGCTATTGTTAATGAGTCTAGTATAGCTGGTGAGTCAGGTGGCAGCATTTTAAAAGCTACAGAGGAGATTGACCTTTGGCACCTTAGACTAGGACATCCCAATGTTATTGCTTTGAAAAATACCCTGCTGTCCTGTAATCAATTAAGAAGAAATAAAAATGTCATTCCTTCATTCTGTAGTGCATGTCAATATGGAAAGCAATCAAAGCAGCAATTTAAGAACACTGAAACCAAAACCAAAACAGCACTGGAACTAATCCACACAGACCTATGGGGACCAGCACCAATCCCCTCAACCAAAGGACACAGATATTACATATCCTTTGTTGATGATAAAACCAGATACACATGGCTATTTCCCATAACAACAAATTCTCAGGCCCTTGACACATTCATCACATTCAAAAAACAAATAGAGAACCAACTGAACCTGAAAATCAAAACACTACAAACAGACATGGGAGGAGAATTTAGAATCTTTGAACCGTATCTTAAAAGAGAGGGAATAACTCTAAGACACTCTTGCCCTTACCTGCATGAACAAAATGGCAAAATTGAAAGAAAACATAGGCACATTGTCGAAACTGGCCTTACATTGCTAGCTCAAGCCAAAATGCCATTGAAATACTGGCAAGAAGCCTTCACACATGCTGTCTTTACCATCAACAGACTGGTATCACCTGTAACAGAGAACAAAACATCATTTGAATTGCTGTACTCTCTCAAACCAGACTACTCTCAAGTCAGAGTCTTTGGATGTGAGTGTTTTCCTTACCTAAGACCCTATAACAAACATAAATTTGATTTTCATACCTCCAAATGTGTGTTGCTAGGAGTAAGCATTGCACATAAAGGATATGTATGCATGAGTCAGTCTGGTAGGATTTACATTTCAGCTAGTGTCAGGTTCAATGAAAGGTCATTTCCCTTCTCAAATGATCCAACCTTCAACAAAAAGGAGTCCATGAGTAAAAGAGACTTTAACACTCTTTCTGAAAGTTTCCAAGTTGTATCCTTCCCTGTGAGTGACCTTCACAATCTCACACAACCAGCAACTATATACAGCCACTCTCAAGACATTGCTGGAATTTTGGATCACACCCAAAATCTTGTTCAAGATGAAGCACAACAGACCTTGGAGACTGACATTTCATCAGGTAAACACTTATCTCACCAATCCTCATCACTCATTCCAGAAGACAGCCACAATTCATCACCAACCACAGAACCAAATACTCAAGACATTAGTAAACAAAAAACCTGTCCATCACACCCTATGACAACAAGATCTAAAGCAGGAATTTTCAAGCCAAAGCTATTTCAGACATCTGCCCAACTGCAGTCCTCTCTTCCAAACAATACCCCTGAAGCCTTAAAGGAACCCAAGTGGAGAAGAGCAATGGAAGATGAATACAATGCCTTGATGAAAAACAAAACCTGGACCTTGATACCTAACAGCCAAAACTACAAGTTAGTTGGAAACAAATGGGTGTACAGAGTCAAAGAGAATCCAGATGGCACCATTAACAAGCTCAAAGCCAGACTGGTTGCAAAGGGATTCCTACAAACACCAGGTGTTGATTTCAAAGAAACTTTTAGTCCTGTGGTCAAGGCTGCAACAATCAGAATTGTTTTGACTCTGGCTGTAAATAACGATTGGAAGCTGAGGCAAGTGGATATCAACAATGCATTCTTGAATGGTGAGCTGACAGAAACAGTATTTATGCCACAACCTGAGGGTTTTGAAGATAAGAATAAACCAAACCACATATGCAAGCTGAACAAGGCACTGTATGGACTAAGACAAGCTCCCAGAGCTTGGTTTGATAAACTGAAGGGTGCTCTACACTCCTGGAATTTTGAAAATTCCAAGTGTGACACATCACTATTTTTCAGAAGAACAGAGTCAGACATAATTATTATGCTCATCTATGTTGATGACATAATAATCACTGGAAGCAATTGTAAAGATATTGAAGAAGTGGTAGTGAAGCTAAGCAAAACCTTTGCCTTAAAGGACCTTGGTGATTTGAACTTTTTTCTCGGGATACAAGTGGCCAGAATCCATGATACCATTCAGCTCTCTCAAACAAAGTATATTCAAGATCTGCTAACCAGAACAGAAATGGCAGGCTGCAAAGGAATAGAGACTCCCTTCAGTACCTCTGAGAAGTTAAGAAGAGGTGAAGGAGCAAGATTTCATGACCCTACACTTTACAGAAGTGTCATAGGAAGCCTACAATATGCAGTGCTTACAAGACCTGAGCTGGCTTTCTCTGTTAACAAACTCAGCCAGTACATGTCTGATCCTAGACAGCCACATTGGATTGCATGCAAAAGGATACTGAGATACCTCAAGAGCACAATGAACATGTGCTTAAGATTCAGAAAAACAGAACACCTTAACATAACTGCCTATACTGATGCAGATTGGGCAAGTGATCCTGATGACAGGAGGTCAATCAGTGGTTACTGTGTATACTTGGGAAATAACTTGGTGGCTTGGAGTTCAAGGAAACAAGGTGTAGTTGCCAGATCCACTGCAGAGTCTGAATACAGAGATATGGCTCTATGTAGTGCCGAAATTACTTGGATCAATTCATTGCTCAGTGAGCTGAAATTAAAGGTTGAAGGTGTTCCTGTGATTCTAAGTGACAGTACTAGTGCAGCAGCTATAGCTGCTAATCCTGTATATCACTCGAAAACAAAACATTTCGAAATTGATCTACATTTCATCAGAGACAAGGTTATAAAAGGTGAAATTGAAATAAGCTACATTGCCAGCAAGGACCAAACTGCATATGTTTTAACTAAGCCACTTCCACATTACAAACTCAACCATTTCAGAAGCAAACTCAATGTCACTGACAGGACCTTGTGTTTGAGAGAGGGTGTTGAAATCAGTGACTGTGAAAAGCTAGCAGCTGACTCAAATGACAAGCTGGCATACCACCTCAGCTGCAGTCAATTGCAATATGAGAATGTTGAAGATGAGATGGATTTGCTCAGCTGGCAAAATGGATATGCAGAAGATCCCCAGTACATATGCAGGCAGAAATCACGTTTCTAGAAGCTAAATATAATTGGCTGTATTCAAGAGAACGGTTATTTGGCCTTTTACTCTGCTACCCCTGTGCTAGCTGTTTCTCTTGTCTCTTTTGTATATAAACAAACGTGAGCTTGTATTTTGTTATTCAAGTTTTCACCATTAATGAAAGATTTGTGATTTATGCTCTCTTGCCATACATAAGCAACTTTTAACTCAGATGAATTTGTGTGCTAGCATTGATGGGATCTTTAACAATTTATCTGTGCCCTTTAACAAAGTTAAGGCTAAGCCAGTTTCTTATATGGCTGCTGATTTGGTTAGTGTTGGTGATTCGTGGCTTAGTTTTGCCATTAAAAAGAGATTGATTGAGCCAATAGCTGGAGCTAAAGACCAAGATTGGTTCAAATGCTTAAGTCACAGGTGGGGCACAACGGTGATAGCCTACAAGAAAAGTAAATTTCGAAAGCATAATTTGGCTCCGATTGAGGTAATAATTTTCTTTAAACTCATTTAGTTTTATATCAAACAAAATCAAGACTGCCTTTCTCTTCAATATTTTTGATGATAATATCTTTAGAAAAATCTCATTGACGGGTAACAATGGCATCCCTGAAAGAGTCTATAAACTCAATGATATTATCTTCTACAAATGGTTCATTAAACTTTGTCGTTGTACTCAAATGTACACTCAGATCAATGAGAAGCTATGCCACTGTAGCATGTAGTGATGGCACTTAATAAGTGAGTTGCTAGGATGTGAACTAGAAAAATTAAATATTGTCTCCTTGGGTATGCTAGCTCGTAAGTCAGGGTTAATATCAGAGCTTAAGATACTATAACCGTGAGAACCTATTGACTGCCAATTAAAATATCCATTAAAATGTCTAGGGAGTTATGAAGGTGGGGGTAACTTCCAATTTCTAAGGCCACAGAGTAGACATCATCCAGGATCCTAGGAAAGTCCAGTTAACCTCCTGCTTGATGCAATTAATAAATTTGGTCAATGCCACTGAAACCTGCTAACTGACGTCACAATGCGACATGAGCACTTCAAAATGGGAGAGACAGGCAGTAGCACTAAATTTTTCTTGCCTAAGATTGAGCAATTGGTCTAACTACTAATCCCTATTGTAGGTTGATCATTATTTTTTCAGTTATGTTCAGTTTGACCCAAAAAGTTGTAGAATCTTGAGCTGAATATTGTCACTGAACACTGTCAATGTTGTTTAGCATAGCCAACAAACTTGATGTTAAAACAAACACACAGTGTGTCTCATGTCTCACAAATCAAATTATCATCTGTAATGACGGAGAATTTTTCCAATGTATGAAGTATGCTTTGATACGTGGGTTACCTTGGAGAAGATATCTCAAAATAAAGAATATGGGGAGAAAACAGTTCAGTAGTTTATTATTCTGTAGTCAAGTTTTGTCTCGAAAATGGTCAAAATTTAAATGAATAAGGACAGGGGATCTTCATTCTTTTTTCCCTTTCTTATACCAAGATATCTCTCAACCTTTATATAATCCCCACTGGATATCTGCTTCTAATAATTAAAATAAAAATTTCACCGCTCTAACAATAAAAAGTAACATCTTTAGTCAAATAATTTGCAGTTCCTCATCATCTTAGTGTGAGACTATCAGTACATTCCAAAAACATAATAAAACTGGTTTGATCCTGTTTATTGATGTTTAAATGTTGTTCATTGTGACATGTAGAAATGATGAGGCGAAGTTTATTTGGGCATCAATTAGTAAGATCTTGTTTGAAGTTGTTTTCTGAAATGAACTGCCAAATGGTAGTTTTTTGGGGGCATTTGATGGCTCTTTTTTTTTTCCTTGTTTTCAACATGTGCCTGCTTGGAACAGGAAGGATTAGGCTGCAGAGTTGTTATTTATTTTGAGATGCTCTGGTCATTGCACAATTTGTTCACACTGGAAATTAGAATGAGAAATTTGTTGATGCTGTTTTGAGAGATCTGCATTCTATGCACAATAACATGATTAATGAAAATGTATTGTAGGACTGGAAAGACCTGTGGCAGCCTGAGCTCACAGGAAGAATTTCCACGGTTAATTCTCCCCGAGAGGTTATTGGTTCAGTTTTGAAGTATAGGGGAGCATCATACAATTCAAACAATATTGATTCGCAAGTTGCTGGTGGGAAGATTGCTGTTCAGCAGAATCTGGCATTACTGGCGAACCAGGTACTCTTACAGAAATGATATCTGGTCATTGCATGTTATTGCCTGACAACTGATTTTGTTTGTAAAAGTCTGCTTCTTCATACATATGAAAGCATATGTTAGTGTTTTCTTCTCCTTTTCATACATATAAATGCATAAGTTAGTGTTGTCTTTTCCTTTTCATACATATTAATACATATGTTGGTGTTCTCTCCTGAGATGGACGCAATAAAGGCTTTTGCTTCTAAATTTAGCTGAAGAAATGGCAAGGGATGTGAGATTCTGTCTCATTAAATTAACAAAAACCCAAAGCAATGAAAATCCATAATAATGTGGTGTGGGTAAATTGGCTCCATTTGGTTCGTTTCCTTAATGTGAATGTGCGAGCAATAGAGACTAACAAAATGAAGTGACAACAAGAAGTCAGTGTCCTTTGATGGATGCATTTTGAGGCAGAAATATGTTTGTAATTGACCAAGAAGTCAGAATTTCCTTTGACATCTCCTTCAACATGACTATTGACTAGGAAACAGAATTTCCACAAAATGCCAAACGTGTGGAACTTAAGTTTTGGCCATGTGGACCAAATGCAAATGAAAGAAAAGAGATTTCCCCTGCTTATGTACAAATAAATGAACAACCTTGAAGCTTTATTATTCGAAACAAAAAGGGATTACTAATTGGAGAAGACTATACGGAGTTTCTCTCACACTCTCTCTCTGTCAATTTCATCTAGAAGTCCCTCTGAAAGCATCTCCCAAAACAGTTAAGTCATCTTTTATGCTCTGTTTTCCAGAAACAGAGTCCTAACTAAATTCATTGACTGTACAGTGGATTTCAACATAGCATATTTAACCGTTTTAACAGTTATTTGAACCGTCTTCAGAGTTAGCATCAACAAACTCATTCATATTGGTCCAATCTTTCGGACGATATCATATGCTTAATAATGAACGAATAGTCTTGGATCAGTGTTTTGCAGCAAGAGCAACTCGACACAATCTGGATTCAACCTCCTCTTATCTAACAAGGGATTTAGATTTGAGTTACTTTGTGCTCAAGCAAATTCACATCATAGTTTTGATTCTTTAGATATGAATTCATCCCATTACATATATCAGATTAAGTGTAACAAAATTTGTAATTTACTGTGAAAAGAATATGCACTAAAAAATGATTTCAAGACTATTTGACTACCAAAAGCAGCTGTCAGAGTGCACTAAAAATTTCTGTAGGATATTTTGTAGCTGTTTAATATGTTATGATGGGCATATAATATCTCAAATTTTGATGCCTCTCAGCGAAAATATATCAAAGTTACAGATGATATCACGTAAAACATGCATGGCTCAGGCTCAGGCTCAGGTAAGAATGCCACAGAAAAGGAAAATCTCACTGTCACGACTCACGTCACGCATCATTCAAGTGATGGATTTAACAAGACTGCGCTTATGTTCTATCAAATTCCTCTGCCTCTCAGAAGATAACTTTTCTGGGCCAAATTTCTCATCTAAAGCATATTATGCCCCAAAGTCACAGATAACAAAATGGGGCACTACCGATTATGAAAGAGAACTAGTAGTTCTCAGAAGCCTAAGTCAAATTCCGGTAGTAAGAAGAGGCCTTTCTTGAGTTTAGATTATGTGTTCGAGTTTTAATAAATGCCTGAGTTAATAATAATAACAACAGTAATAATAAACTAAAAAGCATAATTACTATTGAATGGTAAAAAAAAAAAAAATTGTATGAACTCCAATAACACCCCAGTGGCGAATTTTGGAGAGGGCTAGGCCGGGCTTCTTAGAAAAAAAAAATTCTTTAATTACAAAATTACCTTTATTGAAACCTATATAAAAAATTTATATTAATTAGTTATGATGCCTCTTCAATTATCATTAAATTCTTGTCTGTTCATCATTTGATGGATAAATGTGTATTTAAATAATCTTAAATAATGTCTAGAACAAATATTTTGAATGGTAAAGCTCATTATGTCTTGCATTACTAGATGTATCTATAATTTATTATTTACAAATTATATTGTATGATAAACATGTATTGATTTTTTTTTTTAAAGTTCGGCTCACTCAGAAAAAAAAATGTTATTAGACTCGCCACTGCACAAACCTAGAATAATAATTATTCCTTATTATATTGACTGCACCAGGCAATAAACTAATAAGTTCTCATCAGTGGTTTTTAATCTTTTTAATTCTTTTTACCGCACACCTAATCAAGAATTCTATTTTGTTAACTAATCAATTGCAAAGCATATGTTAGTGTTTAACGGTGCACAAAATTAAAAAAACAAAATCTTAAAAAACGTGCGGACTCGGATAGCCAGACCAGAAATCTATGACAATAATTAGCTTTGATGCTGGGAATCTATTAATTTCTGGCCGTAATGACTCCACCAGTGAAGTTTTTAAAATAACAAGTTCCCATTCTCGGCTTATAATAATTTTAGAATAATGACTTATTTGTAGAAGAATTTATGATTTCCCATTAAAATCAATATTGAAGTGGCATGGGTCAAATCTCAATTGCTTGAAGAATCTATATATTATTATTAATAATATTGAAATGGGGTGGGTAATGGTTCACTCAATTAATATGTGGGGAATTAAATATTACCATCCAAGGTAGAATTGTGGAAAATTAAAGCAAAATGAGAAATATGGAAAGGAAGGCTGAAAGTAAGGCATGATGAAAGGCTTTGAGAAGGCTGAAGACCACCAAATAAGTCAACTGAAAGCTAGTTGGGGCCAGATATATATGTTAGATGTGTTTGTTATAAATAACAGAGAGCCCTTTTGTTAGCTATAGTTATGGAGACAGAGAGAGTTTGTGTTTTTTTAGTAGTCAAAGATATAGCTAGAATGGGTGGTTCAAAATCCAAAATGGTGACAATGTTAGTTTTGTTATTAATAATATTAGAGGGGGGGGGGGGTGTGGAGTGAGGGATGTTTGGAGCTTTAAAACAGGGTAGACGAGCAAAGAGATTGTTGTCAGTGGGAAACCGTTGAGTGCAGCAAAATGATACGACTACACCTTAGTCTTACTAGGAATATCGATCTGGGAGAGTGGTATCTGAATGTTTCTCTATTTACTCCCTTTCAACAACTTGGCAACAAAATAGCCGGTTGGGGTTAAGAACGAAAGTCCTTCATTTAATTTAATTTACTTAATTTCTCCCTGTTAATTAATGTCTATAACCATTAGGAGAAATAAGGGATTTTATTAACTCAAATATATCTAATGGAGCTCATTCTTTGGTTTTACTTGCAGGTCTAGAAGCAGGTGTCATCTAACAGCTGCTTTGATAATTTTCCACACCTTCATCTTTGATGGAAATATGAAATAAAAACCAATTGGTGAAAATGGTATTGGTACCTGAGGCTATATAAACTATTTCAAAAACGACACCATCAAAACGACTACATAGGTCTCAGAAGAATCAAACATCAGTTTGCAAAATACCAATTGCTGGAGGCTAGATTTTAACTTCCCCTCTTGATTTTTATGGGCATGTTGTGTCGTACATGCAGACAAAAATCATATTTTGGTTTACTCATACTCAACGCTTGGATTAAAGTTTTTTGTTTTTTTTGGGGGGGGGGGGGGGGGGGGGGGGAGGAATTGAAGCAGACTAAAATGACATAAAAAATAGTTGAACGAGTGCGGGTTTTGTCTTCATTTTAGGAGATTTATGCCAACTCATTCTTTGCTTCTTTTTTGAAGGGACAGATGCAACTGAAAGTATATTCTTGAATTCTATAAGAGACATAAGTTTAGATTCTCGAGCCTTCAAAACAATATCAAATTCTAGGTTGCTGAAATTTTATATATCCAAGTATGATGGTGCTCCAAATATAAACTCCAGGGTGCAACTTCTCCGTGGATTAGAATGTCTTCCTGTGGAAGTGAGAAATCTCCATTGGCATAAATATTTTTTGAAAATACTGCCATTAAATTTTGAATTGGAGAACCTGATTGAACTCAGCTTGCCTTGTAGTAATTAAAGTTGAGCAAATTTGAAAAAGAGAATAAGTATAATGTATTACTATTACCAAAGTATCTATTTTCCTTTCTTTAAATATTTATAATGGATAACTTTGAAATTCAATGATGCTCATTTAATATAGTTATGTATCTTTCGTTATAGGAAGTTCTCTAAGTTTAAATCTATAAACCTTCACCACCCCCCGTTTCTCAATAGGATCCCGGAAATCCTAAATCTTAAGAAAATAAATCTTTCAAATTGTGGAAGCATGCTTACATTAATCAGCTCAGTATGTTGTGTTTCATGGGATGCAAAATTCATTTTGTTTCTCATGGAAGAATTGACTTGTCTGGATGTATTAATCTCATAGATTTTCCACAGATTCGTGGGAATATAACAAAGCTAGACTTAAGTGAGACCCCAATAGAAGAAGTTCCGTCATCAATAGAGTGCCTAGCTGATCTTAAAACGTGCGTTTGAGTAAGTGCACGAGGCTGAAGAGGCTTTTCATCAAGCATTAGTAAATTGAAATCTCTTCTTGAGCTTTATCTCTATAACTGCTCAAACCTTGAAAGTTTTCCAGAAATCATGGAGAAAATGGAACGTTTAAAGATATAAATTTAGCAAGGACGGCCAATTACAGAGCTGCAATCTTGATAGTCTTCGGGATAACATTAGAAATTTAAAATCTTTGAGGTACATCTCTACTAATGGATCAGCCATTAGTCCTCTGTCGCAGGTTCGGTTGTACTTAAATATCTATCATTTTCTCAATGCAGAGGTTTGGTATCATTGCCTCCAATATTATTGTCAGGTTTAGTTTATCGAATTTGTTACAGCTAAATTTAAGGTACTCATAATGGAAATTCCCCAAAATATTGTTTGTCAATCCTCATTGAAAATTTTAAATCTAAAGGCTTGTTTGTTAACTACTTGAAGTATGTAATTAATGCTTTTTTTGTGTAATTTATGTTTGATTTTGAGATATTTACATTTGAATAAAAAAAATAAACTTTTGTTACATTTATCTAAATAAGAAAAAGGCTGAATGAGAAGTAAAAAATCTCCTTTTTCGTTTTAACTTAGAAAAACATAAATGTTAACTAACTATGTTTAAGAAATTTTTTATTTATGAAAAGAAACCAAATACTACGTATATTCATATATCAAAAAATGAAAAACAAACATATTATTCATACGTGCACGTACAAACTCATTCAGACCTCAGCTACATACAAATCCATTTAGATTTCAAACAAAAAAATAAATACTTCCTAAGTGGGAATAACTTTGAGAGTTGACTTGCAAATGTCAAGCAACTTGCAGGGCTAGAATATCTTGACTTGAACGGTTGCAATGATTTCTCATCATTGAGAGTTTATCATTGTGCTTCATCATCATCATCATCATCATTATTAATAAAAAGGTAAGCAATTAAGAGTCAAATTAAACCACTTGAAAATCACTCATCCACACTTTTGGGACATCATTATGCTCATTATTTTTATTCCTTATCTTCATTGTTTTATTTGGTAATTATTACCATTAGTAAATAAAGGGATTAGTTGATTATTGTGAACTAACTAAATGGAGCTCACCCTTAAATGTCGGCTTGTATCAGGGAGGTGCCTTAGGGTGAATAAATCAACTAATCCCATAAATTGTTGATGTAGGGTCCTAACAAATTATTGCCGTAGAACAGCACACAGCTCGAAAACATATTTGATCCACACAGTGAAGATGATTCAATATTAAGCATGTCATATAATCTGGAGTTGGATATTGGATCAATTTGATGATAATGAGTTTCTTTCAATCTCAATCTTTATCTTCTTCGCAACATGACTAGCCATTGCGCAAATTCAAACTCTAACAATGATTTCTCAATTGCTTTCTAAGACGATGAGCATGTATGTATATATGTGTGTGCGCGCGCGCACGTGTGTGTTTGTGTATATATAGAGAGGGAGAGAGAAATCACACGTATGTGCTTTCCTTTTGTCAATAAGATATGCAAAATAAACTTCCTAATAAGTGAAGGCATAGTATAAATACTTACACTCTCATATTATTTTGTTCATCAGCAGCTTGACTATTTTATATGCATCTTTGATATTAGTTTTCTTTCCCTATAATTGCTATTATCTTTGAACTGGTCATGATTTGCCTATTAGATTTCTCATGTTTTTTTTTAGGTGCAAAGGATTTTGAATTTAGTGCACGAGCAGTGGAAGCTAGAAGGCAATTTATAAAAAAGGACAAAGATCTATAATTAGTTGTTATGGGATGTCATATATCATATTGATGGTAACATTATATATACATACATACATATATATATTTATATATATATATATATATACAATAATGATACAGTTACAAACTATTGTACAAATCTTTTTGTACAACCTGAGTTGGCAGCTGATGGGTACTAGCCACGTCACTAAGTTAAATCACCCCAAGTTAACAGCGTAAAAGCTTTTTTTTTTTCCTATTTTCCTATTTCTCCCATTCACGCGAGCTCCTTGGACGACGGCTCCAACATCTCTCTCTTTTGCCGGCGACAATCTTTGCTGGTTTCGCTCTATTTTACGACAACAATCTTCCTATGCCATCGAATTTTTTTTGGGTATGTCCTATAAGATTTTATTTTTAGATCTAAAACTAATAATATTCATTAGATTAAACCAGTCGAAGTTATCAAAACTTCAACAAAATCCACAAAGGAGAGAGAGAAAGTAAAGAAATTGAAATAATAATAATAATAATTTCCTATTCTATTTAGATATTTGTCTCATCTTTCGGCACTTTCTCTTCAATCTCCTCGTGCGCTACTTCTTGCACTTGGCTCTCATGGTGACTGGGCTGTAAAGATTAACAAATTCTCTCTCAGTGGCCTTCGGAATCATGGGTGAAAATCGGTATGTCCTATAAGATTGCTTGATTGAGAGTGTTTTCAATTTTCTTCAAATTGCGGTTGGTTTTTTGTTTAACATAGCAAAAGCGGATTCAATCCCCCCCAAACAAAAGACTCAAATTCAATTGGAAAAAAATCGAAATAATAATGGCACAGCATGGAAGATTGTAAAGAAAATACCCTTAATCTATCTGGCAATTTTATAGACAAACCGAAAAAAAAATATGGTGGCAAAGGCAAATTGTAAACGAAGAGCAGAAGTCATAAAAGGAGCCCGCGAAGTCGTGAAGTCAGAGAAACAGAAAAACAAAAATTAAAAAAGAATGCTTTTTATTTGAATTTATAAACCGTATAGGTTTAACTCCGTTAGCTTAGGTTTACTTACCTTGATGATGTGGCCAAAGCCGTGTCAGCTGCCAACTCAGGTTGTATAAAAAAATTTGTACAATAATTTGTGGTTGTATCATTATATATATATATAAAATTAATGGGGTCGGATCACAAGCCCATTAATAATCATAGATTAGCTTATATCCTTCAAACCATGTGCTATGAAGTAATTTCACAAACACTTGTTGAGCGTTATTGAATCAGTAGTTCACAGTTCAATACAATGTAGGTTTACTATTTGAAGAAAATGATTATGGTGTGTGCATTTTTCATAAAGCTAACTACTGAATTTACCATTGAAACTTGCAAAATGTAACAGAGAGATGCAGATAGCAGCGACGAAACACTAAGATTGAAAATCAGGACTACTGAATTCTATTATAAGCCCTTAAAATAGACAACAATCATCCTCAAATGTATATACTGAAAGTAAGAAATATTAATCGTAAAGTTATGCATTAACAAAACTATTAAATAATAGCTCTCTACTTTGTTCTGAGAACTAGGCAAAAGTAGCATATCTTCAATCCAATCAGCATATATACCGCTCATCTTCTCCAGTTCTTTCCGTTTTGATTTGCATTTCATACCCTGCACTTGCTGCTTAGAAATAGTCATAGTTTGCACATTGACAGTAGAAAAAGTACTTGAAACAATCTTTGGCATAGCATGGGATTCCATTGAACAAACCAAATTGGGAATCATTATTCCTTACATTAAGCTGACATTCGTACCTGCTAGTCCATGAGCAAAGTTGATTATATTTCTACACAGGCAGCTCCCCTTATCTCTGGGATCCGATAGAGCTTTGTTTTCCCATCACCAGCTTTGGATTCATTCGATCACTGATGCTCCGAGTTAGCAAGCCCCTTGTTGTGATCCCATTGAACAGACCCGCTTCTGTTATCCACAGAAGATCCACCACTCAAAATGCCTATCACCGAACTATTCCTAAACTGAGTGGAAACTTCCGCACATCTCTCGGCATTTACATGAAGAAATCGACACGCACCCTCATATTTGCAAGTTTTCTCATAATAGAACGGTCTACAAAGCCGCCTTTCATTAGGCAATCTAGTCTCTCCATTCCTAGCAAAGTGACATTGATTCCCGTATTTGTAATTGCCTAAGTGGGGTTTTGGCAATAGCCTGGTCTTAAAATTACCAGAATGAGAAATTTGTTGCATTCTATACACAATAACATGATTAATGAAAATGGATTGTAGGACTGGAAAGATCTGTGTCAGCCTGAGCTCACAGGACGAATTTCAATGGTTAATTCTCCCCGAGAGGTTATTGGTTTAGTTTTGAAGTATATGGGAGCATCATACAATTAAAACGATATTGATTCACAAGTTGCTGGTGGGAAGATTGCTGTTCAGCAGAATCTGGCATTACTGGCAAACCAGGTACTCTCAAAGAAATGATATCTGGTCATTGCATGTTATTGCCTGACAACTGATTTTGTTTGTAAAAGTCTGCTTCTTCATACATATGAATGCATATATTAGTGTTCTCTTCTCCTTTTCATACATATGAATGCATATGTTAGTTCTTTTCCTTTTCAAACATATTAATACATATGTTGGTGTTCTCTCTTGAGATGGATGCAACAAAGGCTTTTCTGAAGAAATGGCAAGCGATATGAGATTCTGTCTCATAAAATCAACAAAAACCCAAAACAATGAAAACCCATAGTAATGTGGTGTGGGTAAATTGGCGCCATTTGGTTCGTTTCCTTGACGTGAATACGCGAGCAATAGTGACTAACAAAATGAAGTGACAACAAGAAGTCAGTGTCCTTTGATGGATGCATTTTTAGGCAGAAATAGGTTTGTAATTGACCAAATTTGTCTGGCATGCCAATTTCAAACAAATTAAATTATGTGGTTATTAGCTGTAATGAAGGGGTATAGTAGGTCCAATCAGGTGGATCCAGGAAAGTTCAACAAAGTTCTGGTATGGCGTAGTGAAATTGGTTTGTGCAACTCAAGAGTCTTTCAGGTGAACGATGATGGGTTTTGATTTATAAATGTTATAAATCTTCTGTGCATAGTATTCTAGTAGAATCATCTATAAGTTCTAGATATTGAAATTGTCTACCTTGTTCAGTTTGAGTTAAGGGCACATGTAATATGAAAAAAAGTTGTTGCATCTTTTAGGTTACTTAACATTTGATCAATCCTATTATGAGGGCTTCAAGATGTCTAACAATATGTGGAATGCCCATGCTCCTCCCCATTGTTTATCTTATATAATAATTTGTTTTAGATGCTAATATCTTTGTCGATACTTGTAGCAATATTACAATATCTGCGTTTATTGGGTTTTACATAGGTTCGACTGTTTGACAGTACACACTATCTGAAGGCATTTGGAATTGGAGATGTATGGATTGCTGTTGGGTGGAGTAGTGATGTTCCTCCTGCTGTCAAACGTATGTCTAATGTTGCAGTTGTTGTTCCCAAGTCTGGTGCTAGCTTATGGGCCGATCTTTGGGTATACCCATGCCTGCCATTCTACTTCAATATTCACATTGTTATATCCTTCATATTAGCGATCAGTAAACACGATAATGTGACTAATAAGTTCGTATTCTCTTTATAGGCAATCCCTGTTGCCTCAAGACTTGAAACAAAATAAATTGGAGGGCGAGTCAGAGGTCCATCTCCATTAATCCATCAATGGATAGAATTCTGCTTGCAAACAGCGAGAGCATTGCCTTTCAAGCAAGAGGTTATCCCGGGCGCATTTGCCTCTGCCCTTGAGAGTACTCTGGTTAAGTTGCCTGAAGAACTTCTGAAGGGTAAACCAAGTCTGGATACTAACTTAATTGATGGAGTACCCCCGGCTGAAATTCTGGCCAGATGTGAGTTTTTGGAGCCATTATCTGAAGCTACTTTGTCAGATTATGAGTGGCTGGTTGCTAACCTGCTCCTGTCTTGATGAAAAGGGTGCAACGTTACTTGTCATCATTAATCTTTAGCTAAAGGTACATTGAAAAGTTAATGGCACTGCATACCAGTCATTATAATTGGGTCAGGGCAATTGGGTCAGGGCAATTAGGTCAGAGCATAACTTCATTAGGAAAAGAGGCTTCATGTTACGGACCGCAATCGTAACACCCAAGATATGCGCCCGTACGCTAGTGTCGTTGCTGGTTGTGCTGATTGTGGGAGACGTGCTTCAGGAAAGTGTGTGTGGCGATACAATGCCCTAGACTCTTTGGAGTTCAGGCAGGCCGACCCGGTTGAGTTTGGGGAGCTTGTCGCTAGTCGAGGACTTAACGCTGAAGAGGGGTCTAGGAATATCCTGACGCACACTGGTTGGGAACTGAGGCCGTTCTCCTGACGAGCCCAAGGCAGGGCGAAACCAGTCGACATTGTGCCACTTCCTCCAGGCTTACTCTCGTAGTATGGGATGCGGGAGTGCCGCACGGGGTCGAAACCTCTCGTCCCGTGACAGATGGTATCAGAGCCGAGCTTGTCATCTCGCAAAGCCCTCGTCGCGAGCTCGCCAAGCGCTCCAATGCCGCACCACGCGGGTCCCCACCCTTCCGGATGCAAGGGTCGACAAGCGGGACGAACAGGCGGGTTCTCACACCCCCAAGCGTTCGCACCGAGTGGATGGTGTCTGCACGTGGGTCCTCTCCACGGATCGAGGACGAGTAGGCAGGGAGTTCATGGGTTGATGACAAGCCGATCTTCACGTTTTCGCGTGGAAGTGCACACTTGCGAGGCGTACTCCTCATGCACGAGGACGTGCATGGTTATGGCGGTGGGAGAATGTTACGGACCGCAATCGTAACACCCAAGATATGCGCCCGTACGCTAGTGTCGTTGCTGGTTGTGCTGATTGTGGGAGACGTGCTTCAGGAAAGTGTGTGTGGCGATACAATGCCCTAGACTCTTTGGAGTTCAGGCAGGCCGACCCGGTTGAGTTTGGGGAGCTTGTCGCTAGTCGAGGACTTAACGCTGAAGAGGGGTCTAGGAATATCCTGACGCACACTGGTTGGGAACTGAGGCCGTTCTCCTGACGAGCCCAAGGCAGGGCGAAACCAGTCGACATTGTGCCACTTCCTCCAGGCTTACTCTCGTAGTATGGGATGCGGGAGTGCCGCACGGGGTCGAAACCTCTCGTCTCGTGACATTCAGCTACGTTAAATATTACAGGATGTATTGAGATGGCTGAAGTTGTTGAGGTTTTACGAGAAACGAAAGATGAGTGTTTGTTTGAACAAAGTTGTTGCCAATCTTGCAGAGTTGGAGAAGAAAGATTGCGAAGCGAATGCCACCGATTTCTTCATCATTGTAGCTGTTGTGAAAATTTTAATATACTCGCAAGCGCACGAATTTAGAGATAAAATAGTGGTAACGAGGTCGATCCACAAAAATTGGTATAAATTGAAAAGTCTAATTTAAATCCAAAATTAATATTAATCCTAACCTAGTTGAGAAAATTGAGATTTTAAGGGAAATCAAACTAATTAAACTAAAGAAGCAATTAAAATAAAGGAGAATTCAATAGGATAGAAATTACTAAGGTTTCAGAATCCACCACTATTCAACTAGTAATTATCTAAATATTCATTAATCCCCAATTTTAGAGTGACAACTCAAAATCAATCTATGTCATCTCATGGATATAACAATTAAGCCCAAATAAAATTAATCTTGTATAGGTTCTTTTTCTACTTAATAATATGATATCTAAGTATCCCATGTGAACATATTGAATAACAAAGAGTTAAAGTTTTCCTAAGCACTCCATGTAAACAATTTAATGAAAGACATAGAATCAAAGATAATCATATATAAACTTTATAAATCCAAGCATAGATTTAATCGAATATTAATCATAACAATCAATAATACATGACAGAATTAATGAGAAGATTTTAATAACATCCAATTAATCATGTGAAATAAAAACCATAATCATTAAAGAACATATATGGGAATTAAATAAATAAAAATATAATTATTTCATTGAATAGGTTTCATCTTTAACCTCAGTATAAGAAAATTAGCTAGACATACTTGAATTGGGAGAAATAAAACAAATAAAACAAATAAAAACAGCCATGGGGAAGCTGAATTGTTGCTGCTCTTCCCTGCCGAATCGCGTCTGCATCCTCCCTTTTGTTTCCGTCCAGTGCCTCTGCCCCCCCTTCTCCAAAAGCCAAAACTCCCTTTTATAATCTTTAAAATAGGCCCCACCTCTTAAATCCTAAAGCCAAAGGGCTTGCCCTTTTATTTGCTTTAGCTCTCACACGTGCCCACCATAAGCCATAAATTGTTTCCTCTTTTAATTGCTCAACACGGGCCCACTTATGCAAAGCCTAATCAAGCTTCAATTAATCCTCATGTGCTGGCCACTTTTAAAGCTAATATCACTTTCTCCTCTTTGTCCGCCTGTGGATGGTGAATGCATTTGTTGAGTTCGGTTTCCTTGGCTTGAATTAACATGCATATAAGCATAATTGCTTCCAAGTTAATTAATCTTTAATGCTCACAAATTGAACTCCTTTATGCTCTTTTTATCCATAATCTCTAATTAATTCCCTATTTAATAAAATATTTCAATTAATTAAAAATAATAAATAAATATAACTAGTAATTATTTAATTAAGGATAAAATATGTATATATTATATGCTCATCAGTAGCCTCCATAGTTGAAGTTTCCTCATTTGAAGCTGTTTATGCATATGCTTTTTCCCTTCTCAAGTACAGGAAATTGAAGAATTAACCAGATGTGATATGCTGAAAGAGGGAAGTTTTCTCCCTTGAATGTGGCCTTGTGATTTGTCTTGAAGGAATAGGATGATCACTGGCAAGAACCCTATCAAGGTAGATTTTATGGTGTTAACCTATTTTTAAGCATTTTGTTACATCAGCAATGATGCTTTCATAGCATGAAAGTGTTTAAATTTAACTGAATGATCTTGATTAATCAATTATGAGTTTTAATCGAGTAAAAACTAAATACAATCATCGTCAACAAATACTGAAATTGGGTAAATATCATCTTGATATTGAAGAATTTGAAAACACAATCCACACAGGAAATCACCCTTCGCGTGGGGATGGAGATGTTTACTGCAACGATATCGAATATGTGCAAGGTGTTGTCCACTGCTCTTTGGGTTATGGTGGGACTTGCGATTTCATGGTTGCCCTGAAACAATGGAAAAAAATTAACATATCCTCCAATGCATGAAAATGGCTGGACTAATTCTGATTACCTAATTGACTCGGGATCAGGTGGCAATAATAACAGTTTATTAACATTGCAGAGTCCGAGTACTTTTCCAGGATCAGATACGACGTGGTCTAATGTCGATAATAATAGTCTATTAAATGACAAATCATTGTTCTTGGGTGTTGGTTATATACGTGATTACTAATTCAAGTAGAAGATGAAGGTTATGCAGGTGATTTCAGAAATAAAATACATTCTGAGAGATGCTGGTCTACCATTGCATGGCCCCAGATATAAGAATTTTTTGATTGGGGCATTTGGCAAGATTCGACAAATTCTAGATTCAACCTCCTCCGCCAAGGGATTCCAACTGAGTTATCAATTATCGTAGCAGTTCTATTAACTAAAATTAGCAAATATAATATAAGAAAAAGAACAACAAATACACAGTGAAGTTGAATTGAAAATGAAGTTGCAAGTTGCCGCCCATAGCTGCTGACTAATAATAAAACGAGACAAATTAATTAAACTCAGACCTCTTTGTATATGTTATCCTAACTTTACTTACCCTTGTTTGTAATTTTCACTTAACACTTGATGCCTAAACCATTAAAACCAAATGACCATAGGGGTATTTAAAGTATGTAAAAATAAACAAAAACACGTAAAAAATTTCAAACAATTAATAATTACACTCTAAATGTACCACTCAACTCTTAATAATAGCCATACTCTAAAACAATCTACAACCTTTGAGGGGAGTAGCTATGAGGAAAATCCTTTTCTCAGTGGATTGCCATTGCCCAAGAGTTGCAATGAAAAGAGACCACCTGCAACTGTGCCGGAAGATTCAAGTAGCTCTGAAAAAGATGATAATTTAATTGATATGGACAGTTTCCATATCACTTTTAAATCATCTTATGTAATTGTGATGTTAGGAAGCATTAGTGATCTATATGTGAACTATTATTGGCGCCATTGGTGGTTTTATCTTGTTAAAATATGGATGACTTCCGATTACTATTTTGCAGTACACAATTTTATTCAATTAACATATAGCTTAAAACCATTATGTATGTGCTTTATTAAGATTCTCAAGAACCAATCACGTTTGCTTAAGAAATAAAATTTTACCATTAAAAGCGTAGTAATATTCCCAAGCGCTTCGCATTTATCTCAACATTTTGAAGGAATTTTGAGAAATACAGGGGTCCAAAAGAACGTACGTAGTCATCATCCTTATTTTTCTATCGTTCTTTTGGGTTTGCAGTTGGTGGTGCTTTCAATGTTTCCCTGAAACATAGCAAAAGAACGTACATATTCTTGGTGATTATCTAATTGACTGGGGTGACAACAACAGAACGCACAACGTAGAATTCAATAATAAAATTCTCCTGTTTAATTTGTTTTAAGTTAAATTATTAATTACTTAAAACTCTGTTTTAAGTCTTTAATTTTATGTCTTGGCGTATATGCAGAGTTGGATTCTTGAGTGAGTTGGACATGACCTACAATGAGAGTGACAGTAAACAAACATTAAAACGTGTGGACTCCGGTGGCTGCCCTGCAAGTCTACAACTCTACAAGAATAATTTCTAGCCCCGTTGACTCCACTAACTAAAGTTTTTTTAAATTTAAAAAAGTACATAGAATTCCACAACAAGCAAAACGTGTGGAATTTAATTTTTTGCCGTGTGGAACAAAATACAATTTAGCAAAAAAGGAGAAGAAAAATGGTAAGATTTCTAAAATGAGTGGAAGGTGATCCATATTTTATTGAAACGACTTGTCCCGAACATCACGACGATTGATTTTTTTTTTTTTTTAATAACATCAACTTTCATATCTTTCTAACCCGCAGAATATGCTCACGTTCAAGTCTATCTTGCTAATTTAAAAAAAGAAAATCAAATCAACACCAAAACAATGAAAAGTAAAGCTTTTGAATTTCAACTCGAGCTAGCAAACATTTTCAGCGTTTTCAATTTCTTCCCATTGCATATCTTCTTCCTCCATCAATGCAATATTTGAACGATTATGAAAGAATTTAAGAACATCAAAAATCTCCAAGGTTTATACGGTATAACAAATTTAAATTCTCAATTACAATAGATAATAATTAAACTAATAATTTTTTATGTACTTATTTTAGTAATTTCACCTAAGAATAATATTGTAATTAGAAAAAAATCTAATAAGTAGGGTGGTCTTATACAAAATCAACTGCATACATATATTCAGATGCAAATAATATTTTTTAATTCTTTTTTTTAATAACAAAATTGTGTATTGAGATGAATAAGATGTTTAATTTAATTAATTTCCTTACTTTCATATACATTGTCTTTCTATCTAAAGAAAGCTTGGTGTCGAGAAAGACATGAAGTTGCAAGTTGCTGCCCATGCATGGCTGCTGATTAATAATAAAACGAGACAAATTAATTGAACTCAGGCCCATATGTATATGTTATCCTAACTTTAGTTGCTCTTGTTTGTTAATATTCATTCTTAGAGAGGTGAAAAAAATTACAAGTCTTGAATAACGAGGAGTTTAATTGCCTCTTAACTTTACTTGGCCTTCTATAATCTCATTAATAATACAGAGAATTAATTATCTTTTTATTATTAAACCATCTTCAGGAAGATTTTCCTCAATTTGCTCCAGAAGAGTTGGAGCTGTGGTTCTGATAAACCAAAGAATTAGTAGCAATATTAATATTGCCCACCCAAGAAATATGAGTGAATTAAAGTATTGACAAGACTTCGCTCAGAGGAGCATTTAAACCACTTCCTTATCAATTGCGGCAGCCGTCTATTAACTAAAACGCCAATCTAATACAAGAAGAAAGAACATTTACAGACTTGGCAATTGAGTTCATTAAGAAGTAGCATCGCATTCGGGTGATGAGTTTCCTTTGTTAATAATTTTAGTCTAATTTCAATTGTACTGTGACCGCTTCTCACTCAAGGTAAGTGAAAGTTACAGATGTGGCAAAATAAATAATTAAATTAACAAAATGCTAACTAATTTTCCTAAATACCTAGGGTTGTACTATTTCACCAACCTGGAAGAATTGACATTAATGGACTGGTTTCCTCCCCATATAATTATAATCCTTCTAGAAAGCTAATTTTTATTAAATATTTGTTTTAAAGTTAATTTCAATTAAAAAATGTTTTAAGTTATATATACTCTAATGAGATTCTCAATTCCTTTAATTCAATAATAATGAAAACGTATTAAATTAGAAATGAAAAAAATTGGTGTTGATGATTCAACCTATTTGGATAGATTACGTGAATAAAATTGAAATTTTGATTTAATTTTTGTTTATTGTTAATTCTCAGGCTATCTTAATTTCAAGAATTTAGAATGTTAATTTGGTCATGGATTTCAACCCGTGAGTGTCATATTCTAGACTTAATGGTACCATTCTTTGATTGAGGGCAATGACTCTCACTCCTCTTGTAAAAAAATATTTTCAACTATTTTGATGACTTAAAAATTGATAGATTTATTGTTGTAATGACCAAATTATTCATTTTAATGAAATATAATTAATGCATCAAAGTTACAAGGTTTATGTTCTATCTTACCTCTGTTTCATTTTTTTTTTTTTCAGTTATCAGCTATGCCCCTGAGGCATTTTGTAGAGTATAGCTTCTGCTTACCTCTGTTTCATTTTTTTTAATAAAAAAACAAGGGAAGGTTTTTCCGAGTCATCCATTATTTGATTTCCGTCAATCAAGAAAACGACCAAATTAATTTCTCTCCAAAATTTTCCAAAAGCTAGAAAATTTTGTTATTTGAAAATAACATCATTAATTATAGAGTGGATCAAACCGCGTTATTGTCTTTCATAAAATTGATGTCTTTTTAAGAGTCAGTACTTTTTATTTACGCAAACCAGTCGACATCAACTTAAACTTCCATATTTTTATTATTATTATGTTATTTATTTTAATCCCTGATTATTTGATTAGCAACTATATATATCAAGAAAGCAACAAAATTTATTTCTCATGACTTCCAAAAACTAGAAAAACAACATCATTTATTATTTTTTTGCAAACCTAATTGACATCAACTTTAACTTTATTATGTTATTATTTCAACCCCCCATTATGACCTTTCTAATCCTCCATTATGCATCTTTTATAGTGCAAATTTAATTGCACATCTAAATAAATTGATTATTGTCACTCCACCACCAATATTTCAAATAGTCACTAGTCCATTTCTGCCTTTAATTTTCCCTTAAGTTTAACTATTGACTGTTTTTAGCATCTTAAAATATACATTTATTCCTTGATTATGTGATAAAATTATGAAAATATCCATTTTAGCTTAAATTAATTGGAATAACCATAAACATAACTTAAATTAATAGAACAAAATTATCAAGTGTATGTTCTTTCTTACTTTTTGAAGAATTTAACATATATAATGCTATACTATTAATAAATTTATCATTTAATATAGATGTTCAAATATTTTATATATTTATTAATTGTTATATAGTCAAAGGATGAATGATTTTTCAGGTCTACATGAGTTGGTACATCTGCAAGACTCAATTTTGACAACAATGATCCAAGGGGTAATTTACCTTGGTGTTTGACAAACATAACCTCTCTTCATGATTTACTTCCAATCTACTTACTGTAAATATCTCCTCATCTCCTCTCATTTATATGATAACCCTTGAAGATCTCACATTTTCAAACCATCATATTAGGGTTTTTATTATTAGCATCATTGTGTCAATAATATATGTTGCAATAGGATTTTTTCAGACCAATTTCCTTCTTCAAATAATAGTGGAAAAGTATTAATTTAAAAATAAAATGAATATGCATTGATTATATCCTGATTTTCATCAATTATAGCGAGAGTTTCTCCAAATCAACTCCCTTATTCAAATAATACAGAAAAAATAGTAATTTAATAGTAAAATTAACAAGTGTTGATTATATATCCTAAGTTTCATCGATTATGTGATCAAAGTGGCATTGTTGATTTATTTCTTGTTCAATGTTAATTTTTAGGTTATCTAAATTTCAAGGATTTAAAATCTTTGGTCATGGATTACACGCTTATTAATTTTTTCTGCCATTGACCGTCATATTCTAAACTTAATGGTACCTTTCTTGATCAAGGGTAATTACTCTCTCTTCTCCTCTTATAAATTCTTCTTCCATCAACATCACTAGGAGTATGTTCATCTCTCACACATTAACTTGAGTGGAGAGTTTCCAAATTGATTGTTAGAAAACAACACAAAAGCTAGACACACTTGATCTGTCTAATAATTCTCTTTCGATAAAATTAATTAATTTTAAGGGAATATTCGCCCAACCTCTATAATTTCATATTGATCATTAATTAATTAAACGATACAAATTGCTAAAGTGATTAGATGTTTGCTGACAATGCAAGTTCATGGCTTGAAATTTGATCTCTATCGATTGGTTTACAAATGGACGTACTTGTGCCTTTGTGGCGATAATTGAACTAGAGATGTGAAGTTGTAAGGATTTGGCAGTAGTAAATTTGTTTCCTACATGATTCATCAATTCAAGAAGCATGATGATATGGCAAGTGAAAAAATTTGGAGAGCGGCGGACATAAAAAAAGAAGAACCAATTATGTAATAATTTGATGCGATAAACGAAGGAAAGAAAATAATGTATGTGAATATTTTAACAACCATGCTTGGTTTGAAAAAAAATGAAAGAAGTGCCCTAGACAGAAAATGAGAGGAAAAGAAAATAATTAAAAAAATAAATTTCATATCAAACTAAATAATAAAATGAAATTCCACCCACTTCCCCTGATCTCCTGTCCCCTTTAGTATTCTCCTCTCATCTCCTTTCTTGTTTCTGCCGATCCAACACGGGCAGAGTGGATGTTTTTCGGTTTAGAATAATTCTAGTTTGCTAACTAACAATAATTGAGTACTTGGCCCTATTGACTCCACGTGCTTTCTAAGTAACAGCATGGAAATGTAATTTCTACAAAATGCCAGACGTGTGGAATTTAATTTTTGGCCTTGTGGACCAAAATGTAAATGAAAGAAAAAGGGGGGAAAAAAAGGCCCAAAGACTTCTAACTCATTTAAAAGTCTTTGGGCCTTTTTATAATGGTGGATTTTTGAAAAGGAAAAAATAACAACACTTTTATAGTTTGTTTTGATAATCACATTTACATATACTCTCTAATTTTTTAAATGGACACATAAATCTTTTTTTTTTACAAATATATATTATTCATATTTTTTTATTTATTATAAATGTTTAAAGTAAATTTTTAGGTTGAAATATAATAAAAGGGTCTAATCGTTCTCTTATTAAACACACATACTTTTAGTTTCTATCCATTTGTCATCTCAATCTCCCTCAATTATTCTTTATTGCTAGCTCAAAATGCGTCGCTGTTGAAAATTATAGCAAAATGACAAATATGGAAAAAAAGGGAAGAAAATTAATGCATGAAAGACTTGGAGAAAACAACCAAATAAGTCAACTATAAGCAAGCTGGGTGTATAAATTGTTAGATGTGTTATAAACAAATACGTATAATGTTAAAGATATAGTTAGAATGGGTGGTTCAAAATCAAAAATGGTGATAATGTTTGTTCTGTTCTTAATAATATTTGAAGGTGGGTGGAGTGAGGGATGTTTAAATCATGAGAGATTTGCTCTTTTGCAACTTAAACTTTTCTTCAATGATCCTTATAATTATCTTCTCGATTGGGTAGTTGATGAGGGAGCTACTGATTGTTGTCAGTGGGAGAGGGCTTCGGGCAGCAACACTATGGGCCGAGTGATAGTGCTAGACCTATCTGGTATGATTTGGAAAGAGTACTGGTGTCTGAATGCTTCTTTGTTTACTCCCTTTCAACAACTTGAGTCACTTAATTTAAGTGCCAACAGCATAGCCGGTTGTGTTGAGAATGAAGGTGAAACGTTTAATTTAATTAATTTACTTCCTCTCTTCTAATTTAAGTGGAATATCAAGACTGGGCAACTATATGCATACCCATTCAATTAACAATTCTGACATATTTTTTTGAGTGATTAATTAATTTTGAAATCACACCAGCATCTATAATCCTTTTTTATTTTACTTGCAGGTCTAGAGAGGCTATCAAAATTGAGCAACTTGAAGATGCTGGATTTAAGTGAAAACTTGTTCAACAATAGCATCTTTAAGTGAAAATTTCATCATTAAGATCATTAAAATTATATGCCAATGGCTTGGAAGGAAGTTTTGATGTCGAAGGTACGTAATTAAAACTTCATCTCTTCTCCAGGCTCTTTCATTAACTTGCTAAAATAAGATTCAAGGCTTTAAATTCAATTTTTTTTTATGATTAATATTAAAGAAAAAAAAGTTTTAAGCAATTCATAAATACAAGTTCTAATGTTTCTCATAATTTCATCTTGTACTTTCATATGTCTTAAATTTTAATAGCAAACCAAACACCTCCACAACTTATTATTATTATTTTCTATTTTTTTTTGTGAGTTTTGAAACATTCAACTCAATTTGTGCTTATTACAGAATTTGATTCTTTGAGAGGTTTAGAGGAGCTAGACATTGGCGAGAACAAGATTGATAAATTTGTGGTCTCAAAAGGTACTACAAATACCATAAAAAAAATGCTAACTTATACAAATTAGTTGGATTCTTGGCCATTTGGTTTATTATTTTACAGGTTTGAGTAAGTTGAAGTCTCTCGGTTTAAGTGGTATCAAACTCAATTGTAGCATCTTATCTTCTCTTTCTTCGTTAAGAGAATTAGATATAAGTTATACGGGATTCAAAGGAACATTCGATATTCGAGGTAAGTCTAAGCCCTGCTTTCTCATTTTATATATGCCAGATAGACTTGTGTATCATCGACATAATTTAATATTTAATTTGATTAGTCTGAAGGAATTACATGCTAATTTAAACATACTTTTATTTACTCTGTCAGTCAATTAATTAATTAATTACTATTTGGCTTGGTTTGGACGAAATTCTCATGATGTTTTAATTTCTTTAAATTTATTAATTAATTAACTCTGTTTTTAAGTCTTAAGTCTGGGCGTGTTTGCAGAATTTGATTCCTTCAACAACTTAGAAGTGTTGGACATGAGTTGGAACGAAATCGACAATCTTGTGGTTCCTCAAGGTAAACAATTAAAATATTATTCAATTACATTAATATAATTCATTTGGTTAGAGAAGGCCCAAAAGGTACCAAAAAAATTAAATAAAGAAACAGAGAATTTGTATTATTTAAAAAACAGAATGTAATAAAGATTTAATTCTAGTTCTTTAATCTTTAAAGCGATTGAAAAACAATGTTGCTCTTTTCTCAAAGCATAAAATACGAATTGAATGCCAATTAACTTAATCATTCATTTCGTTTAGCTCTAAAGTTAGACAATGAATTTTTATATGATTTCAAAAACAGGACGTAATAGAATTTTTTAAAAAACAGAATGTAATAAAGATTTGATTCCAATTCTTTAATCTTTACAGTGACTGAAAAACGATACTACTTCCCAAAGCATAAAATACGAATTGACTCCCAATTAAATTAATCATTTATTTCGTTTAGGTCTAAATTTAGAAAAATGAATTTTGATTCTCTTCAATCCTTTCCTAATTATTATTAATAAACAGGTTACAGAGGTTTGAGGAAGCTGAAAATTCTTGATCTATCGGGAGTTGGAATTAGAGATGGAAGCAAGTTGTTACAGTTAATGGGATCATTCCCATCCCTCAACACTCTTTACCTTTCGTATAATAATTTTATGGAAACAGTGACAACTACTACTCAAGGTAAGTAAAAGGTACAGATGTGGCCAAATTTATAAATAAACTAGAAAATAAAACCGCATTTCACGCGGCTTTAAAAAAAATTTTAGTATTATCCTTTCTTATTATTTTACATTTGATGACATTGATAAAAAATTTAGTATTATTCTTTTTTATTATTTTATAAAGTGATTTTATTCATGCCAATTGTGTGTGTACAAAACAAAAAGATGAGCTCTCCTTTTATAGTTACATAATCACTCCATGAAATTAATGAAAAATTATAGATCATAATTCCTTGTGAGATAGTGGGAGTTATATAGGGAAGCTAAAGGTACTAATGGGAGATGGTGGGGAGATTAAGAGATATATGTTATGAACATCCATATTTATTTTAATAAATTCATAACACTCCCCCTTAGATGTTCATTACAAAGAATGTGCCTCATTAAAACCTTTACATAATTGTTATTGTGTAATAACAATCAAATTAATTATTAGAAGATGAAAAACCAAATCTAAAAGAAAATTTTTCTATTTATTAGATAATAGAGAATATACAAAGATGAGAAATGCTGATGCCACATCACCTCCTCAAGTCACAACTTTATATATATACAAGCAAATGAAACTTAAATTTAGAATAAGAAGAATTAGGCCATAGTGGCATTGTTGAGGGAAGATGAAAGAACCTCTCTTCCTATGTTAATTAATTAATGTATTTTAAGCCACTAAAGTTTAATTGCTAGCATAATAAAATTTGAAGAAGCCAAAAGATACTAAATAAAAGGTTGCATAATTAAATATGAGATTATGGCATTAAAATTAGGCCCTTATGGCATTGTTGAAGGAATATGAAAGAGTCTCTCTTCCTATGTTAATTAATTGATGTGTTTTAAGCTACTAAAGTTTAATTGCTAGCATAATAAAATAAATGAATATTTCAAAAGATTTATAATTAATTATTATTCATGGTTACATATTGTTGGATTTCAATAGAAAGAGGAAGAGACATTAAAATTATTAAAATTAAACTTAGGCCCTAGTGGCATTATTGAGGGAAGATGAAAGAACCCCTCTTCTTATGTTAATTAATTGATGTATTTTAAGCAACTAAAATTTAATTGCTAGCATAATAAAATAAATGAATGTTTCAAAAGACTTATAATTAATTGTTATTAATGGTTACATATTGTTGGATTGAAATAGAAAGAGGAAAGAATAATGATGCCACAAATCTTAAATATTTAATGTTTATAGAGTTTGAAAAAGCCAAAAGGCACTAAACAAAAGATTGAATAATTAAATATGGGATTGTGACATTAAAATTGGGCTCTAGTGGCATTGTTGAGGGAAGATGAAGGAACCTTCCTTCCTATATTAATTAATTGATGTATTTTAAGCCACTAAAATTTAATTATTGGCATAATAAAACAAATAAATGTTTCAAGACTTATAATTAATTATTATTAATTGTTACATATTGTTGAATTTAAATGGAAAGAGGAAAAGACATGTAATCATTTATAATCTAATAATTATTTTCTATTTTTAATATTTTGTAATGTAATTATTTTTTAATTTCAACCAATTTATTAGATAATAGAGAATATGAGAAGATTAGAAATAGTGATGCCACATCACCTCTTATAGTCCCAACTTTATATATATATATATATATATATATATAGATTAGTTGATGTATTTTAAGGAACTAAAGTTTAATTGCTAGCATAGTAAAATTTGAAAAAGCCAAAATGCACTCAACAAAAGGTTGCATAATTAAATATGAGATTATAGTATTAAAATTAGGCCCTAGTGGCATTGTTGAGGGAAGATGAAAGAACCTCTCTTCCTATGTTAATTAATTCATGTATTTTAAGCCACTAAAGTTTAATTGCTAGCATAATAAAATAAATGAATGTTTCAAAAGACTTATAATTAATTATTATTAATAGTTACATATTGTTGGATTTAAATAGAAAGAGGAAGAAATATGTACAAAGAATATCCACCAATATTTTAGATATTTTAAATAATAGAGAATATAAAAAGATAAGGTTGAGTCTCTTCCTATATTAATTAGGTGATGTATTTTAAGGCACTAAAGTTTAATTGATAGAATAATAAATTTTGAAGAAGGCAAAAGACACTCAACAAAAGGTTGCATAATTAAATATGGGATTATGGCATTAAAATTAGGTCTTAGTGGCATTATTAAGGGAAAATGAAAGAACCTATCTTCTTATGTTAATTAATTCATGTATTTTAAGCCACTAAAGTTTAATTGTTAGCATAATAAAATAAATAAATGTTTCAAAATACTTATAATTAATTATTATTAATGATTACATATTGTTGAATTTAAATAGAAAGAGAAAAAAAGTACAAAGAATATTCACCAATATTTTAGATATTTTAGATAATAGAAAAAATAAAAAGATGAGGAATGATATATATTAATAAAGTTACTATTTATTAAATGAGTTAAATACAATCAAATTAATTATGAGAAGATGAAAAACTAAATCTAAAAAAAAATTCTCTATTTATTATATAATAGAGAATATATAAAGAAGCAAAATGGTGATGCTACATCACCTCCTCAAGTCCTAACTTTATAAATGAAAGAACCTCTCTTCCTATGTTAACTAATTCATGTATTTTAAACCACTAAAGTTTAATTGCTAGCATAATAAAATAAATAAATGTTTCAAAAGACTTATAATTAATTATTATTAATGATTACATATTGTTGAATTTAAATAGAAAGAGAAAAAAAAGTACAAAGAATATTCACCAATATTTTAGATATTTTAGATAATAGAAAATATAAAAAGATGAGGAATGATATATATTAATAAAGTTACTATTTATTAAATGAGTTAAATACAATCAAATTAATTATGAGAAGATGAAAAACTAAATCTAAAAAAAAAATCTCTATTTATTAGATAATAGAGAATATACAAAGAAGCAAAATGGTGATGCCACATCATCTCCTCAAGTCCTAGCTTTATATATATACTAGGAAATAGAACTGCGCTTCGCGCAGCTTTAAAAAAAGAATTTAGTATTATCTTTTTTTTTTACTTTGCACTTGATGAAACTGATAAAAAATATGAATTGATAAAGATGACGCAACCTTATAAAACTGATGTTATTTTTGAAAGTTAATTATTTTTTTGTTAACTTTAAAAATATATATTAATGTGTATAGTTAAGTGTACACAACTTTTTCATCAATAAAAATTATGTTCACACTAATCAATTCTCCATTCTTCTTGATATTAACAGACTCCCACATCCTACAAAGGCTAACTCTTATCATCCAACTATCTTTATCATTATTCAACTCATGAAGAAAAGAGTACTCCATGAAGCATACAATACTAAAAATTCAAATAAGTCAAAAAATAAAAACACAATAACACTTCTAAAAAGGATGTTGGTTAAATAAAAAAAAAACTCAAACATAACAAATCTTAAATACTTAATATTTATAGAGTTTGAAGAAGCCAAAAGACACTAAACAAAAGGTTGCATAATTAAATATGATATTACGACATTAAAATTAGGCCCTAGTGGCATTGGTGAGGGAAGATGAAGGAACATTTCTTCATATATTAATTAGTTGATGTATTTTAAACCACTAAAGTTTAGTTGTTGGCTTAATAAAATAAATGAATATTTCAAAACTTATAATTAATTATTATTAATGGTTACATATTGTTGAATTTAAATAGAAAGAGGGAGAGACATGTAATCTAATAATTATTTTCTATTTTTAATATTTTTGTAATGTAATTATTTTTTAATCTCAACCAATATATTGATAATAGAGAATATAAAAAGATGAGAAATAATTATGCCACAAGTCTTAACTACTTAATATTTATAGAGTTTGAAGAAATCAAAAGGCACTAAACAAAAGGTTGTATAATTAAATATGTGATTATTATATTAAAATTAGACCCTAATGACATTGTTGAGGGAAGATGAAGAAACCTTTCTTCCTATATTAAATAATTGATGTATTTAAGCCACTAAAGTTTAATTATTGGCATAATAAAATAAATAAATGTTTCAAGACTTATAATTAATTATTATTAATGGTTACATATTATTGAATTTAAATAGAAAGAGGAAGAGACATGTAATCTTTTGTAATCTAATAATTATTTTTAATTTTTAATTTTTAATATTTTGTAATGTAATTATTTTTTTAATTTCAACCAATTTATTAGATAATAGAGAATACAAAAAGATAAAACCTTTACATAATTGTTATTGTGTAATAACAATCAAATTAATTATGAGAAGATGAAAAGCCAAATCTTAAAAAAAAAGTCTATTTATTAGATAATAGAAAATATACACATTAATATCAATTTTTCTTTCTTTACACTCGATAAAACTGATAAAAATATAAATTAATTTTTTTAAAATGAGCCAGCATTATAAAACTAATGTTATTTATAAAAGTTAACTATTTTTTTGTTAACTTTAAAAATATATATTAACGTGTATAGTCTAAATGTACAGACCTTACCTTTTGTAGTTGATAAGTTCCAAATTAAATTTTGTAATTGAGGATCCTTAGCATTGAATTATAAAAGAAATAAGTAAAATACATGTAAAGACTTTTGTAATTTATTTCGCAACGTTTGTAGCTGCGTAGGTGAGCAATTGTTTATATCAAGCTTGCAGCTATGGAAAGTTCCAATGGGGATCAGCAACACCTAGTGCCAAAATGTTCTTTATCTGTATATAAACCATGTCTCCATGGATTAGAGAGAATGAAAGGAGAAACCGTTGATGTAAAAAAGAATGCTTCTTCATGTACTATGTTCTTTGGCAATTAAATCCTCCATAACAGCTTGGAAAACTCAGCCAAACTACCATTTTGATGTCTCGATAGTTCCTTTGATTTATCCATTTGTCTACTGAATAATTAAAACACATAATAAAAATCATTATTATAGGGTGAAGTAAGAGCTTGCAATGTATAAATTAAAATTTTAAATATAATCTAAAAATGTGATACCTTGATTTTGTGAGCTGATGTGTGAATATTTTGAAATACTTCTTTGTAGACAATGGTTTTTATGAAGGTTCAATCTTCTACCTCTTGATCAGCATTTAGTATGGTCAATCCTTCTCTTGTGGTAACTCGAGACACGGCGACATATAATTGACCATGTGTGAATACTTGCTTAGGGAGATACAAGCCAACATGTTTAAGAGATTGTCCTTGGCTTTTGTTGATCGTCATGGCAAAACATGGTGCCAAAGGAAGTTGTCGTCTGTTAAGCTTGAATGGCCATCTTGATTCATTAGGAGACATAATAATTCTTGGAATTGTGATATTTTGTCCAATATTTGTTCCAGAAATGATGTCACCTCTAATGGACCATTTACCAAGACGAGTGACAATCAATCTTGTGTCGTTGCATAAGCCTTCTATTTGATTTAGATTTCTGAGAAGCATTACGGGAGCACCTTCCTTAAGTCGTATGTCATGATTAGGGATGCCATTGAATTTCAAACTATTCAAAAATTCAGTTGGATATAGAACATCTTCATCATTTGTGTTTGCGCTTGCTTTGCATATACTGTCTGAGCTAAAATAGGTTCTCCCTTGACCAGGTATTATATTCATAATCATCTCGTTCAATTCATGCACCATTTCATTTTTTGGCGTTAATATTGCTCTTTCTTTCAAATATGCTGGATCACTGTAGTTGTGCTGAATTGATGGGTAGATAGTGTCGACTATTGATTTCATCAGATTTTCTGATGGTTTCTTACAGATATCAGAAGGTAGCTTAACTAAATCTCTATCAATGTCATCATATAATGAACCATCTCCAATCTGCAACAACCATTTGTCAAAAGAAGCTATTTTAGCAGCCTCAGAGCCACTCACGCTTCCATTATAGAGCCTCATATTTTGTTTGAGCTCATAAATTTTGAAAAATGGCCACAAGTAGGATGAGTTAAGTGAAGCATCAACAATGTCTGCTCTTGTCCCCTTTGGCACAACTGGCAATATTTGTCGGAAATCGCCACCACATGCTATTGTAAGTCCTCCAAAAGGTTTAATAGAACTATTTTCATACCTTGTTCTTAGAATATCTCTCAAGGTCCTATCCAAAGCTTCAAAGCAGAACTTATGTGCCATAGGCGCTTCATCCCAAATGATCAAAGAAGTTTTCATAAGAAGTCCAGCTAATAAGGTGCCTTGTCGGATTTCACAAGTGGACTCTGCTGTCACATCCAAAGGAATATGAAATCGCGAATGAGTTGTCCTACCATTAGGCAATAACAAAGCTGCTATACCTGAAGTTGCAACAGGCAAGACTATTTTAGAATGTGATATGAGCTTTGCAATAATTGTATTCCACAAAAATGTTTTACCAGTACCACCGTGCCCATTGATAAAAAATAAACGCCCTTCTTCATTGTCAACAGAATGCATTATTGCTCATAGTCTGATTTTTGGCAAGCATTTAGAGCAGCAAACGATTTCTCATGCAACTTCTTTAATTGATCACGATCATAATCAAGCTCTTCATTGACCAATCGGTTACCTGAATCTCTTATCAAAGAAGAATTAGGAAGTGGCATTCCATCTATGTCTCTCAAACTTTTTCCCATTTTCAACATGATAGTTTCAATCTCCAACAATGTGTATGCTTCAACTTGTTGTTCGGTTAACTGAAGATCTTTCAATCTGAATTTTTTCCTTTGCAATGAAGTTATGTCTTCTGATAAAGTAGTATAATTAGATTTCCAAAGTTGGAGTGCATCAGAAACCTGACAATGAATGAGTATCATGACAAAAAGATGTCTTAATTCATTTCCAGTCGCCCATATTGCAGCTTCAGTCAAGCAGTCGAGCTTCAGTCAAGCAGTCGTTCCATTCTTTATCATCGTCTAATAATCCCAAAGCATAGCATGCAGCTTTAAAAGTTGGATATGTCACTCCATTTACTATTCTAATACTTTCAAATGAAGTGCTTCTTTTTACAAAATTGAGCAACATTCTCATATAAAATCGTTCTCCGCTTGAAGGATGTGCAAAGTAAATTCTTCCGATTGCTAAGCCATTTTTTTCTCCTAGTCCAAGTTTTGTCTTTTGAATTCCATACCCAACATGTAGGGAAATCAGAATAAGTTAACTCTCGTGCATCATCATAATTCTTGTTTGCCTCCAACCATTCTGTGAACTTTGTTTTTTCTATTCTAGGTATGGTAAGCACATTTTCTAAGCACTTAGATTCTTCGAATATTACTGTATGCTCTCCCGGTAAATGGAACGGCAATCTTTCAACTGCTGGCTTTCTGTAATGTATGTCAAATTGGAAGATTCACCAGCAAGCTTCGGTTGCTGATATATATCTACAGTTCAAATATGTTTTGATCTCGTCCATTTCTTAGGTAGTGTCAATAGATTCCATTGTTGCAGTTGTTCTATAAGACCCTTTATGGACATACTTGAAAAGATATTTAACTGATCTCGAGTAATTACAAATCTCAATATTAATATATGCATCAAATTTGACAATTAAATTCCTGTGATAAGGGACCACATATCGATTATCCAAGAAGACACCTTTCTTTTCGACATGAATACCTGTATTTGTCCTTTTATAGATTGGAAAACCATTTGTATCCACTGTTGTTTGATCATTAAATTTTTTTGGAAAATGTTTTGTGCACTTGTCTTGCATCATGCATGGAGAGTGAGAATTGTGTTTTCCACACGGTCCATGAATCATAAATTTGTTAACTGCATTATAACCATCAGGATCAACATTTAAGTCAGGGATTTCTGCACTTATTATTTTATCAATATGGTCTGCAGAAGGATTTTTCATTGTTGGATGCAAAAAAAACAGTATGCGTGCATGGGGCAAGCCTCTTTTTTGAAACTCAATTGTATATAGACCTGCCACAAAATGGAGTAAAATTTAAATGTTAGAAATATTGATTTCAATTGTGAAATTATTGTTTTTCCCTGCACTTTTCAATAACAAATGAGTTGAATTTGTTATGGATACGAATTTGAAGTGAACTTACATGCAATTATTTTTCCAAACGGTTGATCTTTTTTCAAATCTTGCATTAGTTGGAATAATTTTATCTCGAAAACTCTGCATATGATATCAACTCGATTGTCATCATTCTTTTGTCCAACTAATCGGAGCATGTTATTTATTTCTTGCCACTTTGGGTTGCAAGTGAAAGTAAGAAATAAATCAGGATATCCTGCCCATTTACAAATTGCCATAGCATCTTGATAATTTTGTATTCTATATCGTGGTCCCCCCGTGTGTTATGAAGGTAGAATAATCGATTTTCCAACTTTTGAACAATTAGAATCACCTCGATGAACAGCATCCATCAAACCAGAGAAAATGTCCGATCTAAGTTTTTGTTGATTATTCCGGATCTAACGAAATCTTTCTTCTTCAATTGCCATATAACAATCAACTATATATTGTTGGAATAGTCTACCAGCTTGAAGTAGAGTGTGTCCCTCATTCAATCTTTGTTGCAACCTAAAGCAATAATATTGCCTCATTGTCAGCTTTTGCCTCTTAAAAGGGCTATCCGTTATGTCTCTTAAAGATATGTCAGGTCTATATCCATCTTCGCCATAAGGATATATTAACGGGTATGTCATGGGCATGAAGCTTGGATGCAAATATGTGATTCTCCAAAGTCCCTTTGTGCGATGCTCTATAATAACATCGCGTTGAAAGTTTGCTTCACTGAAATCACCAACTATTAAGCCTGCAACTTCTGAAACTATTGGTATATTGTATCGACGACCATCTCTTGTTCTACTATTAAGGAGTCATAAACGGAATGTAGATTCTGGTTGTGTTTTGTAACTATCCCTCGCCATTCTAAAAGATTTGACCAAATTATTATGTTGGTCCAACATTTTAGATAGTTCATGAAGAATTTCGTGATCAATTTCTGTCTTCATTCCATGTTTTAATAGAGTGTTGATTCTGTTGTCTATCTCATTTTCAGTATCATAGATATAGAGCTGAGCAAACTGTGGTTTTTTCCCAACTTCTGGCAGCAAAGAACCAATGTGATGATAATTCTGACCGCTCATCCTGAAAACATAAGGACCTTTTGATCGATTGATTGATGCATCAACTTGACCTCCCATAGATGTGAAAGCAAACATGGAGTTATAAGCCCTGATATTTTTTCGAAATTTGGAACCCTTTTGTCCAGAATCTGCCCCGAGAAGATATTTGAGTAAAGGAGGTGTTTCTTTCATGAATGGAATCTGCACATGACCTTCCATACAACAAAATGTGAATTTGGGATGTGAGACCTTTTTGGTTTTCTTGTTCCGTTCCTCGTACTATAAAATGGCACCACAATATTGACATGTGTATGTAGGTGGTCCAAAATTCCAAGGCGTTGTGTAATGAACTGTCAAATTCAACAAATAATAATATTGTAACAAAGTATCTTATTTCGTCTAAGTGAATATGGTAAGAAAAAATATTACTAAATATATTAATATTTTCATTGTACACGTAGTTTCATGCAAATATGTACCATTATTTGATGTTACACCATCCAATGGAAAGCTTGTGGACTGATCTATATTCTCATCAAAAGAGAGACACGCTCTTTTTAGTTGTCCATGTTCAACTGCATATTTTTAAAGTTCCAAAAGCAATGAATAAGTTATTAGTTTCAAGTATTACAAGCATGATGAATAACTAATAAAGCTCGATAAATGTAAATATATATACGTACCTGTGTGAAGAAGGCGCTTTCCTCTGTTTGTTTGACTCTTTGGATTTATTGTAATGATGTTTTATTATTATCATATCCAGCTTTACCAGGAGATTGAAGGAAATTCCCAACTGAAATATGTTAGAAATATATATATTTGTTAATATATATTAACATAAATAATTTAAATTATATAGGGATAATTTTTGTAATTTGTATAGTAGGAATAAAAATCATATTTTCAAGAATCACATACCGTTTGAGTGAAGCAATTTATTGTCACTTCTAATGTCGTCCAACTTCATAAATTTTGTGTAAAAATTCACAATTTGTAGCATCAAAATGATTCTCCTTTTTAAATCATGTTTGTATCTATTATGAATAATCATAATTTTCCGCTTAAATCTTGCATGCTTGAATATGGCCTTCTGCACGACAATATATCCATTGTTTATTGTGTCACACTGGAAATTTGATGCATATTTCCTAAGCTTTAATTTCATAATCCTTTCGTGCTGAGCTAAAGATGAAAGTTGATGCCGCAAGAGACAAACTTCTGGCGGAATATTCCTTGAGTCACCGAAATCATTAATAGTTGCAGAAATCAATTCCATTTACTTTGGTGAACAATAAAGTGAATTCAATATCACAAAATATTCTAAAATTAACAAAACGTTTTATTACAAATCATAACAAGAGAAACCGAAAATATAAAATGTTTTTTTTTTCAAAAGAGATAAAATTTTTTTTTTTCAATTATTGAAATAAGAATTGCAATGAATTTTTCGAACGAATATATACCATATGTTAGAAAGAACAAAAAAAAATCACTAAAAACAAAACAAAATAAAATGGGATTTAATTTAACCAATTCAATTTAATTTTAAACTCATGGCAGTGTCACATTGGCATTAATTTTTGTTGTGCTTATAGCCACGAACAACGGCTTTTAGATTACTTCTTTATTAGGTTATTATTCTTCGAATTTGGTGGGTAAATTGTGAGCTTTTTCAGTTGTGATATTATCAAATCAATCCATGCAAAATAATCATTAATGTAATGTTTTTGTTATTTTGAAACCGATAAATAATTATGAATTGTTTCCATAATTGTGTATTTAGACACAACGTTAACACATTTTTTCGGAACAAACTTCTAAGTTTGATTGATTTTAGGTCTAATTACGATACCCTAAATTAATATAGAAAGTCAACAAAAATCCACTTTAACAGTTCTAATGTAAATTTAAAGGCAATTAATTTTGAGTAAATATGAACTAAAACAAAACTTGAACAAAATCTGAATTTATGTATAATATTAAGGTAGCCACATTGCATTTGAAAATGTCAATTAGTGGGATCTAAATAAATAATCACCTTGGAATTTTTTAATGGTTGTAGGAGTTAATATTACAATACACGGACTGTCATATTTGTTGTGCAAATTTCGATCAAGCATCTCCCCCAACTTTTTTCATAAAGTAATCTTTGATATCACCGAGCTATCCATAAAAATTGCCACAAGTGAATAATGTAAAGAGAAAAACTCATTATAAGGATATCATATTATCATTAAATTCGAAAGTTTCGAATTACGTTATTATACAATTGGTTACTTTTTTAATTCTAAATCACCAATATTATTATTCCCTATTTCAATATGAATATTACCACTTGACTTTTTTATTTGTGTTTATGAAGAGGTGGGGTGTGAGGAAAAGGAAAAAATGTTTTTCTTAAGAATTAGAACAAATAATTAGGCAATAATTCAAGGAATTGAGGTTGTTCATTCTACATTCCATTTGGATTTAGAGTGATTTTCATAATTTTTTTCTTTTATTAATTATGCTAACTGCCAAGTACTGTTGTTTATTCTACTGCGTTTGGGAGAAGATGCTTAGGCTGCCTAGAACATATTTTCTAATTAATTTTTCTTGTGAATACATTGAATAATCTCTAAGGGCTATATCCTTTTTCATTTTACTTTAACGGGTTTTCTTCAACAAATATTGGATGTATTTAGTGAAAAAGAAAATTAAAAATTAGGAAAGAATTAATAAAATTAGTGAAGTCAAATTGTCAATCAATTCTTATGATAAAACAATAATTAAAAAATATATAGTCATAGTTTTCTTGATTATATTCGACTTATTAATCTGTTAAAACTTTTTATATCTTTTTTTCCAACTTCCCCATTTGGTGAACTGTAAAAATGATATGTTTTTTCCACCCTTTGTCTCTATCTTTTTTCACTCACAAAGAGTTAATAGTTATTAATCAATTAATTTTTTTTGTTTGCATAAGAATTAATAATATTGCACACATGTATTGTGAAATAATTGTTTGTTCATAATTATTTTTTGCATTTTTTTAGAAGTCAATAGTCAAATTAATGATATTGAATTAAGACATTTCGAAGTTTGCTATTTTGTACTTCTAAGATTTCCTAGAAATGCTTGCAAATGGGAGGCATTAATTTTTCTGTTTACTTTATCGAATTTCATAAAATTCAATTCAAACCAAAAATTGAAGGTTAGAAAAGCAGTTGGATAGTTTCATAAAATTATTATTTTATCATTTAAAAGATATGTACCACATCAATTAGGACTAAATATTAGAATCATTAGCATTGTTCCAATCACACAGGCAAAATCTATCACTCAATAGTCAAGTACATTGTACAATGCAGTCGAAAACAACTTAAGCATTTAGTTAAACCTTTTCTTTTTGTTTATTTCCACAAAACACCAAATATCCAGATTGGCATTGGATCCTCCGAGTCAAATATAGTTAGTTCACATTCAGAAAAGACCCGCCTCTTTTAATTGTACCTCCTACATGCGAATTATATAAAAATTAAATAAAACTACACCAGAGATTAATTAGTCAATAAATATAAACACAAGCTAAAACATGTGTCTACTAATAATTCTTAAACAGGTCTAAGCTTTCAAAGTTTGCATTGAAAAATTAAAGTGAAAATCTTCAATACCTCCACGTGTAAATCACATAAATTAGACAACCAAAGTTATTCAAAGATTTTTCTTTCTTACCTTATGCTTTTTCGCAAACAAGTAGATAGCAACAATTGTAAAGACAAGTGAGCAGTAATCTGTTAAAACAAAGTAATCCGGTGTTAATGAAAATAAGAACAACATATTATGTTTAAAACTAAGTTTTCATAATAATGAAATCGAGTAAACTTATTCGATAAGGATAAACAAATAGAACGCATTGACAAATTGGCATCAAATTAAATTGATCCAAAGAAATTGAGATGCTCAAATTTGATTACGTACACATTAATTTTCAAATAATTAATCCACACATTGTTTTATTCTTCAAACATCTTTAAACACAGGAGCCAACACTTTCACTCTTATATATTACTGCCATAGTAACTTGAACTTGGTGATCAGCTTTTTAATTGATTTGCAGTAGCTCACAATTAATTAAGCTTGATCATCAGTAGCTGGTATTGATCATAAAAATATTTGTTTAATTTACAATCTAAAGTTACTCTCCATACTCTATATATGTGAATTATATATTTGCATCATCAACATTAACATTATAAAATAATCTGTGCAATAGGATGCTCTTGGAGTATTTTATTTTCATCACAAAATATATTAAAATTATATTAGACAGAGAATATATCTAACACTTTCTAAACACTAATATATAATAGTTTCTACAAAATTATGAAATATTTGTACTGAAATACCAAAATATAAATATATATAACCTAATTGGAATCAATAATCAAACTTCAAACATGTCATACTCTAAAGAAATTAAAGCATGATAGTCTGTGTGTTTGACATATTCAACTAAATGTTTGATGAGAATCTGTGATTGTTAACAGCCAATAATGGTTTCTTTAGCAACTCAACTCAACTCAGCAAAACCACAACCAATTACATTTACCAACTCAACTCCTCGCTTCCCCAATTTCCAACATTCTCTTCACATTTACAAATGGTAGGTGGTCCTATAAATCCCATTCAAGAATGAACAATTTTTTTCAGTTCCCAGTAGGTGACGTTTCTTCCACATTTACAGAAATTTCGACAGCATCTCCCCATAGTTCTCCAAGTACACGACCTAGATTTATGCATTCATCTAGTATGTACCCAGAGAACATGAGGAGCAGCTATCGAAATTTCCTTTTACGTGAAACAAAACTTCACCTACTTGGAACTAAAAAAAATTATGCATTCCCAAACTGTCCAAGTTGGGACAATTCAAGAATTATTAATAGACATATGATCCTCTTGTCATCCTAAGATGACACTGATAAAACATGTGTCTACTAATAATTCTTAAACGGGTCTAAGCTTTCAAAGCATGCATTGAAAAAAAAAAGTAAATCAATATATATATAGTTGAGTTTATTAACATTACCTGGGTTTGGCGGAGAAAATATGAAGAAGAAGAAGTAGTTTGGGCAAAAATCAAAGGGTTTTGATTTTCATTATTGATCAATTGAAATAGTAGAGTAGTGGACTTTCTCAGCTAGTTCCATGGATGTTAATAAATCTAAAATTTGTTAGCACTTAACATTTGCTAAAGAAACTGACTTAAGTTTCAATTCATTAAATTAATGTTAATTAGATTTGACATTGAAGATTAATTATTCACTAAGGCTTATCATATTTTAAAAAAACGAATATAAAAGGTTGCATATTAAATATGGGATTATGCAATTAAAATTAAACCCTAGTAATGGCATTGGTGAGGGAAGATGAAAGAATTTCTTCCTATATTAATTAGTTGATATATTTTAAGCCACTAAAGTTTAATTGTTGGCTTAATAAAATAAATGAATGTTTCAAGACTTATAATTAATTATTATTAATGGTTATATATTGTTGAATTTAAATAGAAATAGGAAAAGACATGTAATCTTTTGTAATTTAATAATCATTTTCTATTTATCTTCTATTTTTAATATTTTGTAATGTAATTATTTTTTCATTTAAGCTAATATATTAGATATTAGAGAATATAAAGAGATGAGAAATAATGATGCCACAAATCTTAAATACTTAATATTTATAGAATTTGAAGAAGCCAAAAAGTACTAAACAAAAGGTTGCATAATTAAATATGAAATTATGACATTAAAATTAGGCCCTAGTGGCATTGTTGAGGGAAGATGAAGGAACCTTCCTTTCTATATTAATTAATTGATGCTTTTTAAAGCCATTAAAGTTTAATTGTTGGCATAATAAAATAAATGAATGTTTCAAGACTTGTTGAATTTAAATAGGAAGAGGAAAAGGCATGTAATATTTTATAACCTAATAATTATACTCTATTTTTAATATTTTATAATGTAATTGTGTTTTAATCTCAACTAATATATTAGATAATAGAGAATATAAGAAGATGTAAAATAGTGATGCCACATCACCTCTTGTAGTCAAGGCTTATAATTAACTAGGAAATAGAACCGCACTTCGTGCGGCTTTAAAAAAATAATTTAGTATTATCTTTTTTTATTACTTTGCACTTGATGAAACTGATAAAAAATATTAATTATTTTTTTTAAATGACGCAGCCTTATAAAACTAATGCTATTTATGAAAGTTAATTTTTTTTTGTTAACATTAAAAATATATATTAATGTGTATAGTTAAGTGTACACAACCTTTTCATCAATAAAAATTATGTTCACACTAATCAACTCTCTATTTTTCTTGGTATTAACCGACTCCCACATCTTACAAAACCTAACCCTTATCATCCAATTATTTTTATCATTGTTTAACTCATGAAGAAAAGAGTACTCCATGAAGCACACAATACTAAAAATTTAAATAAGTCAAAAAATAAAAACACAAGAACATTTCTAAAAAGGATGTTGGTTAAATAAAAAAAAACCCCAAACATAATAAATCTTAAATGCTTAACATTTATAGAGTTTGAAGAAGTCAAAAGACACTAAATAAAAGGTTGCATAATTAAATATGGGATTATGACATTAAAATTAGGTCCTAGTGGCATTGGTTAGGGAAGATGAATGAACCTTCCTTCGTATATTAATTAGTTGATGTATTTTAAACCACTAAAGTTTAGTTGTTGGCTTAATAAAATAAATGAATGTTTCAAATCTTATAATTAATTTATTATTAATGGTTACATATTGTTGAATTTAAATAGAAAGAGGAAGGGACATGTAATCTTTTATAATCTATTAATTATTTTCTATTTTTAATATTTTGTAATGTAATTATTTTTTAATCTCAACTAATATATTAGATAATAGAGAATATAAAAAGATGGGAAATAATAATGCCACAAATCTTAACTACTTAATATTTATAGAGTTTGAAGAAGCCAAAAGATACTAAACAAAAGGTTGCATAATTAAATATGAGATTATGACATTAAAATTAGGTTCTAGTGGCATTGGTTAGGGAAGATGAATGAACCTTCCTTCGTATATTAATTAGTTGATGTATTTTAAACCACTAAAGTTTAGTTGTTGGCATAATAAAATAAATGAATGTTTCAAGACTTATAATTAATTATTATTAATGGTTACATATTGTTGAATTTAAATAGAAAGAGGAAAAGACATGTAATCATTTATAATCTAATAATTATTTTCTATTTTAATATTTTGTAATGTAATTATTTTTTAATTTCAACCAATTTATTAGATAATAGAGAATATGAAATGATGAGAAATGGTGATGCCACATCACCTCTTGTAGTCCCAACTTTATATATATATATAGATTAAGAGACATGGATGAAACTAATGTTATTTAAGTAACACATAGTTGATTTATAAGCTTAATGTGTCAAAATTGTTTAAACCTTTCCAAGATTAACTATTGTTTTCTTATTATTTCTTTTATCTAGGTTTAAATTTTAGGAGAAATTTGTCAATTTTCAATTATTGGGTGAAATTGGTACGCAAATGATGTGTTTTATAGCAATTTGCGTCTTTCTCATCTTCAAGACTATCATTAGTCGATAATGTTGCTATTACCTCAGGCTCTCGTGAGTCTAAACATTTTCTAATTAATTGAAAATGATATAATGATTAATTAATTGTTGATAATAAAACCAATTTAATACGACGTCTCCCCACTTCTTTCTTTATTTCTTTTAAACCTCAATCATTGTCAAAACCGTTAATGGGTTGCAATTAAACACTTAACAAATCTTAAACTTGTTGTTAGCAATTAACATTTGCTAAAGGAACCGTCTTAAGTTTCAATTCTTTAAATTAATGTTAATTAGATTTAAGACGAAAATTAATTATTCACTAAGACTTATCTATAAATAAAAAGTAGATACAAATGTTGTATAATTAAATATGAGATTATAACATTAAAATTAGGCCTTGGTAGTGGCATTGTTGAGGGAAGATAAAAGAACATTCATTCCTATATTAATTAAATTATATGTTATGACGTGAAAAAATAAACAGTCCATTTTTGTATTTGTAGTTTGTGAAGATTTGAAACAATGTGCTTTCTTTTCAGACTGATAATAATTGGATCCATTGCTTTTTCCTTTTAATGTTTTATAAACATATATTGTCTATTTGCATCAAATAAGTTCCAATCTCTTTTACAATCACTAATAAAACACCTTTCAATTATTAAACTATAAATATGTGTCATTCAAAATCCAATCTAGATTAAGTGTTAATCTTTATTTATTTATTTTTTGATATGTGTATATTTATAATAATATATGATTAAAATTTAGTTGTATCTATATTGTTATTTAAAAAATATTAATCAAACGACAAACCTATAAAATTCATCACAAAAATTAGATCAACATTGAATCTTTATTCAATCTCGGTTAGGAACCTATTTGATATAAATTGATAAACAATATCCTTATTTGATAAAATATAGGGACATTGATATTATTATTATCCAGATTTCCTTTTGGCTCTTTTTCAATGCTATTTTTAGATTTTATACGTTATCATCTTTTCTTAACTTTTTTATTCTTGAATACAGCAGCTGTCAAAAACCAACAGTTCAAATGGGCTTTTTTTGTGTTTGAATTTTCAAAGTTCCCACTTATTTTATTTATTATTGGAGGACAAAAATGTTTTCTTAGGCAACTAAAATGTAAATTAAGTAAAACATTCCTCCCAAATTAGTTTTGGGTAGCTTTGGAATTTAAGGCTAGGAACATGTTGGACGTTAATATATCAAAAACAGAGCAAAACGCAGAGTTTTCAAGTGCCCAATTCATTAGTTTCATCATTTAAGTCCTCGTGCGGGGACTTGAGTCACTTAATTTGACCAAGTTGATGGCTGATTAAAATGGTTAGAAAGAGTAAGAGAGGGCAACAAATGAACGAAAAAAAGATTTTCGGTTTTGCATTACAAACTTTAAGTTTATAAAGCCGATCAACAACAGACTTCGGGAGATTGATTTGTGATGGAAGATAGAGAATTTAGGGAGGGTTTCTTCTTTGAAGAGTTAAAAAAAAATTGAAATTTAAAAATTTTCAATAAATACAAATATAAGATGAATAGTTTCATTTGTTCAGTAGACTAATCATATTAAAATAATGTTAGTAAGGAAAATAATTTAAAAAATATTCGTAATTAAAATAATTTAAAAAATGTAAATTACCTCTCTCACCTCATTTTTTAAACAAAAATAAAAATAACTTGAAGTTTTAAAAAATAATGAAGTAATTTAAAAATAATCAATTTGGAATAATTCAAAATTTACCCAAGAGATTATTCACAATATCAATCAATGAATTAGAAACATTATGTGTTAAGTGGTATAACATATAACTATTATTTTTAACTTATTGATCTCAATCTTGAGCGTTCGGATTAAATATTTGGGGTTTCATTTTTCAGATTTCAGTGATTGAAAGTATGAAACTCAAAGTAACAAAAATTAAATTTATATTTTATTGCAAGTGAAGTGTAGGGATTAATCCAATTATTTGCTTCTAGCGTTTCTTTTTGTTGCTATCACTCTTGTTGATGATGATAAGCCTTTTTTTTTTTGCATTGTCACTACCAATTTATTATCTACATTCATCTATAGAACGGAGCAAGATGCCAAGAAAGAAATATAACACAAGAAAAATAAGTTCTCCCAATCGTTCAAAACAAATACATACGTAGCAACAACTCGAGTATTTACTTCCACTCATTACGCTTGAGAGGACTTTGAGCTTTAACGTTTCCACCATACGTTCGTAACGTGATTGACAAATTTTACCCTTCACGGCTTCACCAACATATGAAGTTCACAAACACGACGTCAATTCTTTTCTAAACTCAATTATCATTTAAAACACGAATCAAGTTTTTGCTGATTGATAATTGATAATCAAGTCAACTGCATATTACAAGAGAAGAGATTCGATACATAACTATTGATTAAAAATTGAACAATTATTACCTTCTTTTATATTTTTTAACTAATCATATATATATGGTATTTTCTTTTTCTTTTTTGTTTATATGAATTGATAAATGATCTTATTTTTAAAGAATATGTGTAGTTAACTGGGTGTGGCATTAACAAATGATAAAACAAATTTTGTTAATTTGTGATCCTAGGGCAGGTATCTTTCTCTATTGCGTATAATAGTAATTTTCTGGTCAGAGATTTTAAAGTGCGGGAAAGTCCGGAAAACCTTTAAAACCGCACGGTTTTAAAGGTTTACAGTTTTAAGCCTTTAAAACCATGCGGTTTTAAAGCTTTCCCGCACTTTCCCGCACTTTAAAATTCAAGACTGGAACATTTCTCTTGCGTATAATATCTTCGCGTGTGTGTTTGTATATATGAGATTTTAATCGGATGGGTACCGTCACGCACTTTAATTTCTCATTGCCGAAACTATGTTGTGAGTCAATAGACTCGCCAATGAAATGATGAATAACGTCCCATCATAAACTATAACATCTGCAACCACCCACATTATATTGACACTGTCATATATATATATATATATATATACACGCGCGCGCGCAGACATACTTTCATGAGAAAGCAACTCTGTTCTTGACAACCTTCTTCAATCCAGCGGGGGACCAAACAATATAAATATTTATTAAAAAAAAAACTAGTTTTTGTGTTTTGTTGGTATGCCGGCTGCTAACTCTTGACTCTTATGTTATATTTGCCAAGTCAAGTCTTCCCTATTGGTCTTCAAAAAAATTGAAATATTTTTTTTGTTTAAAAAAAAAAGTAATATAATTTTTTACTCACTGTTTTATTTATGTAGGGTAAGGGTACCTTCCTCTGCACCCACCGCATGGGGGGGAAGGCATCATTTTATCTGATGTTGTTAGGTTATCGACATTGAAATTTTCTCCTTCCTTCAAAGTAGACGGCTTGATTCATTTGTGGCGTCTAGAATATATATATTCTTTTTTTGACATTTTAAACCCTTGGGCTTACAATATGCATATCAAATTATCTAGGGTTGATTTTATAAATTTATGATTATCTTTGGACTTTAGCAGACAAATTGGGATAAATTTCAAACTCACATAGGGCATTAAGACTGGCTAACAGTTTTGAAGATTTATAATAATAATAATCTTATTGTCCAATATGTTAAGTTTGTTAATTAACATATGTAATCAGTGGGCCTGTTTTAAGCAAAACTTGTTGGTATATAGTATATATCAGTCCAGTGAAATCTTTCTATTTTCATGTTAAATTTATTAGATAATAGCAAATATTTAGGATGCGGTTGGATAACTGTAACTTAAAAGCTACAGCATTAAAGTGTTTGGTAAATACTAGCTGCGTAGTTTTGAAGATATGTTGATGTGGTTTTTCACTAGTATCATGAAAAATTTATTATATCTTTAATAATTTTATCAAAATTATTATTTAAAATTTATATTTACTATATATTACTATTAGTGTATGTATTGCATTGAAAAATGATAATTAGAGACAATAAGCGGTGTGAGTTAATTTATTGAATAATATAGCTCAATAACTCCTCACATATATTCATAGGAAATGAAAAATGATACAAACCATACGCGTAATAGAGTTATTGGAGATGAGCAATAAAGCAAACAGAACGTAGCATCAACAGTGTCGTTTGATTCTAAAATGAGGAAGCTGTAGTCTTTCCTCCCAATCGCTTTCACCAAGAGGAAGTGTTTCTTCACCGTTGGTAGTATTTTCTTCGCAATAATGCAGCGACCTTTCAAAATATTGATAAGAGATGTATTGAATCAACCACTTTGATAGTTCCAGCGATGGTTACTCGTTAACAGATGTTTCAAATGTTTCAAAGTCAGGAACTAATATCACTCAGAGAATCCAATTTCCGAAAGTGAGGTTATGTCCATCACTACTTTATAAATTTTATATTAATTAGTACGAACGTACGGATGTGAATGAACCCAGACAAACACCCCCACATACTTACAGAATCATAACATCATTATAATCACTACACTCACCACTGAATAACCATTTCGTGTCAGGTCATCCAAAGTTTGTCGAAGGTTCTGCAAAAGAATGTCATAAAAGATTAAACAGCATCGACTATAAAAGGAATAAGGAAATAAAAGTTTGTACTTGATCACATCAAAGATGATAATTCAAAGAGGGAAAACATCTTTCCTTTAAAAGAAAGAAAAAAAGGGAACCAGAAAGAATTATTGACAAAGAAAACTATGATACAAAAGTGATCAAGGGGTTTATGAAGTCTATGAGCAACCAACAGTACAGTACAAAATCTCTAAGCCCCCCAGACCACTCACTATAACAGATCAGAAATGCACCAAGGGAGAAAAAGAAAAACATGATGCTAACTCAAAAGTAAAAAATTAAACCAAAAATGTCTTGAAAACCCTTCCAGACTGAAGCCTACTGACATCTTAGAAATTTACAGTCCCAACTGATTATTTTTCTTGGACCACAGTCATTAATTAAACAAAATGTCTATCAGAGAAAACTAATGAAAATAAAATGAGTCATTTCCCAGGACAGAAACTGAGACACAGGGACTTCAAAAAAAAATTAACAAAACTAATAAAATAGTTGCTTGAGTTTTTGAGAATCAAGACCACAGCTCCAATTAACATAGAACAAATGTCAGCACCGCTTCATGTCAAAAGACCATAACATGCCATGCACTGTTAAAATTACATATTGCCCACTCTTAAAACAACTTTGTAAGAAGCACTTATCACAGAGTGTACAAGATGAAACTCCCATTCCCTAAACTATGCAGCATAAAATATCTTCGTCATAACAGTATTATTATACGCAAAATTAATCCAAAAAATGCTAATAAATATAGGGATTTTTCTTCTCTCTTTAAATCAGGAAAGAACAAGGCAATTCATTATATTTGGTGAAAAACTCATGGTGAATGTTCATATGAACACAAAGAAACAAACAATAACATGAAATGAAGAATAAGTCTAATACCACGACAGGGCAGCCAGCTTTTGGGATACTTTCTGGACGCAAACCACCAAATGGATTCAAACCGGCATATTCAACAAGAATACAAGCATCTATTCCGATGGCTTCATAAAAATCTCCAACCTGTGCATAGAACAGTTAGCAGCACTAATCATTTGGTACAAACAAACTTGCTTAATCCATGACAACTATGAAAATACAAAAATTTACAGATAGATCCCTCTCAACCAGAAAGAAGAGGAAGAATGAGAGGAAAAGGAATACATCTACATAGACGATAGCATAGTGAAGCAAAAATATGTAATTTTCAGAGATGCAACAGAAAATCACAATCATTTGGCGTACAAACCACTATATACAACTCAACAACAGCAGACTGTAGAAAATAAATAAACATACTCTGCAAAGCAAAACTTCACGTGGAAACTTTGACTTGAACTGCAGCATCTCCCAATTTAGTGTTCCTTCTTTGAGACTGCAATTAACACAATTCACTAAGATGTTACTGTATTTAGGAAAGGAAAACATCACGCCTTCCAAAGAGAAGAAATCGTGGTTTTCACCTCTAGAAAATTTCACTGGCGATCAACTTGCTCATCACATGAGTTTGCATATTTCACATACTAACCCAATTTAAGCAAAGATTAATCATGCAAGTTGGGAAAGAGTACAACAGAACAATGATCCACTACATACGTGAGGAGAAAAAAATGAAATAACACCAAACTCCCCTGATAAACAATGCCCGTAACACCAATTCTATGCGCCAGTTCAATTTTGAACATTTCCTTGTCATCTTTCAAAGATCAACATAGAGAAGATTACAAGATGATAATAATAGCACCACTAAATCAAACATATTTCAAGACTTGCCCCAACCCCAGCCACAACCAGCTCGATAACAATTGATCCATTCCAATCATCAAGATTACAACTTAATTTTTCTCCAAAGAATTTCACCCATATTATGATTAGATTTGTAGGTTAAGACTTGCATTACATTCAACATGTCTTGAGTTCAGAAATAGCAAAAGTGTTCTACCTCCACCATACAAAGCAGAAAGTATCTCCACTTTGGGTATTTTTTTTTTCTTGTCTTTTTTATCTCAATAGGCAAAATGCAAAGAAAATAGTAATAAGTAAATTTCCAAATCATAGAAGCTAACCTCCCATTTTTCAAGTTAACATCCAAGCCAAGCAAATTGGAATATTTGAGCCTATTGACCAAATGGAGAGTGGAAGGCTTCCGGCACATCTGCAGCCTCTACAATGACAAACCAAAAGAAAAATAAGGTCATTTCTATTTTTAGGTTGAAGAATGAAATAAAATTTAACCGAGCGACCAAAGTTAATCTATTCAACATTAAATTGAAAAATCAATAATAAATAATATTAGAAAAGGTAGATCTATCCATGCTAAAAATTGATCATGGAAAAATATTTCATAAGTAAAAATGAGAATAGCAATGAAAAACTCATACAAGTAGCCCCTAAGATTGTAATCTAACTTCCCCTTATACACTTTTCAAGTTATATTACGGGTTTTAGAGTTCTGAATAAGACAGCCATTACGGTAGTAATAACCACTACATTACATTGGAGCCATCGGTATAGCCAAACAATGAAACCAACATTCCACCATAATTGAGATTCCATTACAGTCATGGTTACATCAATCTCGCTATATAATAACATATTACACAAGAAAATTTATTCTTGAATAAAAATTTAACAAAAGTATCAAAGCCTATTGATGAAAGTACATAAAAAAGCATTTGACCTCCTGCCACCACATAATGTGGGAAAGATCTTTATCACTCAGAATATTATCATTTGATCCTTTGACTTTCTTGGAAGATTTTGTAATTCCTCTCAAACTCCTCCGGTCTTTGAAACAATAAGCCTGCCCAAACCGTCTGGTCCTGCAGTAAATAAATATATATATGTTCACAATTACATACGAAAATTTTCGCACATACAGAATGCAACAATCATAACATAAGAAGTTAAAACTTGTCATATTTAGTCTGTGTTTAGCAGTTTTTACGTATAAAGTGGCCTTGAACAAAAACTACACGAGCACCATAAAATGCCTAGTGCTTCTCCGTAAAACGTTTCCATAACTTTCTCAATCCAAAATGTGTCATCCAGTATGCACTTCTCCATAACAGCACTTGGAAAAGTTCTTATCACAATGCAAATAAACACCTCCAAACAAACCATTAACAGACGTGGATAATTTTATTAATCGTTAAAAAAAACCAAAAAAATTGTGTTAATTTTGTTTTAAAAATGCCATGTCAATATAAAGTTTATTTGATTAATAATAATAAATAAAACAAAAAACAAAAACCAAAAATTATACAGAGAGAGGGGTGAGGGGACATTACAGAAGCAGAGTAGAGGGTCGAAATGGGGAGTAATTGCGAAGAGGGGAACGGAGGAAAACGGAGGAGAGAGAACGAAGCTTGGGGAACGAAACGACGGCGTTTCTGGTTGCTATCCAGTACATGGCGAGAGTTGTAATAGTGAGTTAGTTTCCAATTTTTCTTCTTCAGCGGAGAAATTTTTTAATTTGAACAATAAATAACGAATTCAACATTTCTAGGTTTCTGTTAATAAGCGGTGTTTGGGTGATTGATTGAGACTCTCATATTTTAATGTCATAATCTCATATTTAATTATTCAATCTTTTGTTTAGTGCCTTTTGGCTTCTTCAAACTCTATAAATATTAAGTAGTTAAGATTTGTGGTATCATTATTTCTCATCTTTTTTTATTCTCTATTATCTAATATATTGGTTGAGATTAAAAAAATAATTATTTTGGCACCATGTTTTGCCATGACGATCAACAAAAGCCAAGGACAATCTCTTAAACATGTTGGCTTGTATCTCCCTAAGCAAGTATTCACACATGGTCAATTATATGTCGCCGTGTCTCGAGTTACCACAAGAGAAGGATTGACCATACTAAATGCCGATCAAGAGGTAGAAGACCGAACCTTCATAAAAAAACATTGTCTATAAAGAAGTATTTCAAAATATTCACACATCAGCTCACAAAATCAAGGTATCACATTTTTAGATTATATTTTAAAATTTAATTTATACATTGCAAGCTCTTACTTCACCCTATAATAATGATTTTTATTATGTGTTTTAATTATTCAGTAGACAAATGGATAAATCAAAGGAACTATCGAGAAAACAAAATGGTAGTTTGGTTGAGTTTTCCAAGCTGTTATGGAGGATTTAATCGGCAAAGAACATAGTACGTGAAGAAGCATTCTTTTTTACATCAACTGTTTCTCCTTTCATTCTCTCTAATCCATGGAGACATGGTTTATATACAGATAAAGAACATTTTGGCACTAGGTGTTGCTGCTCCCCATTGGAACTTGCCATAGCTGCAAGCTTGATATAAACAACTGCTCACCTACGCAGCTACAAACGATGCGAAATAAATTACAAAAGTCTTTACATGTATTTTATTTATTTCTTTTATAATTCAACGCTAAGGATCCTCAATTACAAAATTTAATTTGGAACTTATCAACTACAAAAGGTATAAGGTCTGCACACTTAGACTATACACGTTAATATATATTTTTAAAGTTAACAAAAAAATAGTTAACTTTCATAAATAACATTAGTTTTATAACGTTGGCTCATTTTAAAAAAATTAATTTATATTTTTTATCAGTTTTATGAGTGTAAAGAAAGAAAAATTGATAATACTAAATTTATTTTCTAAAGCCGCGCGAAGCGCGGTTTTATTTCCTAGTATATATATAAAGCTAGGACTTAAGGAGGTGATGTGGCATCACCATTTTGCTTCTTTGTATATTCTCTATTATCTAATAAATAGAGATTTTTTTTTAGATTTGCCTTTTCATCTTCTCATAATTAATTTGATTGTATTTAACTCATTTAATAAATAGTAACTTTATTAATATATATAATTCCTCATCTTTTTATATTTTCTATTATCTAAAATATCTAAAATATTAGTGGATATTCTTTGTAATTTTTTTCTCTTTCTATTTAAATTCAACAATATGTAATCATTAATAATATTAATTATAAGTCTTTTGAAACATTTATTTATTTTATTATGCTAGCAATTAAACTTTAGTGGCATAAAATACATGAATTAATCTATATATATATATATGTAAAGTTGAGACTACAAGAGGTGATGTGGCATCACCATTTCTCATCATTTCATATTCTCTATTATCTAATAAATTGGTTGAAATTAAAAATTAATTATATTACAAAATATTAAAATAGAAAATTATTATTATATTATAAATGATTACATGTTTTTTCCTCTTTCTATTTAAATTCAACAATATGTAACCATTAATAATAATTAATTATAAGTCTTGAAACATTTATTTATTTTATTATGCCAACAATTAAATTTTAGTGGCTTAAAATACATTAATTAATTAATATAGGAAGGAAGGTTCCTTCATCTTCCCTCAACAATGTCATTAGAGCCTAATTTTAATGTCATAATCTCATATTTAATTATTCAATCTTTTGTTTAGTGCTGTTTGGCTTCTTCAAACTCCATAAACATTAAATATTTAAGATTTGTGGCATCATTATTTCTCTTTTTTTTTATTCTCTATTATCTAATATATTGGTTGAGATTAAAAAATAATTACATTGCAAAATATTAAAAATCTATATATATATATATAAAGTTGGGACTAGAGGAGGTGATGTGACATCACTATTTCTCATCTTCTTGTATTCTCTATTATCTAATAAATTGGTTGATATTAAAAAAATAATTACATTATAAAATATTAAAAATAAAAATAATTATTAGATTATAAAAGATTACATGTCTCTTCCTCTTTCTATTTAAATTCAATAATATGTAACCATTAATAATAATTAATTATAAATCTTGAAACATTTATTTATTTTTTTATGCCAACAATTAAATTTTAGTGGATTAAATATATCAATTAATTAATATAGGAAGGAATGTTCATTCATCTTCCCTGAATAATGCCATTAGGGTCTAATTTTAATGCCATAATCTCATATTTAATTATGCAACCTTTTGTTTAGTACCTTTTGACTTCTTCAAACTCCATAAATATTAAGTAGTTAAGATTTGTGGCATTATTATTTCTCATCCTTTTATATTCTCTATTATTTAATATATTGGTTGAGAATAAAAAATAATTACATTACAAAATATTAAAAATATAAAATAATTAATAGATTACAAAAGATTACATGTCTCTTCCTCTTTCTATTTAAATTCCACAATATATAACCATTAATAATAAATTAATAATAAGTTTTAAAACATTCATTTATTTTATTAAGCCAACAAATAAACTTTAGTGGTTTAAAATACATCAACTAATTAATATGGGAAGGAATGTTCATTCCTCTGCCCTCACCAATGCCCTATGACCTAATTTTAATGTTACAATCCTATATTTAATTATGCAACCTTTTATTTAATATCTTTTGGCTTCTTCAAGCTCTATAAATATTAAGCATTTAAGATTTGTTATGTTTGAGTTTTTATTATTATTTAACCAACATCCTCTTTAGAAATGTTTTTGTGTTTTTATTTTTTGACTTATTTAAATTTTTAGTATTGTATGCTTCATGGAGTACTATTTTCTTCATGAGTTAAACAATGATAAATATAGTTGGATAATAAGGGCTAGACTTTGTAAGATGTGAGAGTCTGTTAATACTAAGAAAAATGGAGAGTTGATTAGTGTGAACATAATTTTTATTGATGAAAAGGTTGTGTACACTTAACTATATATATTAATATATATTTTTAATGTTAACAAAAAAATAATTAACTTTCATAAATAACATTAGTTTTATAAGATTGCGTCATTTTTAAAAAAAAATTCATATTTTTTATTAGTTTCATCAATTGCAAAGTAATAAAAAAATAATATTAATTTTTTTTAAAGCCGCACGAAGTGCGGTTCTATTTCCTAGTATATATATAAAGTTGGGACTTAAGTAGGTGATGTGACATCACCATTTCACTTCTTTGTATATTCTCTATTATCTAATAAATAGAGAATTTTTTTTAGATTTGACTTTTCATCTTCTCATAATTAATTTCATTATATTTAACTCATTTAATACATAGTAACTTTATTAATATATATCATTCCTCATCTTTTTATATTTTCTATTATCTAAAATATCTAAAATATTGGTAGATATTCTTTGTACTTTTTTTCTCTTTCTATTTAAATTCAACAATATGTAATCATTAATAATAATTAATAATAAGTCTTTTGAAACATTTCTTTATTTTATTATGCTACCAATTAAAATTTAGTGGCTTAAAATACATGAATTAATTAACATAGGAAGAGAGGTTCTTTCATTTTCCCTCAACAATGCTACTAATGCCTAATTTTAATGTCATAATCCCATATTTAATTATGCAACCTTTTGTTGAGTGTCTTTTTGCTTCTTCAAAATTTATTATGCTATCAATTAAACTTTAGTGCCTTAAAATATATCACCTAATTAACATAGGAATAGAGGTTCTCTCATCTTCCCTCAACCTCATATGTTTATATTCTCTATTATCTAAAATATCTAAAATATTGGTAGATATTCTTTGTACATATATCATAATATGACACTAAAAAAATAAAGATAAAAAATATATTAATAATAAAGATATCAGTTAATATATAATTATCTAATAAATTGGTTGAAATTAAAAAATAATTACATTAAAAAATATTAAAATAGAAAATGATTATTAGATTATAAATGATTACATGTCTTTTCCTCTTTCTATTTAAATTCAACAATATGTAACCATTAATAATAATTAATTATAAGTCTTGAAACATTCATTTATTTTATTATGCAAACAATTAAATTTTAGTGGCTTAAAATACATCATTTAATTAACATAGGAAGAGAGGTTCTTTCATTTTCCCTCAACAATGCTACTAATGCCTAATTTTAATGTCATAATCCCATATTTAATTATGCAACCTTTTGTTGAGTGTCTTTTTGCTTCTTCAAAATTTATTATGCTATCAATTAAACTTTAGTGCCTTAAAATATATCACCTAATTAACATAGGAATAGAGGTTCTCTCATCTTCCCTCAACCTCATCTGTTTATATTCTCTATTATTTAAAATATCTAAAATATTGGTAGATATTCTTTGTACATATATCATAATATGACACTAAAAAAATAAAGATAAAAAATATATTAATAATAAAGATATCAGTTAATATATAATTATCTAATAAATTGGTTGAAATTAAAAAATAATTACATTAAAAAATATTAAAATAGAAAATGATTATTAGATTATAAATGATTACATGTCTTTTCCTCTTTCTATTTAAATTCAACAATATGTAACCATTAATAATAATTAATTATAAGTCTTGAAACATTCATTTATTTTATTATGCAAACAATTAAATTTTAGTGGCTTAAAATACATCATTTAATTAATATAGGAAGGAAGGTTCCTTCATCTTCCCTCAACAATGCCATTAGAGCCTAATTTTAATATTATAATCCCATATTTAATTATTCAATCTTTTGTTTAGTGTCTTTTGGCTTCTTCAAACTCCATAAACATTAAATATTTAAAATTTATGGCATCATTATTTCTCATCTTTTTTTATTCTCTATTATCTAATATATTGGTTGAGATTAAAAAATAATTACATTACAAAATATTAAAAATCTATATCTATATCTATATCTATATATATATATATAAAGTTAGGATTAGAGGAGGTGATGTGGCATCACTATTTCTCATCTTCTTGTATTCTTTATTATCTAATAAATTGGTTGATATTAAAAAAAATTACATTACAAAATATTAAAAATAAAAAATAATTATTAGATTATAAATTATTACATGTCTCTTCCTCTTTCTATTTAAATTCAATAATATGTAACCATTAATAATAATTAATTATAAATCTTGAAACATTTATTTATTTTATTATGCCAATAATTAAACTTTAGTGGCTTAAATATATTAATTAATTAATATATGAAGGAAGGTTCCTTCATCTTCCCTCAACAATGTCATTAGAGCCTAATTTTAATGTCATAATCTCATATTTAATTATTCAATCTTTTGTTTAGTGCCTTTTGGCTTCTTCAAACTCTATAAATATTAAGTAGTTAAGATTTGTAATATCATTATTTCTCATCTTTTTTTATTCTCTATTATCTAATATATTGGTTGAGATTAAAAAATAATTACATTACAAAATACTAAAAATAGAAAATAATTAATAGATTACAAAAGATTACCTGTCTCTTCCTCTTTCTATTGAAATTCAACAATATGTAACCATTAATAATAAATTAATTATAAGTTTTGAAACATTCATTTATTTTATTAAGCCAACAACTAAATTTTAGTGGTTTAAAATACATCAATTAATTAATATAGGAAGGAAGGTTACTTCATCTTCCCTCACCAATGCCATTAGAACCTAATTTTAATGTCATAATCTCATATTTAATTATGCAACTTTTTATTTATTGTCTTTTGGCTTCTTCAAACTCTATAAATATTAAGCATTTAAGATTTATTATATTTGAGTTTTTTATTATTATTTAACCAACATGCTCTTTAGAAATGTTATTGTGTTTTTATTTTTTTGACTTATTTAAATTTTTAGTATTGTGTGCTTCATGGAGTACTCTTTTCTTTATGAATTAAACAATGATGAAGATAGTTGGATGATAAGAGTTAGACTTTATAAGATGTGGGAGTCTATTAATACCAAGAAAAATAGAGCGTTGATTAGTGTGAACATGATTGTTATTGATGAAAATGTTGTGTACACTTAACTATACAGATTAATTTTTTTTTAATGTTACAAAAAAAATAAACTTTCATAAATAACATTAGCTTTATCAGTTTCATCGAGTGCAAAGTAATAAAAAAAGATAATATTAATTTTTTTTTAAAACCGCACGAAGTGCGGTTCTATTTCATAGTCTATATATATATATAAAGCTAGGACTTGAGGAGATGATGTGGCATCACCATTTTGCTTCTTTGTATATTCTCTATTATCTAATAAATAGAGATTTTTTTTTTAGATTTGGCTTTTCATCTTCTTATAATTAATTTGATTGTATTTAACACATTTAATAAATAGTAACTTTATTAATATATATCATTCATCATCTTTTTATATTTTCTATTATCTAAAATATCTAAAATATTGGTGGATATTCTTTGTACTTTTTTTCTCTTTCTATTTAAATTCAACAATATGTAATCATTAATAATAATTAATTATAAGTCTTGAAACATTCATTTATTTTATTATGCCAACAATTAAATTTTAGTTGATTAAAATACATCAATTAATTAATATAGGAAGGAAGGTTCCTTCATCTTCCCTCAACAATGCCATTAGAGCCTAATTTTAATGTCATAATCCCATATTTAATTATTCAATCTTTTGTTTAGTGCCTTTTGGCTTCTTCAAACTCTATAAATATTAAATATTTAAGATTTGTGGCATCATTATTTCTCATCTTTTTTTATTATCTATTATCTAATATATTGGTTGAGATTAAAAAATAATTACATTACAAAATATTAAAAATCTATATCTATCTATCTATCTATCTATCTATCTATCTATATATATATATATAAAGTTGAGACTAGAGGAGGTGATGTGTCATCACTATTTCTTATCTTCTTGTATTCTCTATTATCTAATAAATTGGTTGATATTAAAAAATAATTACATTACAAAATATTAAAATAAAAAATAATTATTAGATTATAAAAGATTACATGTCTCTTCCTCTTTCTATTTAAATTCAATAATATTTAACCATTAATAATAATTAATTATAAATCTTGAAACATTTATTTATTTTATTATGCCAACAATTAAACTTTAGTGGCTTAAATATATCAATTAATTAATATAGGAAGGAATGTTCCTTCATCTTCCCCCAACAATGCCATTAGGGTCTAATTTTAATGCTATAATCTCATATTTAATTATGCAACCTTTTGTTTAGTGCCTTTTGGCTTCTTTAAACTCTATAAATATTATGTAGTTAAGATTTGTGTCATTATTATTTCTCATCTTTTTATATTCTCTATTATCTAATATATTGGTTAAGATTAAAAAATAGTTACATTACAAAATATTAAAAATAGAAAATAATTAATAGATTACAAAAGATTACATGTCCCTTCCTCTTTCTATTTAAATTCAACAATATGTAACCATTAATAATAAATTAATTATAAGTTTTGAAACATTGATTTATTTTATTAAGCCAACAACTAAACTTTAGTGGTTTAAAATACATCAACTAATTAATATAGGAAGGAAAGTTCATTCATCTTCCCTAACCAATGCCACTAGGACCTAATTTTATTGTCATAATCTCATATTTAATTATGCAACCTTTTATTTAGTGTTTTTTGGCTTCTTCAAACTCTATAAATATTAAGCATTTAAGATTTATTATGTTTGAGGTTTTTTTTTATTTAACCAACATCCTCTTTAGAAATGTTCTTGTGTTTTTATTTTTTGACTTATTTAAAGTTTTAGTATTGTGTGCTTCATGGAGTACTCTTTTCTTCATGAGTTAAACAATGATAAAGATAATTGGATGATAAGGGTTAGGTTTTGTAAGATGTGGGGGTATGTTAATATCAAGAAAAATAGAGAGTTGATTAGTGTGAACATAATTTTTATTGATGAAAAGGTTGTGTACACTTAACTATACACGTTAATATATATTTTTAATGTTAGCAAAAAAATAATTAACTTTCATAAATAACATTAGTTTTATAAGGCTGCGTCATCTTAAAAAAAATAATTAATATTTTTTATCAGTTTCATCAAGTGCAAAGTAATAAAAAAAGATAATACTAAATTATTTTTTTAAAGCCGCACGAAGTGCGGTTCTATTTCCTAGTATATATATAAAGTTGGGACTTGAGGTAGTGATGTGGCATCACCATTTCTCATCTTTGTATATTCTCTATTATCTAATAAATAGAGAAATTTTCTTTTAGATTTGACTTTTCATCTTCTCATAATTAATTTGATTGTTATTACACAATAATAATTATGTAAAGATTTTAATGAGGCATATTATTTGTAATGAACATCTAAGGGGGGTGTTATGAATTTATTAAAATAAATGTAGATGTTCATAACATATATATCTTAGCTTCCCTATAACTCTCCTCATTAAAATTAAGATATAACATATATATCTTAGTTTCCTCACTATCTCCCATTAGCAACCTTTAGCTTCCCTATAACTCTCACTATCTCACAAGGAATTATGATCCATAATTTTTCATTAATTTCATGGAGTGATTATGTAACTATAAAAGGAGAGCTCATCTTTTTGTTTTGTACACACATAATTGGAATGAATAAAATCAGTAAATCATTTAATTATTTTTTTGTTAACATTAAAAATATATATTAATGTGTATAGTTAAGTGTACACAACCTTTTCATCAATAAAAATTATGTTCACACTAATCAACTCTCTATTTTTCTTAGTATTAACAGACTCTCACATCTTACAAAGTCTAACCCTTATTATCCAACTATCTTTATCATTGTTTAACTTATGAAGAAAATAGTACTCGATGAAGCATACAATACTAAAAATTTAAATAAGTCAAAAAATAAAAACACAAAAATATTTCTAAAGAAAATGTTGGTTAAATAATAAAAAAAAACTCAAACATAACAAATCTTAAATGCTTAATATTTATAAAGCTTGAAGAAGCCAAAAGATACTAAATAAAAGGTTGCATAATTAAATATAGGTTTATGACATTAAAATTAGGTCATAGGGCATTGGTGAGGGAAGAGGAAGGAACATTCCTTCCTATATTAATTAGTTGATGTATTTTAAACCACTAAAGTTTATTTGTTGGCTTAATAAAATAAATGAATGTTTCAAAACTTGTAATTAATTTATTATTAATGGTTATATATTGTTGAATTTAAATAGAAAGAGGAAGAGACATGTAATCTTTTGTAATCTATTAATTATTTTATATTTTTAATATTTTGTAATGTAATTATTTTATAATCTCAACCAATATATTAGATAATAGAGAATATAAAAAGATGAGAAATAATAATGCTACAAATCTTAACTACTTAATATTTATAGAGTTTGAAGAAATCAAAAGGTACTAAACAAAAGGTTGCATAATTAAATATGAGATTATGACATTAAAATTAGACCCTAATGACATTATTCAGGGAAGATGAAGGAACATTCATTCCTATATTAATTAATTGATATATTTAAGCCACTAAAATTTAATTGTTGGCATAATAAAATAAATAAATGTTTCAAGATTTATAATTAATTATTATTAATGGTTACATATTGTTGAATTTAAATAGAAAAAGGAAGAGACATGTAATATTTTATAATCTAATAATTATTTATATTTTTAATATTTTATAATGTAATTATTTTGTTAATATCAACCAATTTATTAGATAATAGAGAATACAAGAAGATGAGAAATAGTGATGTCACATCACCTCCTTTAGTCCCAACTTTATATATATATAGATATAGATAGATATAGATTTTTAATATTTTGAAATGTAATTATTTTTTAATCTCAACCAATATATTAGATAATAGAGAATAAAAAAAGATGACAAATAATGATGGCACAAATCTTAAATATTTAATGTTTATGGAGTTTGAAGAAGTCAAAAGGCACTAAACAAAATATTGAATAATTAAATATGAGATTATGACATTAAAATTAGGCTCTAATGGCATTGTTGAGGGAAGATGAAGGAACCTTCCTTCCTATATTAATTAATTAATGTATTTTAAGCCACTAAAATTTAATTGTTGGCATAATAAAATAAATGAATGTTTCAAGACTTATAATTAATTATTATTAATGGTTACATATTGTTGAATTTAAATAGAAAGAGGAAAATACATGTAATCATTTATAATATAATAATTATTTTCCATTTTAATATTTTGTAATGTAATTATTTTTTAATTTCAACCAATTTATTAGATAATAGAGAATATAAAATGATGAGAAATGGTGATGCCACATCACCTCCTCAAGTCCTAGCTTTATATATATATATATATATTAATTCATGTATTTTATGTCACTAAAGTTTAAAGTTTAATTGCTAGCATAATAAAATAAATAAATGTTTCAAAAGACTTATAATTAATATTATTAATGATTACATATTGTTGAATTTAAATAAAAAGAGAAAAAAATTACAAAGAATATCCACCAATATTTTAGATAATAGAAAATATAAAAAGATGAGGAATGATATATATTAATAAAGTTACTATTTATTAAATGAGTTAAATACAATCAAATTAATTATGAGAAGATGAAAAGCCAAATCTAAAAAAAAATCTCTATTTATTAGATAATAGAGAATATACAAAGAAGCAAAATGGTGATGCCACATCACCTCCTCAAGTCCTAGCTTTATATATATATATATATATATATATATATATTAGTTGATATATTTTAAGGCACTAAAGTTTAATTGCTAGCATAATAAAATTTGAAGAAGCCAAAAGGCACTCAACAAAAGGTTGCATAATTAAATATGAGATTATGGTATTAAAATTAGGCCCTAATGGCATTGTTGAGGGAAGATGAAAGAACCTCTCTTCCTATGTTAATTAATTCATGTATTTAAGCCACTAAAGTTTAATTGCTAGCATAATAAAATAAATGAATGTTTCAAAAGACTTATAATTAATTATTATTAATGGTTACGTATTGTTGGATTTAAATAGAAAGAGGAAGAAATATGTTCAAAGAATATCCACTAATATTTTAAATATTTTAGATAATAGAGAATATAAAAAGATGAGGTTGAGGGAAGATGAAAGAACCTCTCTTCCTATGTTAATTAGGTGATGTATTTTAAGGCACTAAAGTTTAATTGATAGCATAATAAATTTTGAAGAAGCCAAAAGACACTCAACAAAAGGTTGCATAATTAAATATGTGATTATGGCATTAAAATTAGGCCTTAGTGGCATTGCTGAGGGAAAATGAAAGAACCTATCTTCCTATGTTAATTAATTCATGTATTTTAAGCCACTAAAGTTTAATTGCTAGCATAATAAAATAAATAAATGTTTCAAAAGACTTATAATTAATTATTATTAATGATTACATATTGTTGAATTTAAATAGAAAGAGAAAAAAAGTACAAAAAATATTCACCAATATTTTAGATAATATAAAATATAAAAAGATGAGAAATGATATATATTAATAAAGTTACTATTTATTAAATGAGTTAAATACAATCAAATTAATTATGAGAAGATGAAAAGCCAAATCTAAAAAAAAATTCTCTATTTATTAGATAATAGAGAATATACAAAGAAGCAAAATGGTGATGCCACATCACCTCCTTAAGTCCTAGCTTTATAAATGAAAGAACCTCTCTTCCTATGTTAATTAATTCATGTATTTTAAGCCACTAAAGTTTAATTGCTAGCATAATAAAATAAATAAATGTTTCAAAAGACTTATAATTAATTATTATTAATGATTACATATTGTTGAATTTAAATAGAAAGAGAAAAACAGTACAAAGAATATCCACCAATATTTTAGATATTTTAAATAATAGAAAATATAAAAAGATGAGGAATGATATATATTAATAAAGTTACTATTTATTAAATGAGTTAAATACAATTAAATTAATTATGAGAAGATGAAAAGCCAAATCTAAAAAAAAAAATTCTTTATTTATTAGATAATAGAGAATATACAAAGAAGCAAAATAGTGATGCCGCATCATCTCCTCAAGTCCTAGCTTTATATATATATATAGAGGATATAGATATATAGATATAGATATAGATATATAGATATATAGATTGTTAATTAATTAATTTTTCCGTATTATTAATAAAGTGAAATTTATTGCTCCTTCCTTCTAATTCTAAACAGAGTTGCACAATTTCACCAACTTGGAATATTTGACACTGGACGATTCCTCTCTCCATATAAGCCTTCTTCAAAGCATTGCATCATTCACTTCGTTAAAAAATCTGTCGATGTCTTATTGTGAAGTCAATGGCGTCCTAAGCGGTCAAGGTAAAAGAAAAGTGTTGATTGTGAATAAGCTGTTAATTAATTAATGTTGTTGCTCCTTGCTTCTAAACAGAATTGCGCAATTTCACCAACTTGGAATATTTGAATTGGATTCTTCCTCGCTCCATATAAGCCTTCTACAATTGCTTGAACAATTTATTTATTTATTAATTTATTATTATTGTTATTGTTGTTGTTGTTGAAGTGGGGTGGGCAAGCGTTCACTCAGTTAATATGTGGGGAATTAAATATTACAATCCAAGGTAGAATTGTGGAAAATTAAAGTAAAATGAGAAATATGGAAAGAAAGGAAGAAAGTTAAGGGCATGAAAGACTAGGAAAAGACTGAAGACCACCAAATAAGTCAACTGAAAACTAGCTGGGGCCTGGGTGTACAAATTGTTAGATGTGTTTGTTATAAATAACATAGAGCCCTCTTGTTGGTTGCAGAGACTGAGAGACAGAGAGTGTGCATTTTGTTAATTAAAAATATAAATAGCTTTTGTGTTGTTTTGTTAGTTTTGTTAGTATTAATAATATTAGAAGGGGGTGGCGTGAGGGATGTTTGGTGCATGACAAATTTGCTCTTTCGAGACTTAAAACATTTATTCAATTATCCTTATAATTTTTGTCATGACTGACCGTTGTCAATGGGATGGGGCTGGGTACAGCAACACCACAGGCCGAGTGGTATATGAATGCTTCTTGGTTTACTCCCTTTCAACAAATTGAGTGGGTTGATTTAAGTTGAACAATATAGCCGGTAATGTTGAGAATGTAGGTGTTTCGTTTAATTTAATTAATTTACTTTCTCCCTCCTAATTTGTTTCGTTTAATTTAATTAATTTACTTTCTCCCTCCTAATTTAAGTCGAATATCAAGACTGGGCAACTATATGCATATTCATTCACTTGAAAATTTTGAGGTATTTTTTTAAATGATTAATTTTGAAATTACGCCAAACAGATGTGATCTCTGTTTTGATTTTACTTGCAGCGCTAGAGACGCTATCAAGATTGACCAACTTGAAGATGCTTGATTTAAGTCCGAACATGTTCAATAATAGCATCTTATCATCTCTAGCTCGTCTTTCATCATTAACATCATTAGATTTATCTGTGAATAGATTGGAAGGAAGAATTAATGTTAAAGGTACGTAATTAAAACGTCATCTCTTCTCCCAACTCTTTCATTAACATGCTAAAATAAGATTCAAGGCTTTGAATTCAATTTTTTTTATGAGTAATATTAGAAAAATAGTTTCAAGCAATTCATAAATACAATTTTCAATGTTTCTCATAATTTCACCTTGTTCTTTCGTATGTCTTGACTTTATGATTAAAAAAAAATTACTCTAACTGTGAAGCAAATACCCCATGATTAATTTATCATTTTGTCCCGTTAAAAATGATAAAAATTATCATTTGCCTTTATTGATTAATTAATTCTGTTTTAAGTCTTAAATCTTGGCGCCTTGGCATGTTTGCAGAATTTGATTCCTTGAGCAACTTAGAGGAGTTGGACATGAGCGGCAATGAAATAGACAATTTCAAGGTTCCTCAAGGTACACAATTAAAATATTATTTAATTACATTAATTTAATTCGTTTGATTAGGGAAGACCCAAAATGTACAAAAACATAATTAAAAAAAAATTAAAGAAACAGAGAATTCATATTATTTCAAAAAACAAAAGGTAATACTATTATTTCAAAAAAAGAATGTAATAAAGATTTGATTCCAATTCTTTAATCTTTACAGCAATTGAAAAATGATGTTGCTCTTTTCCTAACGCATAAAATGTGAATGAATCCTAATTGAATTAGTCATTTATTTCATTTAGCTCTAAATTTAGACAATAAAATTTGATTTTTTTTCAATCCTATCCTTATTATTATTACTATCAAACAGATTGCAGTGGTTTGAGGAAGTTGAAAAGCTTTGGTCTATTGGGAGTTGGAATTAGAGATGGAAGCAAGTTGTTACAGTCAATGGGATCATTCCCATCCCTCAACACTCTTGACCTTTCGTATAATAATTTTACGGAAACAGTGACAACTACTGCTCAAGGTAAGTAAAAGGTACAGATGTGGCCAAATTTATAAATAAACTGTTAATTAATTAATTAATTTTTTGTATTATTAGTAAAGCTAAATTTGTTGCTCATTCCTTCTAAATCTAAACAGAGTTGCACAATTTCACCAACTTGGAATATTTGACATTGGACTATTCCTCTCTCCATATAAGCCTTCTGCAAAGCATTGCATCATTATTCCCTTCATTAAAAAAACTGTCGATGTCTTATTGTGAAGTCAATGGTGTCCTACGCGGTCAAGGTAAAAGAAAAGCGTTGATTGTGAACTCACTCAATGGTGTCCTACGTGTTCAATATTTTTATTTATTTATTTATTTTATTGTTTAATGTTTCTGCTAGGTTTTCCTTATTTCAAGAGTTTGGAACATTTGGACATGAGCACCACGCGCATTGCACTCAACACCAGCTTTCTTCAAATCATCGGTGAATCGATGCCTTCTCTTAAGTACTTATCACTGTCAGATTCTACTCTTGGCACTAACAGTAGCAGGATTCTTGATCAAGGTTAATCAGATGCTCCCACCCTCCCTTCTTAATCTATAATATTAATTTTCAATTAAATATTTAATTACACAAACGAATCACTTATTATAAAAGAATAATACGCATTCATTAATTTTTATATTGTATTAATAATTGATGAATTTAATAAATTTTCAGGCCTCTGTTCGTTGGTGCATCTGCAAGAGTTGTACATTGATAATAATGATTTAAGAGGTAGCTTGCCTTGGTGCTTGGCAAATATGACATCCCTCCGAATATTAGATGTTTCTTCCAATCAACTTACTGGAAGCATCTCCTCATCTCCCCTCGTTCATTTGACATCCATTGAAGAGTTGTATCTTTCAAACAATCACTTCCAGATCCCAATTTCACTTGAACCACTTTTCAATCACTCAAGACTCAAGAGCTTATGGGCTTACAACAATGAAATAAAAGCTGAAATAACTGAGTCACATTCTTTGACTGCCTCAAACTTCCAATTAAAATCTCTCTCATTATCTTCTGGTTATGGAGATGGTCTCACATTCCCCAAATTCCTTTACCATCAACATGATCTGGAGACTGTTTACCTCTCACACATAAAGATGATCGGAGAATTTCCAAATTGGTTGTTGGAAAACAACACAAAATTAGAAACTCTTTTTCTGGTTAATGATTCTCTTGCAGGACCTTTCCGTTTGCCAATTCATTCACACAAGCGGTTAATACAGTTGGATATATCCAACAACAACATCCGAGGCCACATTCCAGTAGAAATTGGAGATGTTTTACCAAGTTTATACGTTTTCAACAATTCCATGAATGCTTTAGACGGTAGCATTCCCTCTTCATTTGGTAATATGAAATTCCTCCAAATTCTGGACTTATCCAACAATCACTTGACTGGTGAAATCCCCGAGCACTTGGCCGTGGGTTGCGTCAACTTGCAGTCTCTTGCATTATCAAATAACAACCTACAAGGTCATTTGTTCTCTAGAAATTTTAACTTGACAAACTTGCAATGGTTACAATTGGAGGGCAATCGCTTCGTAGGTGAGATCCCACAAAGTTTGTCTAAATGCTCCTCAGTACAAGGATTGTATCTTAACAATAATAGTCTTTCGGGTAAGATTCCACGATGGTTGGGTAATCTCACATGGTTAGAATATATTATAATGCCCAATAATCATCTTGAAGGCCCTATTCCAGTGGAGTTTTGTCAGCTTGATTTGCTTCAGATTTTGGACATTTCAGACAACAACATATCTGGAAGTTTACCATCTTGTTTCCATCCTCTCTCTATCAAACAAGTTCATCTTTCAAAAAATATGTTACATGGACAGCTAAAAAGAGGTACATTCTTTAATTGCTCTTCCCTTGTGACATTAGATCTTAGCTATAACCGCTTGAATGGCAGCATTCCGAATTGGGTTGATGGGCTTTCTCAGTTAAGCCACTTTATCTTAGGTCACAATAATCTTGAAGGTGAAGTGCCAATTCAATTATGCGGATTGAACCAACTACAATTGTTAGATCTTTCTAATAATAATCTTCACGGTCCTATTCCTCCTTGCTTTGATAACACCACACTTCATGAAAGTTACAGCAATAGTTCTAGTCCTGATGAGCAATTTGAAATATTTTTTTCCATCCAAGGCCCTCAGGGACATGTAGAAAAGCAAATCCATGAAATTTTTGAGTTCACAACAAAGAACATTGCGTACATTTACCAAGGAAAAGTGCTTAGCCTCCTATCAGGACTTGATCTTTCTTGCAACAAGCTAATCGGTCATATTCCTCCTCAAATTGGAAACTCGACAAGGATTCAAACATTGAATCTATCACACAACAACTTGACAGGATTGATCCCATCAACATTTTCAAACTTGAAGCATATCGAAAGTTTGGATCTTTCCTATAATAAATTGAATGGGAAAATCCCTCATCAACTTGTGGAGTTAAAGACATTAGAGGTTTTCAGTGTGGCATACAATAACTTATCAGGCGAAATTCCAGAATGGACAACACAATTTGCAACCTTCAATGAGAGTAGCTATGAGGGAAATACTTTTCTTTGTGGATTGCCATTGCCCATTTGCAGATCACCAGCGACTATGTCGGGGGCTTCAATTGGCAATGAACGAGATGATAATTTAATTGATATGGACAGTTTCTTTATCACATTTACAACATCGTACGTAATTGTGATATTCGCAATTGCTATTATTTTATATGTAAATTCTTATTGGCGACGTAGATGGTTTTACTTTGTTAAAATGTGGATAACTTCATCTTACTATTTTGTTGTAGACAATCTTATTCCAACAAGATTTTGTCATTAAAATTAATTAGTATTTTAATTACGATTTTTTAAGTACTAATCAAGTTTGTATAGGAAATAATTTTTTATTAAAATTGTAGTAGTATTTAGCATTATATAGCTTCCAACTTCCAAGCACTTCACATTTGTCTCTACATTTAAAAAACTGAGTGATCATGTTTTGCAGATCTGGATTTGGAGCAGGATGGATCCAAACCCATATTTGTCCGCCATAACTTATAGCTTCCCTATATTGTGCAGCATATTTAAATAAGAGAACCATCTCCAACGTTAAAAGCATTCACTCTATAACATTCATTTAGAAACTATATTCAGAATAATTTTATAATTAAACACAAGAAATGAAACACCTAGATACACTTGATCGCCTATTTTACTCTAAAAAAGAACGATTATGGTGCTATCATCATCTTCTTCACTAGCAACATTAACACCAAATCGATGGACTCATACATTTCATCAGGAAAGGTATATATCCAATAAAGTTGAAGCCCAACAAAAAATTCAGGAAGATTAATGCCTCACCACAACAAGGGGCACAACAACATCAAAGTAGAGATTAAGCAGTATTCTCAAAGATAAAACTCTCAAATCCACCCACCAGAATTTCATATCTCCTCAACAATTTTAAGAACTAAAGATAATTCGGATTTAACATTAGTTTTTTATATATTAGTTTCATAATTTACAAATCAATGAAGATGAAGATTATGCTAATAAATTCAAATTATACCATACATTCTCTAGATGTTACCAAAAATTTCTAAGTCAATCCCACATATTTCATAATTTTAAGACTAGAAAATTCACTAGTTAGAAGTTTCATTACCTTTAAGTGGAAGATGAAGAACATTATACAAGTGATTCAGATTATATCATACATACTCCAAATGCAACTAGAAATTAACAAGTTCATGCGCACATATTTCATAACATTATGATTGAAAAGTTTCACAAAGAGAAATTCTAAATTCAACCTCTTGCATGAAGGCAGTTTGATTGATTTGAGTTACTTTCTGATCAAGCTACTAATATAACATTCAAGTCAGGGAGAAAGTAAATTAAAACTGGGAAGAAATAACAGTAAAAATTTGTTGCTAAACATGATGTGTATTTTTTTTAAGGCAATTTGGAAACACAATTGTTACTACAGATATTCTCCTCAACTTGGAGATAAATACAAATATTAAAATGCATATGATCGCACATATTACTTGGAGTTTAGTAAGATTTCATTAAAAGAAGCAATCAAACCACTTATCAATTGTCGCAATAACAATATAATACAAGAAAAAGAACATATAGATACTTGGCAAGAGTTCATTAAGAAGTCACATCACATTCGGGTGAGGAGTTTGCTTCTGATATCTTGCTAGCTGGGGTTTTTTCTTGTCTTTCTACGTATGCCAAGGGAAACCAACCAGCTTGGCCCTTGCATTCACCTTCCGACCATCCAGTAGGAGCCACCTTGAGAAGTTACAACTAAAACGGTGAATTAAACAAAAGTTGACCGTTCAAAGACCTAAGGGGAAAACTAATTCTTTTACGTAGAAGGAGTGAACTAGTTGTGATCACTGAAATAACAACATAACTATGGAAGCATAACAAGATATAAATTCACATGTCTATAAGGGTAAACTGGGTGGTTTAGAACTGAGCTAGCAACCCTACTATATTCTGATTTGCACTTCAATGTAAAAGGGAATATATGGTAGGAAGAAAGAAAACCAACCATCATTTGTTAACTCATTGCTTTTCAATCAAAATTTTAAGAACAAAATGCCATGTGCTTTGAACATCAAATAAGTATAAGCATTAGTTCTAGATTCCACATATCATAAGTTGTTAAAAGGATAAGTTAATAGCATAGTAGAAAAATCTATGTGTTGGTATTTAGAGGGGAAAGTACCTGGCGAACCACAACATAATCATCAATTGAAAGACTTAGCTCTCCATTTGCTTGAGCATCAAATGGATGTATAACCTGCAAGATAATGGGATAAATAGAACTTAAAAAAAGCATAACAAAAGCAGCAACAGTAGCAGCAGCGTTCATTGTAACCACTATGATCATGGCCAACAAAGATATATTAGAAACAAAATTCCATTTTTACTACGACATTAATATGTACTATACGATACCATGACGATTGGGTTACTAAGAGCTATCAAAGTCTAATAAGTTCTATATAACTTTATGTAGTTATTTAAATTATGGATCAGATTTTAAATTTGAAATTTTGACTGCTCTCCACAAAACATGGCCTATGCACAAGAAAGTCATAGATAATGAGGATTACAAGTGTCCAACATCTTTTGAGTGATGGATTTAACATGAGAGCTTATGGTCAGTCAATTTCCTCTGCCTAGCAATATAAGCTTTCTCGGCCAGATTTATCATCAAATACATAGATTGCCCCCAAGTCACATCCATATAAACATAGTTTTTCTAGGTAAACCAAGTAAGGAGAATCATAATTCAGACATAATCATAAAAAGGCCCATCTAACTTAAGAGAAAATCTCAAAAAGATGGATGTTGAGCTATCAGTCTTGTATCTATAAGCAATATCAAGACTTTACATCACTTGCTACATCGTCAGTGGCTACACAACTTTCAGTGGATTGTCTTTCTTTGGCATGCCTAACTCAGCTTTGATGTTGCTGAGATATTGATAGTAGAGACACATGATACTTCTAGCTCATGCATTCTATCTAACTCATCCGACAACTATCTCTTTTTTAATTCATTAGTGTTTGCTAAACCTCATGCTTAAAAGTCCTGTTCTGGTAAACAAAATTTCCTAAGAACGACTTCCTTAGCACCGCATTTGGACACTTTTAGAGCAATTTTATTTGGGGCAAAAGAATTTTCAAGGAGTTAACCAATAAATTTTAAAAAATAATTACAATTTGTCCTACGATCATATGACAATTTATCTGGGATGAAAGGATACAGATAGACATCTTCCACTTTCAAGACTAATCACTACTTCTGTAGATGTTGTGCAATAATACAAATACTTGACCAGATGGTAGTGATGGTAGAAAAAAAATTTATTACTCCAAAATTAAAATAAGAATGCAATATGTTAAGCAAAAGGTTGTGCAACATCAAATTAATTGATAAGTTTGTAAGTCAGTAAATTAACAACTTTCATGGTAAAATACAACAAATTTCTTTTGAAAAAAAAATAATAAATCTTAAAAGACAGCATTCAATTTTGTGGGCATTTTATTTCTTAAGATTTTTCAGGAGGAGGGCAATAGAGGGACTTTCACCTATGCAAGAGAGCAGAAGCCTTACTTTCGCTATAAAGTAGATGTCATTCTGATTAATATGCGTTTGCAAATCAGGTCCGTTTGAATCAGTATTCTGATAGACACATGAGGCATTTACATCCATTTCCAAAGTCACATGTTGCGAGGACGACGCATTTGATTGTTCCTATACGATCATCTAATTCAAGTAGCAAGGGTTGGAAGAGAATAAAAAGTCACAATTATTCTTTTGCATAAGTGAGACGAAAATGATAAATGCAATATTATCAGCAGTAAACAAGAAGAGAACGCTCCAAGGAATAGATAGATGCAGACAAGCAAGTTAAAATGCATAGTCCCAAACCTCCGCATACAACTTCTCTAAAACAGCAATAACGTGTTGATGATATGTTTTCTCAGCATCTACCTGCAAAGGCCCGAGACCAGGAAAACAACAATAAAACCACTAGCTGAAGGAGAAAGCAAAGAAAGAAATACACTTGACATAAATCTTGACAAGAAGCGCAATTTAAGACATAACAAACCCCAATTATATTGTTTAGAACTACCATTCGTTATTTCGTTATTGTAACATTTCGAACAAGTGTTGACTTAATTCAACATTGTTGGAAAGATAGGCTTTTAGAAGCAGAAGAAAGCCTCTCAAACCAAAGTGATTGTCCTTGTATTGATCAAGGGATGTAAACATATTACATTTGCAGGATGAGTTTTAATCACTCCCCTGATTTATTTGGGTTGCAGTAAAACTGAGCAAGCAACTGTTTGACTTTCAAGCAACAGCTAAATCAGCTATTAAAATTCAAATAAAATCATAATAGAATAATAACAGGCCATCTTGCATAAAAAATTAAGTTTAATTTGTGAATTTTTTTCTATAGACATGTCAGTTCCTGCTCTTGAAATGTTAAAAGCATTGAAAAATTATTCAATAAAATAATGCAAGCATTAAAATAGAGGACATATTAAAAAGTTTCTAATTACAATGTTAATATTTCCTATATTTTAGCATTTTCATATTTTTATTTATTTAAAAGCTACGTCGATCAACTTTGGGCGTGAAGATTTTAGCTTTTACGAGACTTGATTGGAATATGCATAAGAGTGTTAAAATATGATGCATCCAACGAAAGAAAAACCACGTGTAGTCTTTTAATTAAGCCAAAGTAGCAGCTCAAACAAATGACACTTGGACCAACATGCAATCATGAAGTGGCTGGAAAAAGGACAAATGCTACTTTGGCTTAAATAAAAAATAACATGTGACTTGACTTTTGCTGGACATGCATCATGTTATTACAAGACAACAAAAATCAGTATGATAGTAATAAAAGTTGACAATAACATGAAGATAAGAGGCAGAATGTCAACACATGCATAGGCACACACAAGAAAGTATTAACATATATACCATAGCAAAAACTCTTTGATATGTCATCTGTTGCTGTTGTGATTCAACTGACAGCATGGCAGCTGTCGCTTCTCTACCAAGAGCCATTATTGTAGATTTAAGCTCGGTCAATCTTGCTTCTGCATTTCGAAGCTTCACAGCACTCTCTGCTGATATATCAGATTCCCTTATCTTTGATCGGTGCCTAAATACCTCAGCTGCCTGGTGAAAATATTCAATATAAATCTAACATAATTCTCATCTTGCCTTATACATGCATATGTTACCTCAAAGCTTGCCTGGGCTTCAACTTCATGTCGAAGTTTGTCATAACGATGAGTCAGGTGTCGAGCATCTTCCAAAGGTGCTCCGTTGATTAACGCCCGTAGTGGCTCAGATACATACATGTCCAAAAACCTGTAACATAGTTAGAAAAATGAAAAGAAAGAGCGAAATCTCAATTAAAAAGTTCCTCCAACATAATCATGGAATTTGGGCCTACTTTAAGAATATATATAAGGATAATTTATGCAATTTTGGGTCTTAGGATGATTGGTATTAGGTTAGTGTTCTTCTCTTCTGTATTTAAGGTTAAAATAGAAATAAACCTATGCAAATATCTAAATTAGGCCAGTAAGACATCCACATGCATCCTTCAGTCTCATGGATTTGATTTTACTATAGATGCAAGTGTCTTTATCGAAAATGCTTGGAGTCAATTGAGAGAACTCATGGCCAATAACTTGTCACACGCTAGTCTTTGCTAGTGATGTAAGAAGTCACTAGGTCTCTTCAACATTTGAACCAATAAAATTATTAAGTCATGGATGTCACTAGCAATGATTTTAATATAAAACATTAAATATTTCAGAGCTGTAACTTTAAAATGGATTCTTTTATTCAATATCATAGAACTAAGTTTCCTTATGAGAAGATAATAGTTTCGATAATAATTTTACATATAATTTTCTATATTTGAATTATTTTCTAGTTAGGGATGAACTAACCTGATCACGAAGAATCCCGAGCAAAGTTTCCCTCTCATTTTCCATCAAATCATGTGAAGTGCCAAATTGAAGAGCAGCTCTTGCAACGCAAGAATTGTCACTTTGATTCTCTGCTCCATACTTGCAACAATCTTCAGCCAACTTTCTCGCTACAATATTTGAATACGAAAATATTGTACACAAGAACTATAAAAAACTAATGAAAAATGCCAAGATGGAGCAGATGCTTCAATAGTGCCTGTACAAACCATAAAAAACTAATGAAAAATAAATAAAATCGAGAAATTTCACTAATTAAAAGTCTAAATATAATTTTGAAAAAAGAAAAGAAACGGACTTGCTGCTGCTTGGCGACTTGTTCTCGGAGCTTGATTGCCTGTTTCTTGATAGCTTCCATACTGTTTCTTTCAAAAAGCGACGACGGCTCAGCTCATGGAAGTGGAAAAAAAAAGTGTGATCGAGAAAAATGAAAAGGCGTGAATAATTTTTGACAAAAAGCGAAAATCAAGGAAAGCCGGCTCTTTCCAGAAAATAAAAAAAGAAAAAAAGAAAAAAGAAAATCATAAGTTTGAAAGGAGAAGATGATAGTGGAAGTATGCGGTGTAATATAGAATAAAATAAAAAAATAAATACAAAATTGACTTTTATTTTTTATGGTTGACTATATTTTGTGTTCTCTTCGGGCACTGCTACAATTGTTCCCTATATATCAATTACACCACATACTATCGACACAAGAAATGAAATCTAATATCACCTGTTTAGTTAAAGAATCACTCATGAAAAAATTTTACCATTTTGATTTGAGGATCCATATTTTAAATTGCAAGCTAATGTTCATCAAGAATCACTGATGGCCGTTGAGTAGAAAAATTATTTTTGGACAAATTAATTTTGTTGATAGAAGAATTTCTTTAGGGACTACTAAATTATTAATAAAAATGTCGAACACACCCACATATCATCGACACAATTGATTTTGAGGATCCATGCTTTGAACTGCAGCCTAATGTTCATCAAGAATAGAGTATGGCTTGTGAGTAGAAAATTTTCTTATTTTGGCCCAAAATAAAAAGAAATTAAATTGGATGAGAATCTGCCACTTTCTCATGAAGAAAGGCATACGGAGCATACCATGGTACCATACAATATAAGGAGCCTCCGTTCTTTGGTTTTTCAAACTCTGAAGGGGCCAATATTGCCAAATTCCCCCTTGAAAATTCTGATTACGACATTATTCATCGCTTGATGCAATCAAAGTAGTGACAAAGTTAGGAAAAATATGAGTCCTAAGTAATTGCTAGGCAGGGTTCCTGAGAGCAAAATTGTCCTAAGCATTATATGCATACATGGTGCGGTACATAGAGCACGTTGAATTCCCCACTATAACACAAACCCAGAAAGACAAGTAATAACTCAACTGATATAAAGACAAAAAGAAGATAAAATGATATAGAAAAAAGAATTTCAAAGAGACAGCAACATACGATAGACTGAAGCCACTTGATCTGCTCATTGATTGCAGCCTTAAACTTGCAAATAGTTATTGTACGCTAGTGCTTTAAGAAGTGAAAATGATGCGATCCCTGATTCCCTTTTGACTTCCATTTACTGTCAAACATTCTAGTAATACAAAAAATTGTTTAGATATCTTGCTATAAATATAGCCGTTTGACTGTCATAATAAAGTCACAAATAACCATTCATATTGATCTACTGTCACACAGCATGCTTTATACATACAACAGCTGTATGTATACCAACTCCTAACCTTATCAATACATTTGGCAAAAACTTAAGAAGAAAGCTATTTCTCCATCTCTTTGCAGAATGTGAAAGCTATGTTCTAACCTTATGATAAATGCTCTAGACTCCAAAAGGATTTTATATATGAGAGTTTGTTGCAGCAGATATATTGACTTATCAAGTATGAATCATTGTCTGGATGAACTATCTTTAGATAAAAGAATATTAGAACCACTGTAGAATATCTTTATGCTGCTGGTTCTAACAGGAATCTGCATGTGGCAACAATTGCTAGATCCACAATTCCCCAACTTGAAATACATAGTTGCACACCATGAGATAGTGCTACAATCTACTGAGATTTAACTTATATGGTACTTTAAGCTACTAATGTTTGCATATTTCTACATGTTAAATTAACACTATCATCTAAAATCACTCCAAAACAACAAATGATAAGCAGCTTTTGGCCACTTATTACTAGCATCCACAATTATAAATAAGAGATCATGGGTTTACTTGTTGCACCTACTTAATTATTTGCAGTTGACATCCTGACGCAAGGTTTAAATAGTGACTGCTTAGAACCCTTGTAGTTGGATCTTGACCTCTCCCATTGTAGCCAAGATTGGTTACTCTGGTAATGAATCAACACTCTCCTGCTCAGGGCCATGAAGATCTGAAAGCTCAGCACTAGTGGAGAACTTCATCAATCTCTTCTTCTCAGCATACTTGAGACAAGGCTGCATTACGAGACCAATCACCACAACACCAATGCTTAAAACTGCAACTTTTAAAGAAGAAAGAGCCAACACAACACAACACAAATCAATATGGTTGGAGGAATACACATGATAATGGCTCCAACAGTGCCAGTGGGTATCTTGTAGGGACGAGATGCAGCAGGATATTGTATCCTTAACCATACAAATGCTATGAACTCCATAATCATTCCAAAACAGTACAGGAAGTTCTCTGCAGCTACAATATCTCGAAAGCTCAGCCATGATAGCAAAACCACACCAGATGTTGAGAATATGATTCCAATCAAAGGAGTCCCATAACAAGACCTCTTAGCAAAAAACTCAGGTAGCATTCCACACTCAGCCATCCCCAAAAGTTGGAAAGAGTCGCTGCTCATCTCAGCCACAAACATGCCCATATTGGACATTGCTGCAGCCCCCCGAATGCACCATCTCAACCAAACTCCTCCAAGCACTTTAGCGATATCTGAAAAGTAACCATCGGTCCACAAGTCGCGATCTAATGGAATAGCTCCAGTTCCAACTAGAAGGGGAAAGAAATATCCAAAAACGACCAAGATCAAAGCATAAAACAAAGCCTTTGGAAGAGTCTTCTTTGTAAATTATGAAACAAAATGAGCATTTACTTATTAAAAAAAATCAAAAAACAGAAATGGATTTCACAGAACACATGAACTTAAGTTCAACATTAAACAGGCGCTTAAGAAAACAAAAGGGTCTGTTCGTAAAGCTATCAGATTGCAAGATTGAACAACATTAACGGAATCAATAGAATAGATGTAAAGAGATCTGAAAAGAAAATAAAATAAAAGATGAAGAGAGATAAAATGAACCATCAAATAAGTGCATGCAGAGCAGAGAGGCAGATACTAGAGAAGCTCCGTCATGTTAGAGAGAGCCTAAATCAATCAGAGCTCACTGAGTTTCTTTTCAACCGACCGGCAAATTTGGGTGCCAATTGCGCCCGGTACACCTCCATACTACAAAAATTATCTCAATACCCTAAAATCTTTTTTTGCCAAAATTTTCATCGATACCCTTTAAAAACTGATAGGAAATTACTAAGCTATCCTCATTTTAAAACATTTCAACTCAACGGACAACACCTCTCCCTTCTCTACTAAAGCAAACAAACACTCATCTGCTGCAATTCCCTCCATTATCAAACTCAAACAAACAAACACTGCAATTCCCTCACCGGCATCACCTCTACCGAAACAAACATTCATTCTCCATACATGGTAAATCGAACTTCAACACGAGCAAACTAAGCCTGAGAAGGGGAAACTGCCACAACTGAGAAAGTGAAGCATAGTTCGTCACTACATAATCGCCGGAGAGAGTTGATCATTTACTGCAAAATTGTCAGAATGTAACTAGTTGAGACAAGTAATTCCATGTAATTAGTTTTCTTGTTAATATTGAAGGGAAAAAAACAAAACGTTAGGGTTTTATATTGAAAAAATAGATTAATGAGTTGTGGGTCTCTCATAACATGTTCGAAAACAAATTTCTAGTTGTTTTGCTGCATGCAAATTGTGAAAAATTAATGGATTGTGCTGATTATAATTTTGTTATGTAACACAAGATTTGGTCGTGTAAGGTTATGTAAGATTCAAGGTTGTGTTTTACACGACCTTCATGTATTGCACGATTACACGACCTTCATGTATTGCACGATTACACGACCTTCATGTATTACACGTTTACACGACCTTCATGTATTGCATGTTTATACGACCTTCATGTATTATACAATTATACGATCTTCTTGTATTACACAATTACACGACCTTCAATTCCACATTTTGTTTCTTGTCAATAGAATCTGTACATTACATTTAGTTTAATTAGGCTCACAATAAATTGGAATTGTGCATATACCTTTACCTTGTGAAATGTCATTAGTTAGAGAGATTCTTAATTTCCAATTATAAGTCATGGTAAGTCATGATATGTCTAGTTATGAGTGAAAATATTTTATCACTGCGAATGGTGTTCTTATGTGTATAACATTACATTAATTTCCTATAGCTGATATTTTTTTTTCTTAATTGATTTCATGGATTAATTATATGCAGGCATTCCTCATGTATGCTTGTATGCTTGGCCAGAGGAAGAAAGCACTTTGAAGATAAAAAAAAAAAGAAAAAAACTTTTTAAATGGTTGTAATATGTTTAATTGCGACTTTAAAATTACACGAATTTTTCCATTAATCATTAGATTAATTTAGTTCTTTAAAGACTTAATTTGTGCTAAGAATTTATATTTGTTGTTATGCAGAAAATGTCAATGAAAATTATTAAAAAAAGAAGTGAAATTAAATTGGAATCTAAAAAAATTCCACATCATCATTGGTTTGAATTGTAACTGGTGGCATAGGATCAGATGTCTTAAGTTTGAACTTCATTGTGATTTCGAATTCCGAAGTATCTATATCAATAACTTCAGCTATCTTCTCCACAAATGCGGCATATGTTGTCGATCGTGGTATCATTATCCCTTTAGCCTTTGAACCTTTGAACTTATACTCGTCATTTTGCTCAATCCATTCACCATTGAAGAGAATAGACACACGTACCAAAACCATATCTAATGATACAATAAAAACAATAATATTAAATTTCATATACAAGTAACTACACGACCTACATGACCTACACGACTATATTACTTACACGACTTACACGACTATATTACTTACACGACTTACAAGACTATATTTCTTACATGACCTATACGACTATATTTCTTACATGACCTACACGACTTACACGACTATATTACTTACACGACCTACATGACTAACTATATGACGTACACGGTATCAAAAGAATGCACGACTCGAAATATTTTTGCCATAAATAAGTTATATTGCTGAAAAAATTAATTAAACAACTTACATTGCATATATTTCTATGTATAAGAAAAAATGGTGAAAATAAAACATTGTAATGTGAGGAAATTTTCTAAATTTTCCTAAAAATTAAAAAATTTAAAACCCAACAACATTAACATACCTTATTGGGTTGTTTAATAAGCAATGCACCTTTAAAGAAAGAGTGGGTGTTAAAGAAATGAATACATAATTGTATTTGTGTAAGAAGTTATGAGAGATTTTGAGAGATTCTAAGAGATTTTGAAAGAATCGGCAGCAAAAATAGATTTAGGTGAAAGAAATGAGGAAAGAAATATGAAGACCATTCATTGAGTGCATTTGATGCATTCATTAAGGGTATTTCCGACTTTGCTCACATTTGTTAGGGTATCCATGAAAACCAAAAAGGGAGGGGGTATTTAAATAATTTTGAAACTATTAAAGGGTATTTAATTAAAAACCCCCAAATTTGGAGTGGCACAACATAATATTTTTGCTTTTAATTTTTGGAACACTTTTGAATGGAATTTTTTGTTTTTAAAAAAGGTAAGGGAGATTAGTATTTATTTAACTTTATATTTTTTAAAATACTTTAAAAATATTCTGTCGTTAAAATATTAATATTTTTATTATTATTTTTTAATTTATTTTTATAATATTATTTTTTATAATAATTTTTATTTAGATATTAATAAAAAATAATTAAATTGACAATTTAATCCTAAAATAAATAAACACGTGTTTGGTTTTGGGCTTTTTCTTTTGTTCGTTTAATATCATCTGGCTCCCTGATTTGTGACTAATTATCAACGGAATCCCGTTGGTTTCTAAATTGAAATAATAGAAGGTCATGAGAGTATTTACTCCATTTAGCACTGCAGACTTAGAGTATATTGAAAAAGCTTTGTCAAATAGTAGTAATAGGGGCATAAGAAATAAATTATAGCTATCACAAATTCGTTAGGAGAATTTCAATTTTTTCCATCAATAATGGCTATGAAGCAAAATTACCTTAGGTTATATTACAACACTAATACTTCAAATCCTGATAATAAATTTGATGACAGTCGTTTTTATATATAGTAATTTCCCCTCCTTTGTTTATTTTAAAAGTTCTTCTTAAAATGGCAACGATGACTTATTTAGAAGAAATGGTAAACTTATACCTTGTAATATTATTTGCACAAACAATAATAATGAAGTGTTAATTACTACTTAACATTTTTAATTAATTTCTAAATTTAAAACAAATATGAAAGTTGATTGCTTCGAAGGTTGGATCGTGACAAATTGACATTTGAAAAGAGAAGTAGGGAATGTATATTCTGAAGAAAGGGACAAGATTAAGTAAGGGGACAATATTCTCTATTGGACCTACAAATGGGGGGAAAGATAGATATATATATATATAGTAGTTTTCCAATCAGGGATCTCTGACTTTAATAAAGTCAGGGATTAGCTAAAAGACAAAATAAACACATACTCCAATACACTGTATTTTATCATGTAGTGTAGTAAAATCTAAACTTTTTTGTCTTTTAACTGATCCCTGACTTTATTAAAGTCAGGGATCCCTGATTGGAAAAGCACCCTATATATATATATTAAAAATTCTTATTTGTGGATTGGGCACCACGTGTAACTAATATAAAAGAAGAAAATTTAGCATGGTTTTAACAGATATAAGAAGAGAAAATTAACTGTTCAAACAAATTATAAGCAAATTCTTTCATATCTTTCTTTTATTTTTCCGCTTACTTTCTTAGCATCCAAACAAGTTAAAGTTAAAACGCTGTTGAGCCAACAATATGCAGGCATCAATAAGCATAGTAGTTTTGTATATGTATTCTATACGATATTCTGGGGATGTCAATTGTAGAACATTTTGTGGTAACTTTTTTACATTAATTAATGTTTGAAGAACTTGTTAAAAAGAAAATGGTAATTTCATCATTTTGAAAGACCAAAAAAAAAAAAAAAGAGTGAAAGTGGCGTTACCTCATGGTCATTAGAGACTTGTTGCAATGATAGATCAAAATTAAAAATTTGTGAAGAATTAGTAAACGACGATACTATATTTATACAATCACCAACGTGTTGATTTTTGTTTAATGTTTGATCGATAGAAACTTTCGTCGTCGTCGCCGTTGTTGAATTCATGCTTAGAATACCACAAGAGAAGAAGAAGGGAGGAAAGGGAAGAGAAGAAGAGAGAAGTGGTGGATAGCAAATATGATATGTTAGCTACACATAGGCCTTAGAGAGTTTTTTTTTTTAATATTTATTGTATTTTTGTTTTTGTTATTGGTTTGTCATATGCTTCCAATGCAGCATTGCGTTACATCATAAATTGCACCTTTTAGGAGAGGTGGTAAAAAAACATGAGAGCAATGCATTCTAGCGCATACATGCAGAAAAAGTTTCCAAATTTTCAAAAGTTTCTTTATTTCTTCCACCTTTTTTTGCTTAAAATAAATTTTAATTGTATTTTGCATTAACTTAGAGAAAAAAAAAATTCCAGTTCTATACATAAACGCATACATTGATTAGAAAATGAGTTTTATGGACACAAAGGGACAATATAAGAGATTCTTTTTGTTTATTAGAAGTAACATAACTAGTTAGTGTGACATGTAATTATAAGCTACCAAGAATTTGCACTGATGGTAATTAACGGTACAGATTTTGAGCTATGAATGTCTTGTGGCTAGTTTAATTGGATTTTCGAGTTTTCAGCAGACCTATTTTAATGATTATTAAATTATTTTCACTTCTTATGCCTTAAAAAAAATTCAATATTTTTTGCTGTATTTTATATTTTAAAACTTAATTTTTATTTCTTTATATTGCAAACCAAACTGAGTCAAATAGAGTATGCTCTTCAAAGAATTTTTCCATTGCCTTCAAGAAGAATTCATTTTATTTTTATATATTAATTTAACACTTGTAAATCGGGCCGTCGGATTGTACATAAAGCAAATGATCAAACCGTTACAAGACCGGCCCAGGCCCACCGACTCTATTTTCTTTCATTTGACCATTAAAAGCTTTTGGCCACCCCCACCAAATGAATAAGCTCTTGTTCTCTTTTGTTCCCTCTCAAAGGAAAATATCTGATCACCGAATAATGATTCCAGTGACACAAAAGATCAAAACACCGCCCTAAATTCCTTAAATTTACGATAATACCTCACCATGGATGATTCCGTTGAAATGCCGCCTTACGATGAAAGGCCTAAAAAGGGTTTTAACTTCACCTCCATGCGCTTGATCTTAACCCTCGTTTTCCCAATTTTAACTTGCTTTTTGTTGGCATTTTTTATTGGAATCGTAGCTGTTTTATTCGACGAATCATCAGTTTCGAGTTCCATTTTTGTCCCTTCCCAGTGCAAGATAGTGTCCAGCAGCAAGCTTTTTTAAAATTTTCAATTTTTTTCCATTTATGAAGCTCAAAAATTTTATTAATTTTTGAATTTTTTTTGAATGATTTTGCAGGTGTTGATATAAGGTCATCAAAGGTTTGTGAACTTGGGGTGTTGAATTATAAGGCGAAGCGTGTGTTTTATCCATTTGAAGCAAGTAAATTTCGCCGTCGATATGATTACTATTGGGCTTCTATCTTCAAGGTATTCTTACATTTTCTCAACTTTAATTACTTACCTGTACTATTAGCTTCTTAGTGGCGGTCTTGTTTTGTGTTTTTGATGAATGTGTTTAAGGGTCAGTTTGGGAATGCTGGTAATAGGATGTTGTTAGTGTTTGGCAGTAAATTTGCCATGCATAATTCAGCAATGTGCTTGATTTTGGTTATTGTCTTTAACAATTTTTAGGTAGAGTACTTAGATCATTCACTGGGACAAACGCGACTAGCATTTGCAGAGGCTCCAAATGAAGCACTTCCTCATAGTTGTAGACCTAATTTTGGTGCTGCTTGGTTGACCAAAGATAAGTTCCAGGTTGGGGTCGGCAATGCAGAGCTTCTGCGTGTATTAAAATTTGAAGCCTAGTAAATAAATTTCTAATTTATTTATAGTGTTTGTTTTATCTTGACAGAAATGAATGCTAACTCAAGATTTTCCCAACTTTGATTACTTACCTGTACTATAAGCTTCTTAGTGGCGGTCTTGTGAGCGGAAGTGAGCGGTGTGGCTTACAGCTTCTTGAAAATTATAAGTTTGAACAGAGCATGTTAGACTTTTGTTGACCAAATTCAAAAGCCAAATGGCATAGCTCAGAAGCTTTTGAATACAATAACTTACTAGAAAGCTCCAATTTTTTGTTGGCTACAGTAAAAAGGATGTTGTTTTATTCTTCTTATACTTTGTGCTTGCATCAGCTTAAATCACTTCTTAAACGCTTTGCTTTAACTCTACCGCTTCGTACTGTTCTATATATGTATCGGGTATGCGGTTGTAGTTCACTGCTGAGACTACGTGTTTGTTTGACGTGGTAGTTACGTTCCGAGTCTGTTAAACATTCGGTGATTAAAGTATTATCAGTTATTTCAAAGGGACAAATCAGATTAGCTACATCACACCCACTAGTTTATAAAATTCGAATAAGATGGAATAAAATAAAAAAATAAATAAGTAAATTGACTTTTAATTTTAGTGGTTGAATATATTTTGTATTCTCTCAGGGCACTGCTGTAATTGTTCCTTAAATGTCAGTCACACCCACATGTTACAGACACAAGAAATGAAATCTAAGATTACCTGTTTAATTAAAGAATCACTCATGAAAAAATTTTGCCATTTTGATTTGAGGATCCACATTTTGAACAACCAATTTATCTTCATCAAGAATAGATCATGGCCTGTGAGTAGAAAGATTAGTTTTGGACAAATTATTTTTGTTAATAGAAGAATTTCTCAAGGGACTATTAAAACTACTAATAAAAATGTCAGACACACCCACGTACCATCGACACAATTGACTATGAGGATCCATGTTTTGAACTGCCACTTAATGTTCATTAAGAACAGAGTATGGCTTGTGAGAAGAAAAGTTTCTAATTTTGGCCTGGAACAAAAAAAAATTAAATTGAAGGAGAATCTGGTACTTTCTCATTAAGAAAGGCAGACGAGGCATACTATGGTACCATACAATACGAAAAGTCTCCGTTCTCTGGCTTTTTAAACTTTGAAGGGGGCAATATTCCCTAATTACCCCGTGAAAATTCTGATTACGACATTATGTATCGCTTGATACATAAGTAAAAGTTGTGACAAAATTAGGAAAAATATGACTCATAAGTAATTACTAGGCAGGGCCCTTGAGAGCAACATTGTACTAGGCTTTATATGCATACATGGTGTGGTACATAAAGCACGTTGAATTCCACACTATAACACAAACCAAGAAAGACAAGTAATATCTCAACTGATATAAAGACAAAAAGAAAATAAAATGATATAGAAAAAAGAATTTCTAAGAGACAGCAACATACAATAGACTGAAGCCAGTTGATCTGCTCATTGATTGCAACCTTAAACTTGCAAATGTTTACTGTAGCCTGGTGCTCTAAGAAGTGAAAATGATGCAAACCTTGATTCCTTGTTTACTTCCATTTACCATCAAACATTCTATTCATAAGAAAAAAAATGTTTAGATATCCTGCCGTAAATATAGCCTTTTGATTGTCTTAATAAAGCCACACACAACCATTCATATTGATCCACATTGCCACATAGCCTGATTTAAGCATACAACAGCTGAATGTATACTGACTCCTAACCTTATCAATACATTGGCGACAACTTAAGAAAAAACTATTTCTCCATCTCTTTTTTGAAATTTCACAATAAAACAGCACAATGTAAGAGCTGCAATGAAAATGGACCGTCTGGAACTATGGCGGAAGCTTCAACTAGTGTAGTGATTTGACCTTCTTCTTAACCCAGCGAGATCAAACACTGCCCTTGATCTTGAACAGATCAATACGATACGCACAACTTATGATTGAATCCAGAAACAATCAAATCTTTAGCAAGAATAATTAATCAGAATCAAGAAACAAGTTTAATGAATATAAACCTATAATTGGAACAAACACAGCCAAAGAACCCAAGAATGACACAACGTACACCAAGGGAGAAGCTTTCCAGTGAGATTATATTGATGATCAAAGAAGAATCTTTTTACAAAGCTAACAAAAGTGATTTCAGAGAATAAGCTATGACCCTCTCTCTCTTCAATCTCTATCTAGTTTGTTAATAGTGATGACCCCAATCTGCTTCGTTAACCAGCTTCATAACTGCGTCAGTGACAAACTAGCAAACCCAGATTGAGCAGACTAACGACACGTGCATAACGGCTTTAACGAACTTGGTTAAAGAACTGCTCACATGTTCGTCACGCGTGTTGCTTAAATGATAGCGAAAACGACTTCAACCAGATGCCGTTTTGAAGCTTATGAATTATAAGTGAAAACACGCGCTTGTCTCGTGACATTTAAATGCAACAACAAGCCCAAAACACTACCGTTTCACTATGTTGAGTTTTGCCATCTCTAAGCTTCACAACTAGCAGCGGACAAGATGATAATTTAACTGACATGGAGAGATTTTATATCACTTTTACAACATTCTATTTAATTGTGATATTGGGAATCGTCGGTGTTGTATATGTGAACCCTCGTTGGCAATACTAGTGGTTTTATCTTTATTGAATTATGAATGACTTTTCGTTACTATTTTGTTGTATATAACCTTATTCCCAGGAGATTTAATCATTGAAATTAACATGTTAGTTTCATTAGAAGGCTGAGTGGTTAGGGCTGCTTGAACCCACAAGCGCAATAGTTTGAACCCACAAGCGCAATGTGGGGGTATTTCATTCTTTAATTACATTGTATAATTGAATAAATGTAATCTTCTCTCTTACACAAGTGTGAGTGGAGTAGACATCCCTCGAATATTAGCGAGGGTTAAAACTTTGGGAGAGCTCAATAAGTATTTATGTAAGTTGGTCCTAGTAATAATCTGATTTGTAAATATCAGTTATAGTCTCATGTTTCCTTCCTGAATTATATTGTCTAATTAAGTAAATGTACTCTTCTCTCTTACCCAAGTGTGAATAGAGTAAACATCCCTAGAATATTAGTGAGGGTTAAAATCTGGGCAGAGCTCCATAAGTATTGATGTAAGTTGATCTCAGTAATAGTATGATTTGTAAATATCAGTTATAATCTCATGTAATATAAGTTGTAATTTGAGCAATAGTTTTATGTAATTACAAAAAAAATGTTACTTTCATTACATTTTTCTTCGTTAAAATTCTCAAGTATCAATTATGTTTGCTTAAGAAATAAAATTTCGTTATGAAAATTGTAGTAGTATTTTCGAGCACCTCACATTTTCAATGATTTTTCATAAATCAATTAATCAGCCATACCAATATCAGCTTTAGTTTTTCAGACTAAATAATCAAGAAAGCAAACATACAAATTCACAATTTAGAGGGGTAAACTAGCTACCTCACCAAATTCCAATTTGTACAGTGAACTACAAGATTGAGAAAATAATGTATTTATAGTTTAATTGAATCATGACAAACAATGTAGTCATAGCTCAATCGGACATGATCACGGATGTGGAAAATAGCGCCACCTTTTCTAGAAGGTGGTGCCCACCACTTTTCCTTGCTTTGAATGCGGCTATTACTGCATTCTTTGAATCAAAGAAAACAAAAGAAGAAAATTTTGGTGCCGCCCAAAGAAAATAAGGAAAAAGAAGAAAGAGAGAAGAAAAAGAGATGCCGGGCTGAAGAAGGAAAAGAAAAGAAAAATTAATAAAATAATAATAATAATTAAATATTAAATGAACAGTAGCCAATTTTGGCTATAAAAACGCTAGCTCCCTTCATTTGTAAATCATCGAGTTCTTCAGTTCTTTTTTTTATTTAGAGAGTGTTTTTAAGAGTCTAGTGATTTGAGAGTTGGGGTGTATTGGGGTTTTGGGAAGTGAGCTAAAATACTATAATACTTGTAACTCCTTTTCACTAGTAAAATATTTCCTTCTGTTTTCGCCCGTGGACGTAGGCTAAAAGCCGAACCACGTAATTTTCTGGTGTCCTCTATTGTGCTTGTTCTTTATTTTCGTACAATTTTATTTTAGCTGCATGTCTGCTTTACCCACCAATTTACTAACAGTGGTATCAGAGCTATTGGTTGTATTTTTTGGAGTCGGACACTGTTCACGTAAGGGGTACTATTCACGCATACGATATTGTTCACGTATACTGTACTATTCAAGTACACATGAAACGGTGGGAGCGATCGAAGAATTTTACAGTGCAAAGCACGGAATAATAACGTGAGTAAAACAACTGTGTGGTTTTATACATGTCTAAGAAAGTTCTGTCACAAAGGCGATAAGAGCTTAAGGAGTCTGGGTTTTAAGTGGGACCATTGTGACCCCTCCAGTCTTTCCTGGGAACTTTCCTGGTGTGCATTATCACACATACTCACAACTATTCAAGGTGGTACACTAGCTTGTGTGCGGTATTTATCAATAAAATGGCGGCAAAGTATGAAATTGAGAAGTTTAACGGAAATAATTTTTGGTTGTGGAAAATGAAGATGAAAGCTGTATTGAGAAAAAATAATTGCTTGGCAGCAATTGGAGAAAGGCCCATGGAGGTAACTGATGACAGGTGGAACGAGATAGATGCTAACGCCATTTCTGATCTACACTTGACACTTGACGGAGTATTATCTAGTGTGGCAGAGAAAAATACAGCGAAGGAAATATAGGATATTCTTACAAAATTGTACGAGGCCAAGTCACTACACAACAAAATCTTCTTGAAGAGGAAACTCTATACTCTTCGAATGGCGGAATCTACAATGGTGATCGACCACATCAACACCTTGAAGACTCTATTTTCACAACTTACAACGTTGGGTCATAATATAGAGGAGAATGAACGTGCAGAGCTTCTACTTCAAAGTCTACCAGATTCGTATGATCAACTCATCATCAACCTGACAAACAACAATCCTGTGGACAGTTTAGTTTTCGACGATGTTGCAGCCTCCGTATTAAATGAGGAGAGCAGGCGAAAAAATAATGAAAATAGACAAGCAAGTTCGCAGCAAGCAGAGGCGCTATCGGTGACGAAAGGGAGATCAACAGAATGTGGCCCCAGTAGGAGTCACAATCATGGTAGACCAAAATCCAAAAAAAAGAAGAATGTTAAATGCTACAACTGTGGCAAGAAAGGGCACGTCAAGAAAGAGTATTGGAGTAACCAGAAGAGAAGAGAGGGCAAAGAGCCTGAGTCATCAAATGCTCAGGGATGTGTAGCAAGTACCTCAGATGATGGCGAAATTCTCTACAACGAGGCAATAACTATTTCAGAAGACAGAAAACGACTATCTGATGTCTGGCTTATAGACTCAGGAGCTACCTGGCACATGACCTCTAGGAGAGAATGGTTCCACACATATGAACCTATATCAGGAGGATCTGTATATATGGGAGATGATCATGCCTGGGAGATCGCTGATATTGGTACTATCAAAATAAAAATGTTTGATGGTACAATTCGCACAATTGGGGAGGTACGACATGTCAATAGTCTGAAGAAAAATCTATTGTCTTTGGGACAAATGGATAGTCATGGGTACAAAACTCATGTGGAGAATGGAATTATGAAGGTTGTTAAAGGAGCGCTTGTATTGATGAAGGCAGAAAAGATCGGTGCTAATCTATTCATGCTTAAAGAAGAAACACTACAGGAGGCTGATGCGTGTGTCGCGTCAAATGGAGAAGAGTCAACAATGATGTGGCATCTCAAACTTGGCCACATGTCAGAACAAGGTTTGAAGATTCTCTCTGAGCAAAAATTGCTTCCGGGGCTCAAATCGGTAAGTTTACCATTTTGTGAGCATTGTGTTACAAGTAAGCAGCATAGATTAAAATTCAGTAGATCTATTGCTAGAAGTAAATGCATTCTAGACTTGATTCATTCTGATGTTTGGGAATCACCGGATATATCCATGGGAGGTGCAAAGTACATGGTGACTTTCATTGATGATTATTCCAGAAGATGTTGGGTGTATCCAATTAAGGAAAAGTCAGATGTATTTCTAGTGTTTAAAGAATACAAAGCGCGGGTGGAACTTGAATCTGGTAAAAAGATCAAGTGCTTGAGGACGGATAATGGTGGAGAGTATACAGACGATGAGTTTCTTACTTTCTGTAAGCAAGAAGGTATTCAGAGGCAGTTCACGGTGGCATACACTCCTCAACAAAACGGAGTGGCAGAGCGGATGAACAGAACTCTTACAGAAAGAATAAGAGCTATGTTGATGACTGCTGGTCTACCCAATTCATTCTAGGCAGAAGCAGCCAAAACTGCTTATTATATAGTAAATCGGTCACCATCTACAGCTATTGGGCTGAAGACAGCAATGGAAATGTGGACTGGAAAGCCAGCTGATTATTCCTACCTACATGCATTTGGATGTCCTGTGTACGTGATGTACAATGCCCAAGAAAGAACAAAGCTGGATGCAAAATCTAAAAGATGTATCTTCTTGGGGTATGCTGATGGAGCAAAGGGGTATCGTCTGTGGGACCCCACTGCCCACAAGATCGTCATCAGCAGAGATGTTATCTTTGTAAAAGATCAACTGCAAATGAGAGATAATGATGATGGCACTACAAAAGAAAAGTCAGAGACTGTGCCAGTATATGTGGAAAATAATCTAGAAGATTCAGATTCTTCTGAAGTAGCACCAGAGCACGAGGAACAAGAATCAGTCGACTCCGAGACTCCAGAAGTTCGTCGGTCAACTCGTGAGAGACGACCGCCAACATAGCACTCGGAGTATGTCACAGAGATCAACGTTGTGTACTGTCTTCTAACAGAGGATGGAGAGCCTTCAACTTTCCATAAAGCTTTAAACAGCTCAGATGTTGCTTTGTGGATGACAGCAATGCAGGAAGAAATTAAAGCTCTATACAAGAACAAGACATGGGAACTTGTACCACTACCACATGGAAGAAAAGCCATTGGAAATAAATGGGTTTACAAGATCAAACATGATGGTAATGATCAAGTGGAGCGGTATCGTGCAAGACTTGTGGTGAAAGGATATGCTCAGAAAGAAGGTATTGACTTTAACGAGATATTTTCTCCGGTGGTTCGACTCACAGCAGTCAGAATAGTCTTAGCAATGTGTGTTACATTTGACCTACATCTAGAGCAGTCAGATGTTAAAACTGCATTTCTTCATGGAGAACTTGAAGAAGAAATTTATATGCTCCAACCAGAAGGTTTTGCAGAAACAGGAAAGGAGAACTTGGTTTGCAAGTTGAACAAATCTCTATACGGTCTCAAACAGGTGCCGAGGTGTTGGTATAAGAGATTTGATTCCTTCATGAGCCTTGGATACAACAGACTCAGTTCAGACCATTGTGCATATTACAAGAGGTTTGAAAATAATGATTTCATCATTTTGCTGTTGTATGTGGATGACATGTTGGTAGCAGGTCCCAACAAAGATCGAATCCAAGAATTGAAGGCACAATTGGCTAGGGAGTTTGAAATGAAGGACTTGGGACCAGCAAACAAGATTCTAGGGATGCAAATTCACCGAGACAGAAATAACAGGAAGATTTGGCTTTCGCAGAAGAATTATTTGAAGAAAATCTTGCGGCGCTTCAACATGCAAGATTGTAAGTCAATTTTTACCCCACTTCCTGTTAATTTCAAATTATCCTCAAGTATGTGTCCTAGCAATGAAGCAGAGAGGAAGGAGATGTCTCGAGTACCGTATGCATCAACAGTGGGAAGTTTGATGTTCGCTATAATATGTACTAGACCGGACATTGCACAAGCAGTGGGAGCAGTCAGTCGATACATGGCGAATCCTGGTGGAGAGCATTGGATAGTTGTGAAGAGAATTTTGAGATACATCAGAGGAATCTCAGATGTTGCATTATGTTATGGAGGATCAGAGTTTACTGTCATGGGCTATGTGGATTCAGATTTTGCATGAGACCTTGATAAAAGGAAATCCACTACTGGTTATGTGTTTACACTTGCGGGAGCAGCTGTAAGCTGGGTTTCAAAATTGCAGACCATTGTGGCTTTATCTACAACAGAAGCAGAATACATGGCAGCTACACAAGCTTGTAATGAAGCTATTTGGATACAAAGATTATTGGAGGAGCTCGGGCACAAACAAGAGAAAATTTCTGTGTTTTGTGACAGTCAGAGTGCCTTGCACATTGCAAGGAATCCAGCTTTAAAATATCCATTAAAATGTCTAGGGAGTTATGAAGCTGGAGGTAACTACTAATAAATATCCAGTTAACCTCCTGCTCGATGCAATTAATAAATTTGGTCAATGCCACTGAAACCTGCTAACTGACGTCACAATGCGACATGAGCACTTCAAAAAGGGAGAGACGGTCAGTAGCACTAAATTTTTCTTGCCTCAAATTGAGCAATTGGTCTAACTACTAATCCCTATTGTAGGTTGATCATTATTTTTTCAATTATGTTCAGTTTGACCCAAAAAGTTGCAGAATCTTGAGCTGAATATTGTCATTGAACACTGTCAATGTTGTTTAGCATAGCCAACTAACTTGATGTTAAAACAAACACACAGTGTGTCTCATGTCTCACAATTCAAATTATCATCTGTAATGATGGAGAATTTTTCCAATGTATGAAGTATGCTTTGATACGTGGGTTACCTTGGAGAAGATATCTCAAAATAAAGAATATGGGGAGAAAACAGTTCAGTAGTTTATTATTCTGTAGTCAAGTTTTGTCTCGAAGATGATTAAAATTTAAATGAATAAGGACAGGGGATCTTCATTCTTTTTTCCCTTTTTTATACCAAGATATCTCTCAACCTTTATATAATCCCCACTGGATATTTGCTTCTAATAATTAAAATAAAAATTTCACCGCTCTAACAATAAAAAGTAACATCTTTAGTCAAATAATTTACAGTTCCTCATCATCTTAGTGTGAGACTATCAGTACATTCCAAAAACTTAATAAAACTGGTTTGATCATGTTTATCGATGTTTAAATGTTGTTCATTGTGACATGTAGAAATGATGAGGCGAAGTTTATTTGGACATAAATTAGTAAGATCTTGTTTGAAGTTGTTTTCTGAAATGAACTGCCAAATGGTAGTTTTTTGGGGGCATTTGATGGCTCTTTTTTTCCTCATTTTCAACATGTGCCTGCTTGGAACAGGAAGGATTAGGCTGCAGAGTTGTTATATATTTTGAGATGCTCTGGTCATTGCACAATTTGTTCACACTGGAAATTAGAATGAGAAATTTGTGAAATACAAGTTATGCAACCCAAGAAGGGGGGTGAATTGAGATATAAAAAATTTATGCAATACAATTCGCACAACAATTTAATCTATTGCCTTAATCAAATCAAAACAATAAATTCATTCAAGCACAATATTAAAAGAGTAAGGGAAGAGAAAACGAACACAAGGATTTTTACGTGGTTCGGCTATCCCCGCCTACGTCCACGCCTCCAAGCCAACCGAGCTCGAGGATTTCACTATCCAAGCCTCCCAAGGCTTCAAATGTTTACAATTGACTTCTAAGGTGTCAATGAACCTTTACAACAAGAGATTATATCCCCAATCTCTTCACCCCAAGTGTTTCCCACACTTACACACTCACAAATTGATAAGAGATGAAAATTACAACAAAAACTCTCTATAAGAGTGGATATGCAATTAATAGCTCAACAATGATTCAATCAATGATGATTTACGTTTTGGAAGCTCAATATATGTTGTATGATCTTATATTTTCGTGCAAGGATTTTTATAGTGAAAGCCCAAAAACTAGCCGTTATAGTCAAATTCCAGCGCTCAAGCGGTTAGCCACTTAATTTATCCGGCTAGCCGCTCAGGAACAGTAATATTACCGTTATTTTTGATTTTGCTACAGTAATACTGTTCACTGAAATTACACTTTGGCCCAAAACTTTCTATAATTATATTATGGCCCAAAACGTCAGAAAACTTTACAAATAGGTCCAATTTCAGAACTTCCCAAGAATAGTTGTCTTTCCCAAACTTTCTAAAATTATGATATGGCCCCAAAGATTTTATTGTTTCGCACAAAGGTCATTTTCAACATAATACCTATATTTTTCAAAGTTCTCAAAACCTTTCACTTTAGTCCAAAATATTCATAAATTATAGTATGACCCAAAACGTTTAAAATATTTGTAAATACGTCCAACTCCGAAATTTAATACTTATTAAAATCAAATATTTCAAATCTTAGCATTTAAATCCAAATTACTTAAATTCACAAAATACTTTTCTTTATAAAAACAAAAACTTTTAGTTTATGAAAAGTATTTAATTAAATTAATTTCTTGAGCTTCTCAAATGCTAAATCAAACATCAATTAAATCATACCGGTTTTATAAGAATTTATTGCACTAATTTATTCGTTGAACTCTAGACTATTCTTGATGCCGCCGTTGTCCGTTGAGTGTCTTCAATCTTAATTTCACTTGATTCACTTGCATAAATATTATCCTTAAAAAACTAATGAAAATGTGAAATACAATATTTATTAAATCACTCAATACATATGTTTGTTATCATCAAAATTACATTATGTATAGCCATTTAGGCTAACAATCTCCCCCTTTTTGATGATGACAAACATCTCATGTATTTTGACATTTAAACTCCCCCTTAATACATGGCATACATAATTAAACATATAAATCAAAAACTCCCCCTGAATATTTGATTTATGATAATTTGAAAGCTCCCCCTTAATATTTCAAAAACATGCATACATACTTGAAATACAAAAATACATATTACATGTCTTCATATTCAAAATACATGACTTCTCCCCCTTCATCATCAAAATTACTAGAAATTCATGTTAAGACCGATAATATGTCAATGATTAATCTAGAAACATATAATAACCAAACATCCAATTAACCATAAAATTATCATGAACCATTATTCCATCAAAAGAATGCTCAAAATGCATATTACCCAAAAACATATTGTATGCTCCCCCTAAATATATGGCCAATTAAAAAATTTAACCAAAATGATATTATCCAAAAATATGTCGTATTTATCTCCCCCTTCATAAAAAATAGATAGATGCAATCGAAACAAGAGTATAAAAAATAAGTCGATAAAGATATTATCAATTTTGTGCGAGTAAAAAAAAAAATTCGGCAGAATCTCCCCTTAAAATGCTCAAATCCTCAAATACACAACATGGTTAAAAAAACACTTCCATATAAGCTTAAACAATTATAACAAACCAACAACTCCATTAATTCATCAAGCAACACATATATAATCATCAATCATCAAATTCAATATGAATTCCCCCAATACTTGTAACAATTATATGCGAGGATAAAACATTTTCATAGTATTGCTCCTTAATAACTAAAATATTTTTTTAAAAAAAAAACATAGCAATTAAAAAAAATAACTAAGAGATTTGTCACAAATTTTTTTAAATTCTTCAAATTACAAAGATTAACAAAATAAACTGTTTCCGAAGAGGTAGATGCTGAAAGTGGGTTGACATGTACTCCGTATTATCTCCATAATTGTCCTTACATCTCTTGGCAACTTGTTTGCTCATGGATTTATCACCATCCACCATTGTTGGATCAAAAAATAAGCTTAAAGATCCAATTTCGGATTTAAAAAAATTAAGTGAAATGGATTTGTTTGATTCAAGAAAATCGATCCTAGAGATGAATGAAGCTAATATATGATGTATATTGGATCAAAAATGGGCTAAAGGAAGCTTGAAAATGTAGAGAGAGAAACGGGTAGAGTTAGGTTTTTGATTTTGGGTTTTATGTGGAGAGTTGATGAAATGAAGTGTTGAGAACGAAAATTGAAGGAGTAATGAATGAATAATGATTTGGATGATTGATTTTAACAAGAAAATGAGTGAAAGATGAAGAATTTTGAGAGAGAAATGGTGAGGTACTGTTCACTCGTGAGAGATGATGATGAAATGATGAAAAATAAGTGAAGAAATCATGATGGAGAAGTGTTTAATGAAGATGAAATGCATGGGTATTAGTTTGAATGGTTGATTTGGGCATGAAAATGGATGAAAAAGGAAGAAAATGGAGGTGAAAATGGATGGGTTGCTCACGGTTTTGAGTGAGAGAGAAAGCATGTGCAGAAAACTCACGAAAGAGGAAGAAGAAGCAAAACAAATTTCCCAACCAGTGACCAAGCGGCTAGCTGCTTGGGGGCAAGCGGCTAGCCGCTTGCTCTCGGGTTTGGGACAGTTTTCCAAGCGGCTAGCCGCCTGGTTGCTGTCCACCTGCACTCTACTTGCTTTTCGGCTTGTTTCGATCAATTCCGTGATCATTTTGTGATCCCGAAACATCTTAAGAGCCAATTTAATGCATGATTCATGATTTTAAACATCCAAAAGATAATTAATTCAAACAAATAATCCATCCAACAAGCATACAATCATGAAGCATCTAAGCATTCAAAACTTAAGAAAATGCAGAAAGGTCAACTTCGAAATAAAAACTGTATTGATTGAGCCAGAATTAACATGCAAGATATATACCGTTGGAAAGATAATTAAGTTAGCTTTCCAATAAATTTTACAGAGCTGGATTTGGAGTTCTCTAGAAGGAGTTATGACCAATTCATTACAGCTTGTGCAAACTTGGGATTTTCACAATAATTAAACATATAAGCATTTAAAAGTTAATAAATCAAACACACCACTTAACTATCATGCTTAAACACTTCATAAACATTATCATCAAACGAATCCATCATGATGAGTTGATAAACTATCATCATTTATATATAACCTTGCATCATAATAAAACACTCAATGTTAAACACAATGATAATTCAATCATATAAACATACAAGCATATTTTCGCAAATTCATTTATCATAATTCATTCAACAAAATTACAGTAATACTGTTCACTGAAATTACACTTTGGCCCAAAACTTTCTATAATTATATTATGGCCCAAAACGTCAGAAAACTTTACAAATAGGTCCAATTTCAGAACTTCCCAAGAATAGTTGTCTTTCCCAAACTTTCTAAAATTATGATATGGCCCCAAAGATTTTATTGTTTCGCACAAAGGTCATTTTCAACATAATACCTATATTTTTCAAAGTTCTCAAAACCTTTCACTTTAGTCCAAAATATTCATAAATTATAGTATGACCCAAAACGTTTAAAATATTTGTAAATACGTCCAACTCCGAAATTTAATACTTATTAAAATCAAATATTTCAAATCTTAGCATTTAAATCCAAATTACTTAAATTCACAAAATACTTTTCTTTATAAAAACAAAAACTTTTAGTTTATGAAAAGTATTTAATTAAATTAATTTCTTGAGCTTCTCAAATGCTAAATCAAACATCAATTAAATCATACCGGTTTTATAAGAATTTATTGCACTAATTTATTCGTTGAACTCTAGACTATTCTTGATGCCGCCGTTGTCCGTTGAGTGTCTTCAATCTTGATTTCACTTGATTCACTTGCATAAATATTATCCTTAAAAAACTAGTGAAAATGTGAAATAAAATATTTATTAAATCACTCAATACATATGTTTGTTATCATTAAAATTACATTATGTATAGCCCTTTAGGCTAACAATTTGTTGATGCTGTTTTGAGAGATCTGCATTCTATGCACAATAACATGATTAATGAAAATGTATTGTAGGACAGGAAAGATCTGTGGCAGCCTGAGCTCGCAGGAAGAATTTCAATGGTTAATTCTCCCCGAGAGGTTATTGGTTCAGCTTTGAAGAATAGGGGAGCATCATACAATTCAAACGATATTGATTCGCAAGTTGCTGGTGGGAAGATTGCTGTTCAGCAGAATCTAGCATTACTGGCAAACCAGGTACTCTTACAGAAATGATATCTGGTTATTGCATGTTATTGCCTGACAACTGATTTTGTTTGTACTAGTCTGCTTCTTCATACATATGAATGCATACGTTAGTGTTTTCTTCTCCATTTCATACATATAAATGCATATGTTAGTGTTGTTGATACAACTTTGCCCGAGACTAAAGACAAATCAACACTCGAAACAGAGGAAGAAACCCAGCTGGTCGAGGAGCCCATCAAAGGTCCAGCTCGTATGCGCAGGGCACCAACATACCTCAAGGATTACATTACCTAAGGAATATTCGAGAAGGAACAAAAAGAGTGAGAAAGATGACAGCTGTGATTTTGGTTATTTTGTTGTGACTATTTGGTTTGCCAATTATGTCGTAGTTAGTTAGTTACGCTTGTATTGTTGTGGGACAAAAAGGATATTTGTAAAGGGCAACAGGTCAAAAAGTAAGAATAAGAAAATGACAAGTATTTCTTCTTCTCCCTCTCCGTCTCTCCTGCTATGTCTGTGTCTCCATTAATTTCAATTCTTTTGCTTCTTTTTGCTGGAGTCAGCACTTACTCAAAAAGTGTAAATCTAGGATATAAACTCTGAGTTGCAGAGTTGTATCAATTGGTGCTTTCATTGCCTTCTTCTTCTCACAGAAAAAAAAAAAAGAACAGAGCAAAAGCCACCATGACTGAGCACACAACGACGATTGATTCTGAGGTTCTTTCTGCCATGAAGGAGCATCTTGAGAAGCAAACACTCTCTGTTCATCAGACCTTACAACAGTACATGTCCACTGTAGATTCCCGTTTTGAGGAATTCCAAGCTCAAATCCGTGGTTCTGTCGGCGTTTTTAGTGGCCATTCACGACCATCAGAGCCTATGTCTGTGTTTACAGAGGGTTCTTCTGGGGGTACAGACTTTTCACCGCTTTTACGTTCCATGAAAATGGACATCCCTAAGTTTGACGGCTCTGATCCAACAGGGTGGGAATTTCGCATCAACGAGTTTTTTGACCTCCATGGGACCCTAGATAATTTGCGTCTTCGCATTGCATCGTTTCACATGGAAGGGAGAGCCGCGGCTTGGTATCAATGGATGAAAGCTAACAATCTACTAACCACATGGCGAAGTTTTTTGGTCAGTCTTAAGAGTCGCTTTGGAGCTTCCATGTATGAAGACCATCAAGGAAACCTTTCAAAATTGACGCAGACCTCCACAGTTGCTGATTTTCAGTCGGCTTTTGAAGACCTAATGAACAGCGTTACTGGTATATCTGAGCCTTTGTTAATTAGTTTCTTTATCACGGGTTTAAAGTCTGATATCCGTCGTGAGTTGTTGTTTACTCGACCGACTTTTCTCATGGAAGCCTTTGCTCTTGCTAGAGCTTATGAGGCTAGATCTGATGAAGTTAAAACAACCAGTCGTTCTTGGTCAAAATGGCCTCCTACTACACCTCCAGCTTCACCAAATGTCCCCCCTGTTTTACCAAACACTTCCACTTTTAAAAATACCCATACTCTGGCTGCCCCTGTTATTACTACAACAAAACCACCATCTCAACCTCCATTATTACCAACCCCCAATTTACCAATCCGTCCTTACTCCAGCTGAGTTACGGGATAAAAGAGAAAAAAGGGTTATGTTATAATTGTGATAAAAAATATAGTGCAAACCATTGCTGCCGTAGCAAATTCTTGTTGTTGATGGGTACTGATGATGAAGAGCGTGACCCAGGGGAGGAAGGGAATGTCATTGAGCACACTGAAGAAGTGGTTACCGCAGACATTTCAAGTCTGAATGCCTTGGCTGGTCAGTCTAATCCATGGTCTTTGCGTGTCTTGGGTGAAATTAAAGGACATCAATTCCATGTTCTTATAGACAGCGGCAGTACTCACAACTTCATCAAACCGCAACTAGCTGAACGGCTTGGTCTGTCGATTCAATCCACCTCAACTTTTCGAGTTTATATCGGCAACTGGGATTTTTTGGTTTGTCGTTTTCACTGTCCAGAGGTGCCAATTGTTATTCAAGGCCATGAGTTTCGATTGGATTTCTTTGTTTTACCAATTGAGGGACCGGAGGTAGTTTTGGGCATCCAGTGGCTTCAACGCCTTGGGCATGTCTCCACAGATTATTCAGAGATGACTATGGAATTTTTTTGGGAGGGTAAGCAAGTACTTTTACGAGGTGACCCTGTTCCACTCCCTCACTTGATCTCTTTTAATCAATTTCAAGCATTGTTACACAGCGAAGAAGTTGACACTTTATTCGAGCTCCATTCCCTCTCCAGTAACACATCCGAGTTCAATATTCCCAACTCCACATCCTCCACCTTTGAAACCGAATTACCCACTGCCTTGCCAGAATCTATTTATCTTCTCCTCCATCAATATAAGGCAGTTTTTGCTCCCCCGACTGGCCTCCCTCCCCAGCGAAATATAGACCACAAAATTTACCTCACTCCCAATTGCAAACCTGTCAATGTCAGGCCCTACCGTTATCCTCAGTTTCAAAAAAATGAGATGGAGAAATTAGTTCATCAAATGCTTGGGCAAGGAATTATCAAACCAAGTCATAGCCCTTTCTCCTCACCAGTGTTGTTAGTAAGGAAGAAGGACGGCACATATCGCTTCTGTGTTGACTACCGTGCTTTGAATGCGGTAACAGTGAAGGACAAATTCCCAATCCCTACCATCGATGAATTATTTGATGAACTTAGTGGTGCAAGGGTATTTAGCAAACTGGATTTGAGAGCAGGATATCATCAGATCAGAGTCCATAAACGTGACACTTAAAAAACAGCGTTTCGCACGCATGAAGGGCACAATGAATTTCTTGTCATGCCCTTCGGATTGACCAATGCTCCATCCATCTTCCAAGCGACAATGAACTAATTATTTGCTTCTTTTTTACGCAAATTTGTTATCGTATTTTTTGATGATATTTTGGTATACAGTTCTTCTTTGGCTGATCATGTGTGTCACTTAGAGCAGGTTTTGCTGCGTTTACAATCACATCAATTTTCTACCAAACTCTCTAAATGTTTGTTTTGTCAAGAGACCATTGCTTACTTGGGACATATAGTCTCTGCTCATGGTGTTCATGCCGACCCTCAAAAGATTACCGCCATGGTAGATTAGCCCTTGCCTAAAACAGTGAAGCAACTGAGGGGATTTTTGGGGCTTACGGGGTATTATCGGCGGTTTATACTAGGTTATGCAACTATTGCAGCTCCACTTACAGAATTGTTATGCAAGGATGCCTTCCGTTGGAATGCGACAGCCACTGAAGCCTTTAATAAATTGAAAGATGCCATGGTAAAAGCTCCTGTATTGCTCCTACCTAACTTTGAATTGGAGTTTGTCATTGAAACGGATGCATCAAATGTGGGAATTGGGGCCGTATTAATGCAAATGGGTCACCCCATAGCTTATTTCAGTAAAAAATTGGGACCTCGGTTGCGGGCATCGTCGACATACATCAAGGAACTACATGCCATTGTGTCGGCCGTGCTAAAATGGCGACAGTATCTCCTCGGTAGATTTTTCATCATCCGTATAGATCACAAAAGCATTAACGAGTTATTTCAACAAGTAATCCAAACTCCTGATCAGCAGGCTTACGTCCAAAAGTTATTAGGATTCCATTTTAGAATTGACTATAAGGCTGGAAGCTCGAATCAAGCTGCAGATGCACTGTCACGAATACATGAAGATACACCTCTTGAATCCCAAATGGTTCCAGCACTCTGTTTAACAATGGTTAGTCAACCTTCTACTGAGTTATTACAAATCGTGCTAAAGGAAAATGCAACCTTAGATGACATGTTACTTCTCCACAAGAAGTTGGCGACAGGAATTTCCCCTGATTTTTCTGTTTACAATGGGTTCTTATTATTCCGCCACCGCTACTATCTCAGTCCACACTCATCGTTGAAACCAATATTGCTAAAAGAATTCCATGACACTCCAATGGCAGGTCACGCAGGCATCAAAAGAACTTTGATTCGACTGTCTTCTAATTTTTATTGGCCCAAAATGCGAGCTGATGTGGAAAAGTATATTGCTGCTTGTCTCACCTGTCAACAAATCAAATATTCCACCCAAGCCCCTGCAGGATTACTCCAGCCTCTTCCCATCCCTTTACTTGTTTGGGATGAATTAACTATGGATTTTATTACGGGGCTACCCAATTCTAAAGGATTTGAAGTTATTTTGGTTGTGGTTGATCGTTTGACGAAATCAGCACATTTCGGAGCATTGCCATCTCAGTTCACTGCCCACAAGACAGCCATGTTATTCACTGACTTGGTAGTCAAATTACATGGTTTTCCCAGTTCAATCATTTCAGACCGAGATCCAGTATTCATGAGCCATTTTTGGCAAAAATTATTTGAATTGAGTGGCACCACATTACGCCACAGCACCGCTTATCATCCACAGACCGACGACCAATCCGAGGTGGTAAACCGCGGCCTAGAGCAATATCTTCGTGCCTTCACTCAAGACAAACCTCATTCTTGGTCAACTATTTTGGGATGGGCTGAATTTTGTTACAACACCAGTTATCATAGTAGCTTGCGAATGACACCTTTCCAAGCTCTTTATGGACGCTTACCTCCTACAATTCCTGGCTTTTCCAAGGGCTCTACTTCAATCCAAGCATTAGAAGACCTGCTGGTCGAGCGAGATGAATTGTTGCGCGGTTTGAGAGCAAACTTATGTCAAGCTCAGCACCGAATGGCACAAAAAGCTAACAAGCATCGCAGAGAATTGCAACTACAGGTGGGAGACAAAGTGCTGGTACGCTTACAACCTTACAGGCAATCATCTGCTGCCAACCGCGTTTCACACAAGCTGGCAAAGCGCTACTATGGGCCATTTCGGGTATTGGAGAGGATTGGTTCTGTTGCTTATAAATTAGAATTGCCTGCTGGCAGCAAAATTCACCATGTTTTCCACATATCCTTACTCAAGCCTTATGTTGGGGATTCTCCGGTTGACATTCATTCCCTGCCCCCTGCAAGTGTGAACAACAAGCCACTTTCTTCTCCTATAACTATTTGTGCTGAACGCTCGGTGCTTAAACAAGGGCAGGAGCTTCGTCAAGTTTTGGTGCAATGGTCTGGTTGTGCCTCTGAAAATTCTACTTGGGAGGATTATGATGATTTTTACAAGACATATCCCGAGCTTCACCTTGAGGACAAGGTAAATTCTCAAGGGATGGGGAATGATACAACTTTGCCCGAGACTAAAGACAAATCAACACTTGAAACAGAGGAAGAAACTCAGCTGGTCGAGGAGCCCATCAAAGGTCCAGCTCGTATGCGCAGGGCACCAACATACCTCAAGGATTACATTACCTAAGGAATATTCGAGAATGAACAAAAAGAGTGAGAAAGATGACAGCTGTGATTTTGGTTATTTTGTTGTGACTATTTGTTTTGCCAATTATGTCGTAGTTAGTTAGTTACGCTTGTATTGTTGTGGGACAAAAAGGATATTTGTAAAGGGCAACAGGTCAAAAAGTAAGAATAAGAAAATGACAAGTATTTCTTCTTCTCCCTCTCCGCCTCTCCTACTATGTCTGTGTCTCCATTAATTTCAATTCTTTTGCTTCTTTTTGCTGGAGTTAGCACTTACTCGAAAAGTGTAAATCTAGGATATAAACTCTGAGTTGCAGAGTTATATCAGTTGTCTTTTCCTTTTCATACATATTAATACATATGTTGGTGTTCTCTCCTGAGATGGATGCAATAAAGGCTTTTGCTCCTAAATTTAGCTGAAGAAATGGCAAGGGATGTGAGATTCTGTCTCATTAAATTAACAAAATCCCAAAACAATGAAAATCCATAATAATGTGGTGTGGGTAAATTGGCTCCCTTTGGTTCGTTTCCTTAATGTGAATGCGCGAGCAATAGAGACTAACAAAATGAAGTGACAACAAGAAGTCAGTGTCCTTTGATGGATGCATTTTTAGGCAGAAATAGGTTTGTAATTGACCAAATTTGTCTGGCATGCCAATTTCAAAAAAACTAAATTATGTGGTTATTAGCTGTATTGAAGGGGGATAGTAGGTGCAATCAGGTGGATCCTGGAAAGTTCAATAAAGTTTGGTATGGCGTAGTGAAATTGGTTTGTGCAACTCAGAAGTCTTTCAGGTGAACGATGATAGGTTTTGATTTATGAATATTATAAATCTACTGTGCATATTATTCTAGTAGAATCATCTATAAGTTCTACTTATTGAAATTGTATACTTTGCCCGGTTTGAGTTAAGGGCACATGTAATATGAAAGATAGTTGTCGCATCTTTTAGGTTACCTAACATTTGATCAATCCTATTATGGGGGCTTCAAGATGTCTAACAATATGTAGAATGCCCATGCTCCTCCCCATTGTTTATCTTATACAATAATTTGTTTTAGATGCTAATATCTTTGTCGATACTGGTAACAATATTACAATATCTGCCTTTATTGGGTTTTACATAGGTTCGACTGTTTGACAGTACACACTATCTGAAGGCATTTGCAATTGGAGATGTATGGGTTGCTGTTGGGTGGAGTAGTGATATTCTTCCTGCTGTCAAACGTATGTCTAAGGTTTTATGAGAAATGAAAGATGAGTGTTTGTTTGAACAAAGTTGTTGCCAATCTTGCAGAGTTCGAGAAGAAAGATCACGAAGCGAATGCCACCGATTTCTTCATCATTGTAGCCTCCATAGTTGAAGTTTCCTCATTTAAAGCTGTTTATGCATATGCTTTTTCTGTTCTCAAGTACAGGAAATTGAATCTTTTGATGATAATTTATCACCTGCAACTGTGCCGGAAGATTCAACTAGCACTGGAAAAGATGATAATTTAATTGATATGGACAGTTTCCATATCACTTTTAAATCATCTTATGTAATTGTAATGCTAGGAAGCATTAGTGATCTAAAAGTGAAGTATTATTGGTGTCATTGGTGGTTTTATCTTGTTAAAATATGGATGACTTCTAGTTACTATTTTATTGTAGACAATCTTATTAAATTAACATATAGTTTAAAATCATTATGTAAATCAATCTATTAATTTTCATGATATTTAATTGAGTTAAAACTAAGTGCAATCAATAAATTTCTTTTCCTTTAAAAAACTGCTACCTTTTGATTTTAGTGCTTAATATTTATTGAACTCTGATGCAGGGAATTTGAAATCAAACTCGTAATACAAATTATCTAATTGCGAGTTGCTGTCGATAGCTGCTGATTTGTAGGGATTATCTAATTGATTGAGGTGACAATACTTCTTTTAATTTGTTTTAAGTTAAATTATTAATTACTTAAACTATGTTTTAAGTCTTTAATTTTATGTGTTTATGCAGAATTAGATTCTTGAGCGTGTTCCACGACCAACAATGAAATTGACAGTAAACAAACATTACAACGTGTGGACTCCGGTAGCTACCCCACAAGTCTACAACTTTACAAATAATAATTGAGTAAGCACCTTTGATTTTCTAGCCCCGTTGACTCCGCCAACTAAAGTTTTGTAAAATAAAAAAAAATACATAGAATTCCACCAAATGCAAAACGCGTGAAATTTAATTTTCGGCCGTGTGGACCAAAACATAATTTAACGAAAAAGGAAAAAAATGATAAGATTTTTAAAATGTGTGGAAGGTGATCCCTGTTTTACTGAAACGACTTATTAAAATTTTCAAGTATTTAGAATATTTGGTCATAAATTACGTGCATATTAATTTTTCCGCCATTGACTATCATATTCTAAACTTAATGGTACCTTTCTTGATAAAGGGTACTTAGTTTCTCTTCTCCTCTTATAAAAATTATATTAATTGATTTCTTGTTATAGTTAATAGTCTTTAAGAACGGATAGATTTATTGTTTTCATGACCAAATTATGCATGCCTAAGGTTGCAACTATTAATAAAATTAATATTTAATGTTTATGTTAAAAGATATAAGATTTTATGCATTCATTAATTGTTATTAGCTAAAGGATGAATTATTTTTTTCCCAATCAGTTGATGCATCTGCAAGAGTTTTTTTTTTCTTTTATTGACCATAATTATATTCCGGGTACAATAAATTGTCTTTGGTGCTTGGAAAATATGACATCTCTCTGTCAACTTACTAGAAATATATCCTCATCTACTCTCATTTATCTAATATCAATTGAAGATCTCATATTTCCAAACTAGGACTTCCAAATCTCATTATCATTTGAGCATTCAAAACTAATCAAGTGTGGAAATAATCAAATATATGCAAAAATCGAGTCACAATCTTTGGCCCCTCAAAATTCTAATTATATAACTTCTATATATCTCATACATTTTCCAAATTCCTCTTCCATCAACATCACTAGGAGTATGTTCATCTCTCACACATTAACTTGAGTGGAGAGTTTCCAAATTGATTGTCAGAAAACAATACAAAAGCTAGACACGCTTGATCTGTCTAATAATTCTCTTTCGGTAAAATTAATTAATTTTAGGGGAATTCAGCCAACCTCTGTAATTTCAGAGTGATCATTAATTAATTAAACAATACAAATATCTAAAGTGATTAGATGTTTGCTGACAATACAAGTTCATGGCTTGAAATTTGATCTCTATCGATTGGTTTTTTAGTGCTTAATATTTACGGAACTCCGGGAATTTGAAATCAAACTCGTAACTACAGATTATCTAATTGCAAGTTTTTGTCCATAGTTGCTGATTTGTAGTGATTATCTAATTGACTGAGGTGACAACATATTTTTTTTTTAATTTTCAATAGCATAATGTGGAATTCAATAATTAAATTCTCCTTTATAATTTGTTTCCAGTTAAATTATTAATTACTTAAACTCTGTTTTAAGTCTTTAATTTTATGTGTTTATGCAGAATTGGATTCTTGAGCGTGTTGGACACGACCAACAATGAAATTGACAGTAAACAAACATTACAACGTGTGGACTCCGGTAGCTGCCCTACAAGTCTACAACTTCACAAATAATAATTGAGTAAGCACCTTTGATTCTCGGGACCCTTCAATGAATTTCTAGCCCCGTTATCTCCATTGACAAAAGTTTTGTAAAATAAAAAAATACATAGAATTCCACCAAATGCAAAACGCGTCGAATTTAATTTTCGGCCGTGTGGACCAAAACATAATTTAACGAAAAAAGAAAAAAATGATAAGATTTCTAAAATGTGTGGAAGGTGATTCATATTTTACTGAAATGACTTGTTAAATTTTTCAAGAATTTAGAATATTTGGTCATAAATTAGGCGCATGTTAATTTTTTCGCCATTGACCATCATATTCTAAACTTAATGGTACCTTTCTTGATGAAGGGTACGTAGTCTCTCTTCTCCTCTTATAAAAATTATATTAATTGATTTCTTATTATAATAAATAGTCTTTAAGAACGTATAGATTTATTGTTTTCGACGACCAAATTATGCCTGGCTAAGGTTGCGACTATTAATAAAATTAATATTTAATGTTTATGTTAAAAGATATAAGATTTAATGCATTCATTAATTGTTATTAGCTAAAGGATTAATTATTTTTTCAACCCAATCAGTTGATGCATCTACAAGAGTTTTTTCTTTTATTGACCATAATTATATTTCGGGTACAATAAATTATCTTTGGTGCTTGAAAAATATGACTTCTTACTTCAAGTTTGATGTGTCTCTCTCCATAAGCTTACTGGAAATATATCCTCATCTACTGTCATTTATCTAATATCAATTGAAGATCTCACTTTTTCAAAGTTCAAACTATCACTTCCGAGTCTCATTGTCACTTGGCCATTCTTGGACCATTCAAAACCAATCAAGTGTTGAAATAATCAAATATATGCAAAATTAGGGTCACGACTTTTGGTCCCCCCAAATTCTAATTATATAACTTCTATATATCTCATTGTCAGGTCACGAACTTGTTGGCACATTTTCCAAATTCCTCTTCCATCAGCTCTCACACGTTAACTTCAGTCGAAAGTTTCCAAGTTGATTGCTAGAAAGCAACGCAAAATCAGACACGCTTGACCTGTCCCCTAATTCTCTTTTCTACGTTGAAAAAGAAAAAATATATATATCTATGTAAAAATAAATAATAAACTGAGTAAAAGTACATTTGTTTAATTAACATCTGATCGGGGCATTTTTGGTGTAAGCCACAACTAAAATCAAACAGCCCCTTAGCATACTTCTTCCATATTTTCTGCTACTTTTGTGGATCTTATAGGGTGGGCATGTGGACAGAATTTAAAAGTTTAATAGTCTCAAAGAATAAGATACGTTAAAGCTAAAGTTGTTGCACCTTCTAATTAAATAAAGTTGTACAATTTCACCAACTTCAAAGAATTGACATTAATGGACTGGTCCCCTCTCCATATATGAAGCCTTCTTAAAAGTTAATTTTTATTTCAGAAAAAAAAAATTTAAGTTACATATATTACAGTAAGATTTTTTGAGACCAATTCCCTTCTTCAAATAATAATGGAAAAGTATTAATTTAAAAATAAATTGAATATGTATTGATTTTATCCTGATTTTCATTGATTATAGTGAGAGTTTCTCCAAATCAATTCCCTTATTCAAATAATACAGAAAAAATAGTAATTTAATAGTAAAATAAACAGGTGTTGATTATATATCCTTAGTTTCAACGATTATGTGATCAAAGTGGCATTGTTGATTTATTTCTTGTTCAATGTTAATTTTTAGGTTATCTAAATTTAAAGGATTTAAAATCTTTAGTCATGGATTACACGCTTATTAATTTTTCTGCCATTGACTGTCATATTCTAGACTTAATAGTACCTTTCTTGATCAAGGGTAATTACTCTCTCTTCTCCTCTTATAAATTCCTTTTCCATTAACATCACTAGGAGTATGTTGATCTCTCAGACGTTAACTTCTTGAGTGGAGAGTTCCCAAATTGATTCTTGCAAAACAACACAAAAACTAGACAACTTGATCTGTCTAATAATTCTCTTTCAGTAAAATTAATTAATTTTAGGGGAATATTCGGCCAACCTCTGTAATTTCAGAGTGATCAATAATTAATTAAATGATACAAATATCTAAAGTGATTAGATGTTTGCTAACAATACAAGTTCATGGCTTGAAATTTAATCTCTATCGATTGGTTTGCAAATGGACGTACTCGTGCCTTTGTGGGGATAATTGAACCAGAGATGTGAAGCTGTAAGGATTTGGTAGTAATAAATTGTTATAAAGACATAAAGACAAGTTCCCATGATTATTATTTTTTCCAAAAACGTTTTTACAACAAATTCATCTCGCCAAAAATTCTATTTTGATAACAAACAATAATTGAGTACTTGGCCGTATTGACTCCACATCTCCACCTACTTTCTAAGTAAAAACATGGAAATGCAATTTCCACAAAATGCCAAACGTGTGGAATTTAATTTTTTGCCTGACCAAAATACAAATGAAAGAAAAAAAGAAGAAGAAGCCTGAAAACTTCTAAAATATGTAGAAGTCTTTGAGCCTTTTTATAATGGTGGATTTTTTAAAAGGAAAAAATGACAACACTTCTATAGTTTGTTTTGCTAATCATATTTACATATACTCTCTAATTTTTAAAATGGACACATAAATCTTTTTTTTTACAAATATATATTATTAATATCTTTTATTATTTTTATTATCATATTTTTATTTATTATAAATGTTTAAAGTAAATTTTTAGGTTAAAATATAATAAAAGGGCATAATCGTTCTCTTATTAAACACACATAATTTTAGTTTCTATCCATTTGTCAGCTCAATCTCTCTCAATTATTCTTTTTTGCTAGCTAAAAACGCGTTGCTGTGGAAAATTGTAGCAAAATGACAAATGTGGAAAAAAAAAGGGAAGAAAATCAATGCATGAAAGACTTAGAGAAAACAACCAAATAAGTCAACTATAATCAAGCTGGGTGTATAAATTGTTTGATGCGTTACAAGCAAATAGAGAGACAGATAGTGTGTGTGCGTTTTTTCATAGTTAAAGATATAGTTAGAATGGGTGGTTCAAAATCAGAAATGGTGATAATGTTTGTTATGTTATTAATAATATTTGAAGGTGGGTGGAGTGAGGGATGTTTGGATCATGAGAGATTTGCTCTATTGCGACTCAAACATTTCTTCATTAATCCTTATAATCTTCTTTACAACTGGGTAGATGATGAGGGAGCTACTGATTGTTGTCAGTGGGAAAGGGTTGAGTGCAGCAACACCACAGGCCGAGTGATAGCACTAGACCTTTCTGACAAGTATGTGGGAGAGTACTGGTATCTGAATGCTTCGTTATTTACTCCCTTTCAACAACTTGAGTCACTTGATTTAAGTTGGAACAATATAGCCGGTTGTGTTGAGAATGAAGGTACTTCGTTTAATTTAATTAATTTACTTCCTCCCTCCTAATTTAAGTGGAATATCAAGACTGAGCAACTATATGCATATACATTCAGTTGACAATTTTGACATATTTTTTGAAGTGATTAACTTGTTTTGAAATTACACCAGTATCTATGATCTTTTTTTTTTTAATTTTGCTTGCAGGTCTAGAGAGGCTATCAAGATTGAACAACTTGAAGATGCTTAATTTAAGTTATAACTCTTTCAACAATAGCATCTTATCATCTCTAACTCGTCTTTCATCATTAAGATCATTAAAATTATCTTACAATAGATTGGAAGGAAGTATTGATCTTAAAGGTACATATTTAAAACTTCTCTCTTCCCCAAGCTCTTTCATTAACTTGCTAAAATAAGATTCAAGGCTTTGAATTCAATTTTTTTATGTTTGATATTAAAAAAAAAAACAGTTTTAAGCAATTTATAAAATACAAGTTTTAATGTTTCTCGTAATTCCATCTTGTACTTTCATATGTCTTGAATTTAAGATTAAAAAAAACTCTAATAGCGAACCAAACACCTCCACAACTTATTATTATTATTTTATTTGTGGTGAGGTTTGAAACATTCAACTCAATTTGTGCTCTTTACAGAATTTGATTCTTTGAGAGATTTAGAGGAGCTAAACATTGGCTGGAACGAGATTGACAGATTTGTGGTCTCAAAAGGTACTACAAATACCATAAAAAAAATGCTAACTTTTACTGGATTCTTTGCCAATTGGTTTATTATTTTACAGGTTTGAGTAAGTTGAAGTCTCTCGGTTTAAGTGGTATCAAACTCAATCGTAGCATCTTATCTTCTCTTTCTTCGTTAAGAGAATTAGATATAAGTGTTACGGGATTCAAAGGAACATTCGATGTTCGAGGTAAGCCTAAGCCTTACTTTCTCATTTTATATATGCCAACTAGATTTGTGTATCATCGACATAATTTAATATTTAATTTGATAAGTCTGAAGGAATTACATGCTAATTTAAACATACTTTCATTTACTCTGTCAATTAATTAATTAATTAATTACTATTTGCTTGGTTGGGACGAAATTCTCATGATGTTTTAATTTCTTTAAATTAATTAATTAATTAACTCTGTTTTTAAGTCTTAAGTCTGGGCATGTTTGCAGAATTTGATTCCTTCAATAACTTAGAAGTGTTGGACATGAGCTACAATGAAATCGACAATCTTGTGGTTCCTCAAGGTAAACAATTAAAATATTATTGAATTACATTATTTTAATTCATTTGATTAGGGAAGGCCAAAAAGGTAAAAAAAATTTAAATAAAGAAACAGAGAATTTGTATTATTTAAAAAACAGAATGTAATAAAGATTTGATTCTAGTTCTTTAATCTTTAAAGCGATTGAAAAACAATGTTGCTCTTTTCCCAAAGCATAAAATACGAATTGAATGCCAATTAACTTAATCATTCATTTCGTTTAGCTCTAAATTTAGACAATGAATTTTTATATTATTTCAAAAACAGGACGTAATAGAATTAAAAAAAAAACAGATTGTAATAAAGATTTGATTCCAATTCGTTAATCTTTACAGTGATTGAAAAACAATACGGCTTCCCAAAGCATAAAATACGAATTGACTCCCAATTAAATTAATCATTTATTTCGTTCATCTCTAAATTTAAATAATGAATTTTGATCTTCAATCGTATTCTAATTACTATTAAAAAACAGGTTACAGAGGTTTGAGGAAGTTGAATTATCTTTATCTATCGGGAGTTGAAATTAGAGATGGAAGCAAGTTGTTACAGTCAGTGGGATCATTCCCATCCCTCAACACTCTTGACCTTTCGTATAATAATTTTACCGATATACTGACAACTACTCAAGGTAAGTAAAAGGTACAGATGTGGCCAAATTTATAAATAAATTGTTAATTAATTAGTTTTTCCGTATTATTAATTAAGGTAAATTTGTTGCTCCTTCCTTCTAATTCTAAACAGAGTTGCACAATTTCACCAACTTGGAATATTTGAGATTGGACAGTTCCTCTCTCCATATAAGCCTTTTGCGAAGCATTGCATCAATATTCCCTTTGTTGAAAAATCTGTCGATGTCTGATTGTAACGTCAATGGTGTCGTACGCGGTCAAGGTAAAAGAAAAGGGTGAATGTGAACTCACTCAAGTGTGTCCTAGGTGTTCAACTTATTTATTTATTTTATTGTTTAATGTTTCTGCTAGGTTTTCCTCATTTCAAGAGTTTGGAACATTTGGACATGGTGAGCACCTGCATTGCACTCAACACCAGCTTTTTACAAATCATCGGTGAATCGATGCCTTCTCTTAAGTACTTATCAGTGTCAGGTTCTACCCTTGGCACTAACAGCAGCATGGTTCTTGATCAAGGTTAATCAGATGCTCCCACCCTCCCTTCTTAATCTATAATATTAATTTTCAATTAAATATTTAATTACACAAACAAATCACTTATTATAAAAGAACAATACGCATTCATTAATTTTTATATTGTATTAATTGATGAATTTAATAAATTTTCAGGCCTCTGTTCGTTGATGCATCTGCAAGAGTTGTACATTGATAATAATGATTTAAGAGGTAGCTTGCCTTTGTGCTTTGCAAATATGACATCCCTCAGGATATTAGATGTTTCTTCCAATCAACTTACTGGAAGCATCTCCTTATCTCCCCTCGTTCATTTGACATCCATTGAAGAGCTGGGGCTTTCAGACAATCATTTTCGGATCCCAATTTCACTTGAACCACTTTTCAATCACTCAAGACTCAAGATTTTCGAAGCTGGGAACAACGAAATAAATGCTGAGATAACTGAGTCACATTCTTTGACTACCCCAAACTTCCAATTACAATCTCTCTGGTTGTCTTCCTTTTACGGAGATGGCGTCACATTCCCCAAATTCCTTTACCATCAACATGACCTGGAGAATGTTGATCTCTCAAACATAAAGATGAATGGAGAATTTCCAAATTGGTTGTTGGAAAACAACACAAATTTGAGAAAACTTTCTCTCGTCAATGATTCTCTTGCAGGACCTTTCCGATTGCCAATTCATTTACACAAGCAGTTAAGACAGTTGGATGTCTCCAACAACAACTTCCAAGGCTGCATTCCAGTAGAAATTGGAGATATTTTACCAAGTTTATTTTCTTTTAACATTTCCATGAATGCTTTGCATGGTAGCATTCCCTCTTCATTTGGTAATATGAACTTCCTCAGAATTCTGGACTTATCCAACAATCAATTGACTGGTGAAATCCCTGAGCACTTGGCCATCGGTTGCGTCAACTTGGAGTTTCTTGCGTTATCAAACAACAACCTAAAAGGTCACATGTTCTCTAGAAATGTTAACTTGGCAAACTTGAGATGGTTACAATTGGAGGGCAATCACTTCGTAGGAGAGATCCCACAAAGTTTGTCTAAATGCTCCTCACTAGAAGAATTGTACCTTAACAATAATAGTCTTTCGGGTAAGATTCCACGATGGTTGGGTAATCTCACAAGGTTACAATATATTATAATGCCCAATAATCATCTTGAAGGTCCTATTCCAGTGGAGTTTTGTCAGCTTGATTCGCTTCAGATTTTGGACATTTCAGACAACAACATATCTGGAAGTTTACCATCTTGTTTCCATCCTCTCAATATCAAACAAGTTCATCTTTCAACAAATATGTTAGATGGACAGTTAAAAAGAGGTACATTCTTTAATTGCTCTTCCCTTGTGACATTAGATCTTAGCTATAATCGCTTGAATGGCAGCATTTCGGATTGGGTTGATGGGCTTTCTCAGTTAAGCCACCTTATCTTAGGTCACAATAATCTTGAAGGTGAAGTGCCAATTCAATTGTGCGGATTGAACCAACTACAATTGTTAGATCTTTCTAATAATAATCTTCACGGTCCTATTCCTTCTTGCTTTGATAACACCACACTTCATGAAAGTTACAACAATAGTTCTAGTCTTGATGAGCAATTTGAAATATCTTTTTCCGTCGAAGGCCCTCGGGGATCTGAAAAAAAGCAAATCCATGAAAATTTTGAGTTCACAACAAAGAACATTGCATACATGTACCAAGGAAAAGTGCTTAGCCTCCTATCAGGACTTGATCTTTCTTGCAATAAGCTAATTGGTCATATTCCTCCTCAAATTGGAAATTTGACAAGGATTCAAACATTGAATCTATCACACAACAACTTGACAGGATTGATCCCATCAACATTTTCAAACTTGAAGCATATCGAAAGTTTGGATCTTTCCTACAACAAATTGAATGGGAAAATCCCTCATCAACTTGTGGAGTTAAAGACATTGGCGGTTTTCAGTGTGGCATACAATAACTTATCAGGCGAAATTCCAGAATGGACTGCACAATTTGCAACCTTCAATGAGAGTAGCTATGAGGGAAATACTTTTCTTTGTGGACTGCCATTGCCCATTTGCATATCACCAGCAACTATGTCGGAGGCTTCAATTGGCAATGAACGAGATGATAATTTAATTGACATGGACAGTTTCTTTATCACATTTACAACATCGTACGTAATTATGATATTCGCAATTGTTATTATTTTATATGTAAATTCTTATTGGCGACGTAGATGGTTTTACTTTGTTGAAATGTGGATAACTTCATGTTACTATTTTGTTGTAGACAATCTTATTCCAACAAGATTTTGTCATTGAATTAATTAGTAGTTTAATTACGATTCTTTAAGTACTAATCAAGTTTGTATAGGAAATAATTTTTTATTAAAATTGTAGTAGTATTTAGCATTATATAGCTTCCAACTTCCAAGCACTTCACATTTGTCTCTACACTTAAAAAACTGAGTGATCATGTTTTGCAGATCTGGATTTGTAGAAGGATGGATCCAAACCCATATATGTTCATCATAGCTTATAGCTTCCCTCTACTGTGCAGCATACTTAAATAAGAGAACCATCTCCAATGTTAAAAGCAATCACTCTATAACATTCATTTAGAAATGAAACACCTAGATACACTTGATCGCCTATTTTACTCTAAAAAAGAACGATTATAGTGCTATCATCATCTTCTTCACTAGCAACATTAACACCAAATCCAGCGATGGACCCATACATTTCATCAAGAAAGGTATATATCTAATAAAGTTGAAGCCTGACAAAAAATTCAGGAAGATTAATGCCTCGCCACAACAAGGGGCACAACAACATCAAAGTAGAGATTAAGCAGTATTCTCAAAGCTAAAACTCTCAAATCCACCCACCAAAATTTCATATCTCCTCAACAATTTTAAGAACTAAAGATAATTAGGATTTAACATTAGTTTTTTTATATATTAGTTTCATAATTTACAAATCAATGAAGATGAAGATTATGCTAATGAATTCAAATTATACCATACATTCTCTAGATGTTACCAAAAATTTCTAAGTCAATCCCACATATTTCATAATTTTAAGACTAGAAAATGTCACTAGTTAGAAGTTTCATTACCTTCTAGTGGAAGATGAAGAACATTATACAAGTGATTCAGATTATATCATACATACTCCAAATGCAACTAGAAATTAACAAATTCATGCGCAAATATTTAATAATATTATGATTGGAAAGTTTCACAAAGAGAAATTCTAAATTCAATCTCTTGCATCAAGGCAGTTTGATTGATTTGAGTTACTATTTGATCAAGCTACTAATATAACATTCAAGTCAGGGAGAAAGTAAATTAAAACTGGGAAGAAATAACAGTAAAAATTTGTTGCCAAACATGATGTGTATTTTTTTAAGGCAATTTGGAAACACAGTTGTTACTACAAATATACTCCTCAACTTGGAGAGAAATACAAATATTAAAATGCATATGATCGCACATATTACTTGGAGCTTAGTAAGATTTCATTAAAAGAAGCAATCAAACCACTTATCAATTGTTGTAGTCGTTCTATAAACTAAAATAGCAATATAATACAAGAAAACGAACATATAGATACTTGGCAAGAGTTCATTAAGAAGTCGCATCACATTCGGGTGAGGAGTTTGCTTCTGATATCTTGCTAGCTGGGGCTTTTTCTTGTCTTTCTACGTATGCCAAGGGAAACCAACCAGCTTGGCCCTTGCATTCACCTTCTGACCATCCAGTAGGAGTCACCTTGAGAAGTTATAACTAAAACGGTGAATTAAACAAAAGTTGACCGTTCAAAGACCCAAGGGGAAAACTAATTCTTTTACATAGAAGGAGTGAACTAGTTGTGATTGAAATTCTAACTAAGCAACCCAAAAGGGGGGTGAATTGGGATATTAAAAATTATTCAATTTTAAAACAAAACTCAAAGCAAATCTAAGATGAATTTAAAGCAATAACAAATAAATCAATCAAACACAATAAAAAGATTAAGGGAAGAGAAAACAAACACAATGATTTTTACGTGGTTCGGCAATCCCCCCTACGTCCACGCCTCCAAGCTCACAGGGCTTGAAGATTTCACTAAGTAAGCCTCCAAGGTTTCAAATGCTTACAATTGACTTCCAAGGTGTCAATGGGCCTTCACAACAAGAGATTATCCCCAATCTCTTAACCAAAGTGTATCCCAACACTTACAATCTTTTAACTTGATTTTACAAAAAGGATTACAAATGAATCTCTCTCACACAATGTGTTTGATCACAAGTGAAAGCTCAATGTGTGAATGAATGAGATGAATACAAGGATTTAAAGCTCAATGAAAGTTGTATTATCAATATTTTGCTCAATGATGATCGTTGGAAATCTTTATGTTTGGATTTGAATGAACTTATTTATAGTTGGAGCTAAAAACTAGCCGTTATTGACTTTCTGCTTACTGTTGGATCGCCGTTTGACTGGTCAATATGACCGTTTGGCTGAATTTTCAAATTGTCGGATCGCCGTTATCTAGATATCGAATCACCGTTAGTGTCCAGAGACTAATCTTCAATTCTGGGATATGTCGGTGAGCCGTTATCAAGATGTCAGATCGCCGTTTTCTACAATGAGTGCTACTGTGAACTATTTTTATAAAATTACAGTTTGACCCCAAAACTTTATAAAATTATACTATGGCGTAAAACTTTATAAAACTTGTCAAATAGGTCCATTTTCAGAATTTGTAAATAATGCTTATTATTCCCAAAACTTTTTAAAATTATGATATGGCCCAAAATGCTATGAATACTTTTCAAATAAATCCTTCTCCAAAATTTCAAGCAAAAATAATTTGAGCTTTTAAAAACTTAATCATTCTTAATTTTGTTTGTTATCATCAAAATCAACATTATGAATACATAAATGTTAACAATCTTCCCCTTTTTGATGATGACAAACTCTTTCAATTAAACCATAAATTTGAAAAACAATTAATTTCATAAAATCATTTTTCCATTAAATATAAAACCTTTAAAATGTGAAAATAATGATTTATTTAAAATGTATAAAAATAATTTGAGCTTTTAAAAATTTAATCATTCTTAATTTTGTTTGTTATCATCAAAATCAACATTATGAAGACATAAATGTTAATAGTGATCACTGAAATAACAACATAACTATGGAAGCATAACAAGATATAAATTCACATGTCTATAAGGGTAAACTGAGTGGTTTAGAACTGAGCTAGCAACCCTACTATATTCTTATTTGCACTTCAATGTAAAAGGGAATATATGGTAGGAAAAAAGAAAACCAACCATCATTTGTTAACTCATTGCTTTTCAATCAAAATTTTAGGAACAAAATGCCATGTGCTTTGAACATCAAATAAGTATAAGCATTAGTTCTAAATTCCACATATCATAAGTTGTTAGAAGGATAAGTTAATAGCATAGTAGAAAAATCTATGTGTTGGTATTTAGAGGGGAAAGTACCTGGCGAACCACAACATAATTGTCAATTGAAAGACTTAGCTCTCCATTTGCTTGAGCATCAAATGGATGCATAACCTGCAAGATAATGGGATAAATAGAACTTAAAAAAAGCATAACAAAAGCAGCAACAGTAGCAGCAGCGTTCATTGTAACCACTACGATCATGGCCAACAAAGATATAATAGAAACAAAATTCCATTTTTACTACGACATTAATATGTACTATACGATATCATGACGATTGGGTTACCAAGAGCTATCAAAGTCTAATAAGTTCTGTATAACTTTATGTAGTTATTTAAATTATGGATCAGATTTTAAATCTGAAATTTTGACTGCTCTCCACAAAACATGGCCTATGCACAAGAAAGTCATAGATAATGAGGATTACAAGTGTCCGACATCTTTTGAGTGATGGATTTAACATGAGAATAATGAGGATTACAAGTGTCCGACATCTTTTGAGTGATGGATTTAACATGAGAGCTTATGGTCAGTTAATTTCCTCTGCCTAGCAATATAAGCTTTCTCGGCCAGATTTATCATCAAATACATAGATTGCCTCCAAGTCACATCCATATAAACATAGTTTTTCTAGGTAAACCAAGTAAGGAGAATCATAATTCAGACATAATCATAAAAAGGCCCATCTAACTTAAGAGAATCTCAAAAAGAGGGATGTTGAGCTATCAGTCTTATATCTATAAGCAATATCAAGACTTTACATCACTTGCTACATAGTGAGTGGCTACACAACTTTTAGTGGTTTGTCTTTCTTTGGCATGCCTAACTCAGCTTTGATGTTGCTGAGATATTGATAGTAGAGACACATAATACTTCTAGCTCATGCATTCTATCTAGCTCATCCGACAACTATCTCTTTTTTAATTCATTAGTGTTTGCTAAACCTCATGCTTAAAAGTCTTGTTCTCCTAAACAAAGTTTCCTAAGAATGACTTCCTCAGCACCACATTTGGACACTTTGAGAGCAATTTTATTTGGGGGAAAAGAATTTTCAAGGTGTTAACTAATAAATTTTAAAAAATAATTACAATTTGTCCTACGATCATATGACAATTTATTTGGGATGAAAGGATACAGGCAGACATCTTCCACTTTCAAGACTAATCACTACTTCCGTAGATGTTGTGCAATATTACAAATACTTGACCAGATGGTAGTGATAGTAGAAAAAAATTTTATTGCTCCAAAATTAAAATAAGAATGCAATATGTTAAGCAAAAGACCGTGCAACATCAAATTAATTGATAAGTTTGTAATTCAGTAAATTAACAACTTTCATGGTAAAATACAACAAATTTCTTTTTTTTTTTAAAAATAAATAAATCTTAAAAGACAGCATTCAATTTTGTGCACATCTTATTTCTTAAGATTTTCCAGGAGGAGGGCAATAGAGGGACTTTCACCTATGCAAGAGAGCAGAAGCCTTACTTTCGCTATAAAGTAGACGTCATTTTGATTAATATGCGTTTGCAAATCAGCTCCGTTTGAATCAATATTCTGATAGACACATGAGGCATTTACATCCATTTGCAAAGTCACATGTTGCGAGGAGGACTCATTTGATTGTTCCTCTAGGATCATCTAATTCAAGTAGCAAGAGCTGGAAGAGAATAAAAAGTCACAATTATTCTTTTGCATAAGTGAGACGAAAATGATAAATGCAATATTATCAGCAGTAAATAAGAAGAGAACACTCCAAGGAATAGATAGATGCAGACAAGCAAGTTAAAATGCATAGTCCCAAACCTCCGCATACAACTTCTCTAAAATAGCAATAACGTGTTGATGATATGTTTTCTCAGCATCTACCTGCAAAGGCCCAAGACCAGGAAAACAACAATAAAACCACTAGCTAAAGGAGAAAGTAAAGAAAGAAATACACTTGACATAAATCTTGACAAGAAGCACAATTTAAGACATAACAAACCCCAATCATATTGTTTAGAACTACCACTCATTATTTCGTTATTGTAGCATTTCGAACAAGTGTTGACTTAATTCAACATTGTTGGAAAGATAGGGCTTTCTTTTAGAAGCAAAAGAAAGCCTCTCAACCCAAAGTGATTGTCCTTGTATTGATCAAGGGATGTAAACATATTACATTTGCAGGATGAGTTTTAATCACTCCCCTGATTTATTTGGTTGCAGTAAAACTAAGCGAGCAACTGTTTGACTTTCAAGCAACAACTAAATCAGCCATTAAAATTCAAATTAAATCATAATAGAATAATAACAGGCCAGAAGCTTTTGAATAGAATAACTTACTAGAATGCTCCATTTTTTGTTGGCTACAGTAAAAGCATGTTGTTTTATTCTTCTTACACTTTACGCTTGCATCAGCTTAAATCACTTCTTAAACGCTTGCTTTAACTGCACCGCTTCGTACTGCTCTATATATGTAACGGTTATGCGGTTGTAGTTCGCGGTTGAGGCCACGTGTTTGTTTGACGTGGTAGTTACGTTACGACGTTCGAGTCTGTTAAATATTCGGTGATAGGAGTATTATTAGTTATTTCAAAGGGATAAATAAGATTGGTTGCAACAAACCCACTAGTTTTATAAAATTCGAGTAAGATGGAAGAAAATAAAAAATAAATATAAAATTGGCTTAACTTTTTATGGTTGACTATATTTTGAACTGCAAGCTAATGTTCATCAAGAATTACTAATATTCATCAAAAAGAAAGTATGGCCGTTGAGTAGAAAAACTAGTTTTGGACAAATTATTTTTGTTGATAGAAGAATTTCTCAAGGGACTACTAAAATTATTAATAAAAATGTCAAACATACCCACATATCATTGACACAATTGATTTTGAGAATCCATGCTTTGAACTGCTGGCTAATGTTCATCAAGAACAGAGTATGGCTTGTGAGTAGAAAATTTTCTAATTTTGGCCCGAAATAAAAAGAAATTAAATTGAATGAGAATTTACTACTTTCTCATGAAGAAAGGACCATACAATACAAGGAGTCTCCGTTCTCTGATTTTTCAAACTCTAAAAGGGCCAATATTCCCAAATTCCCCCTTGAAAATTCTGATTACGACATTATTCATCGCTGGTCACTGTTAGTGAATAAAATATTACTAGCATAAATTAATGAAGTATAAGCCTAGTGTGCTGAAGTGGCAACGTGTTGGACAATAAAAGAATATAAGTCTAGTGTGCTGGAGAGTCAAGGTGTTGGGCATGTGTAACTTGCATTGACACCTGTAATAGATAAGCACAAAATTATCTATAAAAGGGGCAAGATTATGACAGTAAAAGGGGGCCAACACAGAGGCAACAAGGAAGCGGCAAGTGCCAATAACAGAGAACTTCAAAGAGGCTTTAAAGTCAAGCCACCAAGAAGAAAAAGAAGCAGCCAAGAAGACATAAAGAAACCGAAGATCATAAGCTGAAACAGAGAGTGCTAGCAGCAGCGAACACAGAGAATAGCAGCTTGTTTGTTTGTAACAACAGTCAATCAAAGTAGTGACAAAGTTAGGAAAAATATGAGTCCTAAGTAATTGCTAGGCAAGGTTTCTGAGAGCAAAATTATCCTAAGCATTATATGTATACATGGTGTGGTACATAGAGCACGTTGAATTCCACACGATAACACAAACCCAGAAAGACAAGTAATAACTTAACTATATAAAGACAAAAAGAAGATAAAATGATATATAAAAAAAAAAAGAATTTCAAAGAGATAGCAACATAGAATAGACTGAAGCCATTTGATCTGCTCATTGATTGCAGCCGTAAACTTACAAATACTTACTGTACGCTAGTGCTCTAAGAAGTGAAAATGATGCAAACCCTGATCCCCTTTTGACTTCCATTTACTGTCAAATATTCTAGTCATACGAAAAAAATGTTTAGATATCTTGCTATAAATTAATATAGCCGTTTGACTGTCTTAATAAAGTCACACACAACCATTCTTATTAAATTAGCAAGATCAAACACTGCCCTGGATCTTGGACAGATCAACACAAGATGCACAACTTATGATTGAATCCAGAAACAATCAAATCTTTAGCAAGAACAATTAATCAGAGTCAAGAAACAAGTTTAATGAATATAAACCTATAATTGAAACAAACATAGCCAAGAAACAAATAGAGATTTTACATGGTTCAGTTGTACCAAGGATGGCACAACTTACACCAAGGGAGTAGCTTTCTGGTGAGATTTTATTGATGATCAAAGAAGAATCTTTTCATAAAGCTAATAACAGAGATTTCAAAGAATAAGCTATAACCCTCTATCCCTCTTCAATCTCTCTCTATTTTGTTCCCGTGATGACCCCAATCTGCTTAGTTAGCCAGCTTTATGGCTGCATCAGTAACAAAGTAGCAAACCCAGATTGAGCAGATTGACGACACGTGGATAACGGCTTTAACGAACTTGGTTAAGAACTGCTCACATGTTCGCCACGTGTGTTGCTTAAATGATGGCCAAAACGACTTCAAACCAATGCCGTTTTGAGGCTTATGAATTACAAGTGAAAACACGAGCTTGTCTCGTGACTTTTAAATGCAAACAGCGAACCCAAAACGCTGTCGTTTTACTCTGTTGAGTTTGATTCATTACTAAGCTTCACAACGGGCAATGGAGAAGATGATAATTTAATTGACATGGACAATTTTTATATCACTTTTACAACGTCCTATGTAATTTTAATATTGGGAATTATTGGTGTTCTATATGTGAATCCTTATTAGCAAAAATTGGTGGTTTTATCTTTGTTGAAATGTGAATGACCTCTCGTTACTATTTTATTGTAGACAACTTTATTCTCATGAGATTTTGTCATTGAAATTAATATGTAGTTTCGTTTCATTTCTGCTTCGTTAAGATTCTCAAATATCAATCAGGTTGCTTAAGAAATAAAATTTTACCATTGAAATTATAGTAGTATTTCCAAGCATATCACATTTTCTATGATTTTTCATAAATCAATTAACCTGCAGTGCTAATATCAGGTTTAGTTTTTCAAAATAAACAATCAAGAAAGCAAACATACAAATTCACAGTTTAGAGAGGTAAACTAGGTAGGTGGTTTAGATTTTAGAACTAGGCTAGCTACCTCACTAAATTTCGATTTGTATAGTGAACTGAAAGAAATTGAGAAGACAATGTATTTATAGTTTAATTGAATCATAAGAAAACAATGTAGTCATTGCTCAATATGAGATTATTTCGGAGAGGCACATTGTTTGCAAGTTAATTTGATCCGTTTATAAGAGATGAAGTGGAATGAAGTTGAAAGTTTAAATAACAAATCCTTGTTCTTGAGTTTTACGACGTCGTTACTCCTTCAAGTGGCAGATTATGCAAGTGAATGCAGAAACACAATGCCTCATCCACGGGGATGGTACATCAAAAGGCGGGATCATTGTTATATGCTAATCAACACTAAATTGATTATGTTTGTATGTTTATATGCTAATCAACACGAAATTATATTAAATGAAGAAATGCTTCAAAATTTTCTAATTTAATTTAGAAAAATAAATTATTAACATTAATATTCCTAATAAAAATTATTTTCCATCAGTATTCAAAATTTTCGCTTATAGAAAATGCGTTTTACATGAATACTAGCTATTGTGTAAAGTTGAATGATAGCGAAAAATAAACCTATTTGAAAACTTAGATGACCAACTAAATAAACCTATTTGAAAACCATTCGACCAAGTCCCCAGGGCAAAAATACGAGATCCTTATTTACATAATATACATGAATTAATGCCATTTATTTGAATTATCCAAATTCATCAGAGGTAAAACTGTAAAATATACCAAAAAACTTAGAAAGAAGGGTGTGTTGGGATATTTTACAATTGTCGGAATCTGGTGGGATATTGCACCAAACTACAGGGAGTAGAAGGCATTTGCCCAATATTTTTAGACATACTCTAACCGGTATTCAAGATAAGTAAAAGTTACAGGTGTGGCAAAATAAAAAATTAAATTCATAATTTGTAAAGGAATTTTCCTGACATGTATAGTAGATGAACTTGTTGCTCCTTTCTTTGGATTATTTCTGTTGAAAAGTTAGCCCACAAAACTTATTTTCACACGGTTTTTTCTTGACAAATTGGAGGTTGGTGGCACAAATATTTGACAAGTTGTTGCCATGTATGCATTCAACTTTGGAGAAGCAAATTTGAAGACAAATTCCTAAGGTATGTTGACAATTTTGTTGGGGTTGGTGCAATAGTGCACCACATTTTTCCTTATAAATAGAAGGCAATTCCTCATTTGTTAATCATCCCAATTTGAGAGAAGTAGAGAGTAATTGCAAGTGAGTTCTTTGAGAGAATTTGAGAGAGCTTTCACTTGAGTGTTCTAGTGAGGTTCCATTTGGGTGTATTGGGGTTGTGGGTTTTGTGAGTTTTTCCCACTTTTGTAAATTTCCATTGTTAGTAAAATTATCTTTCAGTCTTTGCCCGTGGAAGTAGGCATTATGCCGAACCACGTAAATCATTGTGTTATATTTTCTTTTCATTTGTTTAACATCACATTTATATTTATTCAGAAGTTGCAGTATTAGTAATTGCTCAACCCGCGTTTCCGCAACAAGTGGTATCCAAGCTGACGGTTTGTACTTGGGGGGATACTGTACTATTCACATATACGGTACTGTTCACATATACGGTACTCTTCACATATATGGTACTATTTCCATATATGATACTGTTCACAAATACGGTAGATACGGCCATTTATACTTAGGAGACAGTCTATTGTAAGTAGTGTGTATTTTTGCATGTCTAGAAAAGTTCTGTCAACAAAGGCGATAAGAGTCTAAGGATTTTGGTTTTTAATTGGGACCTAATTCCCGTCCAGTCTCCTGGGAACTTTCCTGGTGTATTTATTCACGCGAAGTAAACATTATAGAGGCTGTTTTTTAAGTGTAAATAGTTGTTGAAGAAACTGATCATTTGAGATAAAAAGGATGGCAGAAGCACCATCGTCGTCTTCATCAGCGAGAACTACTGTGACTAATGCAAAGTTTGAAGTGGAGAAATTCGATGGTACCAATAATTTTGGTATATGGCAATGTGAGGTGTTGGATGTCTTATGTCAACAAGAGTTGGACGTTGCTCTTGAAGAAAAGTCTGATGTGATGGATGGCAAGAAGTGGATAAAAATCAATAGACATGCATGTGGTATTATTCGCTTATGTCTAGCTAAAGATCAGAAATACTATGTCATGAGGGAGACATCGAAAAATAAATTGTGGGAGACACTGGAAGAAAAGTATATGAAGAAAAGTCTTGAAAATAGGCTTTATATGAAAAAGAAACTCTATCGATTTACATATACACATGGCATGTCAATGAATGACTACGTGAACTCATTCAACTAGATATTAGTGGATTTGCTAAATCTGGATGAGAGATTTGAAGATGAAGATAAGGCATTGTTGTTGTTGAATTCACTTCTTGATGAATATGATCATCTCACCACTGCTTTGCTTCATGGGAAGGATAGTGTCACGTTCGATGTTGTATGCAGTGCATTGTACAACTCTGAGACTAGAAAGAAAGACAGAAAGGATCACAAAGATACAGTTGCAGAAGCATTGACAACAAGAGGTCGTTCGCAAAGCCGTAAACCTGGAAAAAGGAACAAGTCTAAAAGGAGACTTGCCAAAGACGAATGTACTTTTTGTCGCGAGAAAGGGCATTGGAAAAAGAATTGTCCTAAGTTACAAAAGGGCAAGGCTACTTCTGATGCATGTGTAGCAGAGCATGATGAAGAGTCAAACTTTAGTCTGGTTGGCATGACATTGATATGTCACTTAGATGAGTGGATTTTGGATTCGGGTTGTACTTATCATATGTGTCATAACAAGGGCTGTTTTCTAACTTCAAAGAGCTAGACGGTGGAGTTGTTTTTATGGGCAATGACAATGCTTGTAAAACCATGGGAATAGATACAATCCAATTAAAGAATCATGATGGCTCAATCCAAGTTTTGACAGATGTTCGCTATGTACCAAGCTTGAAGAAAAATCTCATCTCATTAGGAGTCCTAGAATCTAAAGGGCTCACAATCACTTTAAGAGATGGATTGTTGAAGGTAGTAGCTGGGGCGCTGATGGTAATGAAAGGTACAAGAAGAAATAACTTGTACTATTTCCAAGGAAGTACAATATTGGATCAACATCAACAGTTTCTGGAAAAGATACATATTCGGAAGCAACCAAGTTGTGGCATATGCGTTTAGGACATGCTGGTGAAAAAACTTTGCATACTTTAGCGAAGCAAGGCTTATTGAAAGGTACAAATTCTTGCAAATTAGAATTTTGTGAACATTGTGTTATGGGCAAGCAGACAAGGATAAAGTTTGGTTCAGCAATTCACGATACAAAAGGAATTCTGGACTATGTTCATAGTGATGTATGGGGATCTACCAAAACAGCTTCTTTGGGAGGTATGCACTATTTTGTTACTTTTGTTGATGATTATTCAAGAAAAGTGTGGGTGTATTTAATGAAGAACAAAAATGAAGTTTTGGGCATATTTCTGAAATGGAAGAAAATAGTCGAGACTCAGACTGGTCGAAAAGTCAAAAGACTTCACTCAGACAATGGTGGTGAGTACAAGAATGATCAATTTCTTCAAATATGCCAAGATGAGGGTATTGTGCGACATTTCACTGTTTGAGATACACCACAACAGAATGGGGTGGTAGAACGCATGAACCGGACTATACTGGAGAAAGTTCGGTGTATGTTGTCTAATGCTGGATTGGGCAAAGAGTTTTGGGCTGAGGCAGTTGTATATACATGCCATCTGATCAACCGTTTGCCATCAACTGTAATTAAGGGCAGAACACCCATGGAGATGTGGACTGGTAAACTTGCTACTGATTATAATTCTTTACATGTTTTTGGTTCTACTGCTTATTATCATGTAAAAGAATCTAAGTTAGACCCAAGAGCAAATAAGACATTGTTCATAGGTATAACTGGTGGAGTAAAAGGATACCGTCTCTGGTGTCCTGTTACGAAAAAGATTATTTTCAGCAGAGATGTAACTTTTGATGAATCGGCCATGTTGAAACAAAAAGATTCTCAAGAGGATGACAAGACCAGTAGCACTTTGCAGCAGGTGGAGTTTGAAAAAGTTAAAGCTGATCCAACTGGTGTCGATGAGATGGATAGTGATTCTCTATCGACCGGAAATGATGAAGAGGTTCTGACCCAGGAACTTTCACAGCAACAAGATTCAATTGCATATAGAAGGCCACACAGAGAGATTCGTAAACCTGCTCGCTTTGTTGATATGGTGGCCTATGCCCTTCCAATTGTAGATGATGATGTTCCTTCCACTTACAGAGAAACAGTAAGTAACCCAGAAAGTATATAATAGAAGAAAGCAATGAACGAAGAAATGCAGTCTCTTCACAAAAATGAAACTTGGGAGTTAGTTACACTGCCAGAGGAAAAGAAGGCAATTGAGTGCAAATGGGTATATGCAAAAAAGAAAGGATTTCCTTGTAAAAATAAAATTTGATACAAGGTTAGATTGGTAGCGAAGGGTTACGCTCAGAAGGAAAGAATAAACTACAATGAGGTATTTCTCCAGTTGTGAAACATTCGTCTATTCGAATTTTGCTAGCCATGGTTGCGCAATTTGATCTTGAACTAGTTCAACTTGATGTAAAAACTGTATTTTTACATGGTGATTTGGAAGAGGAAATCTACATGACTCAGCCAGATGGATTCAAGGTTGCTGGAAAAGAAAATTGGGTTTGCAAATTGACAAAGTCGCTTTATGGATTGAAACAATCTCCAAGGCAGTAGTATAAGCGATTTGATCGATTTATGAAAGGGCAAAGGTACACAAGAAATAAATTTGATCATTGTGTATATTTTCGCAAGTTACATGAAGGATCTTTCATTTATTTGTTATTGTATGTCGATGATATGCTAATAGCATCGAAGAGCAAAGATGAGATTGAAAAGTTGAAGACTCAACTCAATCAAGAATTTGAAATGAAAGATTTAGGTGAAGTTAAAAAGATTCTTGGCATGGAGATATGCAGAGATAAAGCTCGTGGCAAAGTAAGCTTGTCTCAGAAGCAATATTTGAAGAAGGTACTACAGCAGTTTGGCATGACTGAGCAGACAAAACCCGTGAGTACCCTGTTGGCTTCTCATTTCAAGCTTTCTGCACAATTATCTCCTTCAACAGATGCGGAACGAGAATACATGTTACAAGTTCCATATTCAAATGCAGTGGGTAGCTTGATGTATGCAGTGGGTAGCTTGATGTATGCAATGGTGTGTACAAGGCCTGACATTTCACATGCAGTTGGTATAGTGAGCAGATATATGCATAATCCTGGTAAAGGACATTGGCAAGCTGTGAAATGGATTCTACGGTACATTCAGAAGACCATGGATGTTGGTTTATTGTTTGAAAGAGACGATACACTTGGTCAAAGTGTGATCGGGTACGTTGATTCTGATTATGCTGGTGATTTGGACAAACGACAATCAACCACCGGATATGTATTTACTTTTGCTGGAGAACCAATTAGTTGGAAGTCTACACTACAGTCTACAGTTGCACTATCGACCACAGAGGCCAAGTACATGGCAATTACAGAGGCTGTTAAAGAGGCTATTTGGTTACAAGGTTTGATTGAAAACTTGGGATTGGCACAGGAGCACATTAATGTGTATTGCGATAGTCAGAGTGCTATTCACTTAACGAAGAACCAAGTTTATCATGCGCGTACGAAGCACATCGATGTACGATTTCACTTTGTATGGGAAATTGTTGATGAGGGGAAGATTCTTCTTCAGAAAATTAAAACTACACATAATCCCGCAGATATGTTGACCAAGGTAGTGACGACGATCAAGTTTGAGCATTGTTTAAACTTGATCAACATCTTACAAGTTTAAAAGTAGCCAGAGAAGGCAGAAACTGGAAGGTAGTTTGTTGATAGTCGGCTCAAATTTACTAAATCTTCGCCGAGGTGGAGAATTGTTGAAAAGTCAGCCCACAAAGCTTATTTTCACACGGTTTTTTCTTGGCAAATTGGAGGTTGGTGGCACAAATATTTGACAAGTTGTTGCCATGCATGCATTCAACTTTGGAGAAGCAAATTTGAAGACAAATTCCTAAGGTAGGTGCCTAATTTATGTTGACAATTTTGTTGGGGTGGGTGCAATAGTGCACCCCATTTTTCCTTATAAATAGAAGACAATTCCTCATTTGTTAATCATCCCAATTTGAGAGAAGTAGAGAGTAATTGCAAGTGAGTTCTTTGAGAGAATTTGAGAGAGCTTTTACTTGAGTGTTGTAGTGAGGTTCCATTTGGGTGTATTGGGGTTGTGGGTTTTGTGAGTTTTTCCCACTTTTGTAAATTTCTATTGTTAGTAAAATTATCTTTCAGTCTTTGCCCGTGGAAGTAGGCATTACGTCGAACCACGTAAATCATTGTGTTATATTTTCTTTACATTTGTTTAACACCACATTTAGATTTCTTCAGAAGTTGCAGTATTAATAATTGCTCAACCCGCGTTTCCGCAACAATTTCAGCTCTAGTTGTTGGTCGCTGATGAGCCGAAGTCTTATTTTAATTTTATTTAAACTCATCATAAGATTCGTGGAGCACTTAACTAACTTAACTGACTGTGCAGAGCATGTCAACATGGCATATTTAACCATCATTCAATTTATATTAGTTAGTTATGTTGCCTCTTCAACTATGATCAAATTCTTATCCGAGCTCATTATTTAATGAGTAAACAGGTATTTTAATGATCTCAATTAATATTTAGAACAAATATTTTAAGAAGTAAAGCTCATTATATCTTCCATTATTAGGTATCTCTTTAATTTCTTATTTACAAAATTATATTGTACATTAAAAATGTATTGAATTAGAAGAAAAAAAATTCAACTCACTCAAAAAACAAATGCTGGTAGCTTCGTAATAATTACTGTATTGACTACACCAGATGAAGTTTTGTAAAATAATAAGTTCTCATTAGTGATTTTTAATTTTTTAATTTTTTTTCCGGCACACCTGATCAAGAATTCTATTTTGTTAACTAATCAATTGCAAAGCATAAGTGTTGAACAGTACAAGAATTCTATTTTGCCAAGTGTGAACTCGGATAGCCACATCAGAAATCCACGACAATAATTACTTTTGATGCCGGGAATCTTTTAATTTCTAGCCACATTGAGAGCATCTCCAAAAGCCTCTATAAATTTTACTCTTCAAATACTTATTTGCTTACCTATGTGGCAAATAGAAGGGTGAAAAAATATGATATTCTCCAAAAAACTCTTCAAATAGAAATAAGTTAATATTATTTTAATCAAATAATTATTTTTTTAAAAGAAAAGTCAATAGTAATTAAAGCACGTCTCTCTCTTTCTTTAATGAAAAGTAATAAAATATAAATTGAAGAGTGAGAAATTAACTCTCTAAATTTGAAGAGAGAGAATCAATTCTTATTTGAAGAATCTTAATTGGAGTGTTTTTTAGAGCTTTAAATATTGATGTGGCTCTTCAAATAAGTAATAAAATTTTATTTGAAGAGTCTTTTGGTGATGCTCTGACTCCACCAGATGAAGTTTTTAAGACACAAGTTCCCATTCTTTATTTAAAAAAAAAATGTGCTTATAATAATTTTAGAATAATGGCTTGTTTATAGAAGAATTTATAATAATTTTAGCATTGTCATTGAAGTGGGGTGGGTCAAATCTCAATTGCTTGAATAATTTATTTATTATTATTATTAGAATTGAAGTGGGGTGGGTAACGGTTCACTCAATTCGTTAGGAATTAAATATTACCATCCAAGGTAGAATTGTGGAAAACTAAAGCGAAACGAGAAATAGAGAAACAAAGGAAGAAAGTTAAGACATGAAAGATCTGCAGTGAAATTGATAATCATGTTTCTATTTCATTAACTAATCAAACGGAAAACTGAAACTGTAAACAAACATTAACACGTGTGGACTCTGCTAGCTGCCCTACAAGTCTACAATAGTAATTGAGTACCTTTGAGTTTGATTCATCCTTCTATGAATTTCTAGCTGTATTGACCCCAACTACTAAAGTTTTGTAAAATTAAAAAAAAAAACCTGGAATTTCAACAAAATTCAAAACGTATGAAATTTAATTTTTGGCCATGTGGAACAAAATGTAAATTAAGGAAAAAATATAAATCTCAATTGCTCAGTATGGTTAGGATTTTGTGAGCAGCACTAAAAAGTGAAAACTTTTTTTTTTTAAGTCTGTTATACACAGATATTACTGATATTACATCAGACATTACAATTAATATTTACAATCATACTATATAACTGGGACCACCACCATACATTGACACACTGAAGTATATGCCCAGATATTTTAAACTCTCTCTAATATTCGAGGGGTGCCTGCTCCACTCACATTTCGTAAGGGAGAGACTGTCTCCACTCAATTAATTGATAATTGAAGAAGAACTGAAACTAACCTCCATAATACTCTTATGGAGGCTCGAACCCTTGCACTCAACATTGTAAGTGCAAGGCTTCTCGCATGACCAAAGGCCCATTGGTCTAAAAAGTGAAAACTTTGAATGATAGAGGTGATGTTTGCAACATGAATAAATGATGAACTGAATTAATTGATGATCGTAATCACATAATGAACAAAATTTACAAAATCAACAAAAGTTAATAAAATTTATTTAAATAATAAAAAATCAATAAAAACTTATTATTTAACGATGCTCTAACCATGGAGTACCATAATCATAATCTTCTTTTAAGAAAATTATAACTTCTTTCAAATAGCACCATAATATAATTCTAGATATTTAAAAGAAAAGCATTATCCACCTGAAATGACCTGAAGTCTAAAGAAAAAGAGAGAGTGGCTCCCGACAATTTTCTTGTTTTCAGTATATTTTCTTTTTTTTTTCTTTTTTAAAATCTTTTGACGCATATATAATCTACCCTTGTTCATTATCTCTACTTTGCTCTGTTCAAGTCCCTTTTTTTCCAAATCTTATTTTAAATAAGAAAATTGAATAAAAGTACATTTGTGTAATTAATTAGTATCTGGGGTGGGGGCATATTTGGTGTAGTGTTATCAAACAGTTCGTTAACCTGTTTCGCAGTTTATTTGCTATCTTTGTGTATCTCATAGGCGTGGCAGAGTTTAATCATTTTATCGTCTGAAAAATAGGATATTGGCTTCAACAAATTTAATTTAAACCAACTTTTATTTACTCCATCAATTAATTAATGCCATTTGGTTTTGAAAATTTCAATAATTAAATTCTCACGTTTTATGTGTTTGAAGTTAAATTATTCATTAACTAGAACTCTGTTCAAAATTGACTGTCTTGTGGTTCCCAAATGTAGTTGTAATATTGAATGAAAGTAAAAACTTTCTATGCGAGTTTAAATCTAAATCTGGACAATGAATTTTGACTTTCTCAATGCTATCCTAATTATGAAAATTATATTAATTGATTTATTGTTACAGTTACTAGCCTTTGAAAATGGATGGATTTATTGTTTCCGTGACCAAATAATGCCTGCCTAACGCTGCAACTATTAAAAAAACTAATATTTAATGCACATGTTAAAAGATTTAAAATTTTATGCATTTATTAATTGTTATAATAAAAATTAATTAATTCAGGTCAATCTGAGTTGGTGCATCTGCAGAAGCCTTTTTTAAAATTTTTTTCCCCGACGATAATGACATCTCCTTCAACATGACTATTGACTAGGAGCATGTAAAAACATGGAAACAGAATTTCCACAAAATGCCAAACGAGTGGAACTTAAGTTTAGGCCATGTGGACCAAATGCAAATGAAAGATTTAAAATTTTAACACAATTTTTTTTTTGTACAAATATATATTATTCATGTTTTGTATTATTTTTTAACATCATATTTTTATTTATTATAAATATTTAAAGTTAATTTTTAGGCTGATATTTAATAAAAAGGTATAATCGTTCTATCCATTTCTCATCTCGCGATCTCCCTCAATTATCCTTTATTGATATCTCAAAGCGCGTTGCTGTGGAAAATTGTAGCAAGATGAAAAATTGGAAAGAAAGGGAAGAAAATTAATGCTTGGAGAAAGCAATCAAATAAGTCAACTCGGGGATAAGGATTTGGATCGAGTTTTTGTTTTGATATTGAAGGACCTGCGTTCCTGCCGCGATGTAGAATATGAGAAAGGAGTTGTCTACTGCCCTTTAGGTCATAATAATGTGATTGGTGCATTCAACGCTGCCCCGAAACACTGGAAAGTACTTCCATATCCTCCGAATGAGAACTGATTTGTATCTGATTTCCTAATTGACTCAGGATCAGATGACAACAACAACTTATTAATAGTTATATCAAAACGGCAGAAGACGTGTTTTGTTTACAGGTTTGATCCATTTGGAATATTGCATGTCTTCAAGTGGAAGATGAAGACTATGCAAGTGAATTCAGGAATATTGCATGCCATTAAATTTGTAGGTTTTACATGTTGATCAGCAGGATACAACATTAAATTTTGTCATTGACAATATTGCGTGCCAGTCATCTAAAGCATTACCTCACAAGGTTTTATGAGAAACGAAAGACGTGTTTGCTTTGAACAATTAAAGTTGCTGCTACGAACTTCCCCAAAAGTCAAGAAGACAGAACAGGAAGCTAATGCCATCAATGTCTTGTTCATTATAGCTGCTGGGTAGTTAGGTGTAGTTTCCTAATTTGAAGCTGTCTATACATAGGCATTTCCCCTGCTTATGTACAAATAAATGAACAACCTTGAAGCTTTATTATTCTTGAAGCTTTATTGTTCGCAACAAAAAGAATATGTAGTTTTGATTCTTTAGATATGAATTCATCACATTACATATATCAGATTAAGTGTAACAAAATTTTTAATTTACTGCGAAAAGAATATGCACTAAAAAATGATTTCAAGACTATTTGACTACAAAAATCAGCTGTCAGAGTACACTAAAAATTTCTGTAGGATATTTTGTAGCTGTTTAATATGTTATGATGGGCATATAATTCTCAAATTTTGATGCCTCTCAGCGAAAAATATATCAAAGTTACAGATGATATCACGCAAAACATGCATGGCTCAGCCTCAGGTAAGAAAGCCACAGAAAAGGAAAATCTCACTGTCACGACTCACGTCACGCATCATTCAAGTGATGGATTTAACAAGACTGCGCTTATGTTCTATCAAATTCCTCTGCCTCTCAGAAGATAACTTTTTGTAATATAGGCACTTGGAATTTTTTAATAAAGTGCTAATTTTATTTTTTCTCTTCTCTATTAATTTTTAATTTCGTCATGACATTTTAATCGGGATAAATTGAGTTCGATTACACGCGCCTGATGGCCATATTTTATTTTCGTAACGGGTCTGAAATTCGCTTAATTGGTATTAAGCTAAAAAAAAATTAAAAAAAAAAGAGAAGGACAGAATTGTATAATTGGAAACGGGTTTGCTTCATTTGGAGAGAGAGAAACCGAGAGAGAGAGAAAGAGAGAAGATTTGACCCGTTTGACCGACCCGAACCCGCGAGTTTGACCCGGACGGATCTCCCAACTCCGGCCCCCTTACCGGCCGTGCTTGGTATCGATTCGAAGCTTGGAAGACCACCGTCACATCCCCACTGTTTTCGTCGCCGGAAACTAGCCAGAACGCCGGCGATCGAGCTCGGAAAGTTGCGGCCAAGACCCGTTTTTGCCGCCGTTGATTCCGCCGGATTTTTGGAACGCCACCACTTGGAACTGGTTCCTCCCATTCCCAGCAACATTTCCCGACCAGCCATGACCACCGGGGACGCCGGGAACTCGCCGAACGACCACCGGAAATTGAGGGAACTTTGGAACTTCGATCCGCCGCCGGTAGCGCGCGTGGTGACTCACGGCCACCACCGTTGGATTCACCGAGGCCGGAACTAGCAGACCTATGCTCCCCGTCGTCATTGACTGAAGTCCGGTCACCGTTGACCGGTGAGGGGCAATTCGGTAAATTCATGGACTTTTGGGGGTGATTGTGTAATTTTATGTAAATACTGGACATTTTGGTAATTTTAGTTGAGGGCAGTGAAGTAATTTGTGATTTCGAGGGTAATTCGATAATTTAACTCGTTAAGGACATTTCAGTAATTTTACGAACCGAAGGTAATTTCGTAATTTCGGACAATGTGGTTAATTTATATAATCGGAATTGAGGACAATTTGGTAATTGGCGATTCTGAGGATAATATGAGGATAATTTGGTAAAATAATGACGTTTGCGGATAAGTCGGTAAAATATTGATGTTGGGGGTATTTTGGTAATTTTGGCCTATAGGGGCATTTTGGTAATTTTATACATGCGGGACTAGTTTATCGTTAATAGATATTTGTTTCGATATTTATTATATTAATTGGTTTTTACGGAGAATAATTATGGTGTTTTCCGTGATTAGGAGGATCCGCAACCGCGAACGAGAATCTACCCGCGGACGTTGTTGATACCGAGTTTAGACATCATCACTGTGAGTGGAATATACAAAACCTATTTTCATAGTATATGCTGATTTTATTATATAGCACAGTATGTTTGAGAAATAAATATTTAATGCGTCGATTTAATTATTTTCCAGCGAATTGATATTTATTTATGAGTTGAAATTTATTGTTATTGTTGTTATTGAGAATGAGTTCGATTTATGATTTTCTTATCGTTTTTTTTTAGTAAAAACATGATAGTAGAATTGAGCAGATTTGAGATATGTTGAACAGAAAGAAAAAGAGATTTCAGATGAGATTATATGTTTATGTATATGTTATTTTTGAAATCATTAGACAGTACCCTTCCCCAGATACAGAGAAACAGATAATATGAGATGAGAAAAGAGATATAGAAAAGAGATACAGATAAGATGAGATAGAGGCCTTTGGGGCCGTCTGAGCACACATAGAGGCTTTGGGCCGTGTGTTTGGATACTTTTGCCTTTTGGGGGCTTATGCATGCACAGTACAGATATATGAGATATGAGATATGAGATATGAGATGAGATCGTCCCCATCTATCCGTTGTCGCTTCGTGGCATGACGTTACCCAGATAGTGCGTCATTGCTCGTCTGACGAGGTCCGGATATGATCAAATTATCCCCTGGGTACTTGTTTGATGACAGTTTTCGATATTCAGTATTTGATATGATGAGTATTATGATTCCGTCGATTTTATGCAGATTTCTATAATATAGTATTTAAATGAATTGATTTGAATTAAATGAGTTTATGCAAGTTCTTATGATATTTTGAGAAATTGATTGAGAATTTATTTGAGAATTTGAAATTAATTTGAGAAAGTGATTTGAGAAATTAAATAATTTTAAATAATTTATTAAATTGTCAGCACTACTATCCACTCACTGAGCTCACTGAGTTTTATACTCACCCCTCTTTTATTTTTATAATATTTTTCCCCCCATAGGAGATTTTCAGGTACATCAGTCAATCCAGTAGCGAACGTTAGTTTGATATTGTGGTCACGTGATGGTACTAGGAGTCGCAGATTTTATTAGTGTAATATTTGGGATTTTTGCGAGTTGTGTTTAATTATTATTTTATGTAAACGATGTATTTTATTATTCGGATGATTTGGGTGATATTTAATATGTTGATGTGATAAGTTGGTTATGGAGGATGGTTGGATAATGAATTGTTTTGGGAGTGTTATTTTATAACGTGCAGGATTGGATATGTTTTGTTTTTAAAGGAGACTCTGCCGAAATTTTTATAGAATAGTTTCGATTTTATGAGTTTAGATAGACTCGCCCTGGGGAAGTGCGGGGCGGGTCGTTTCACTTTTCTGGGAGAAATTTCTCATCTAAAGCATATTATGCCCCAAAGTCATAGATAACAAAATGGGGCACTACCGATTATGAAAGAGAACTAGTAGTTCTCAGAAGCCTAAGTCAAATTCCGGTAGTAAGAAGAGGCCTTTCTTGAGTTTAGATTATGTGTTCGAGTTTTAATAAATGCCTAAGTTAATAATAATAACAACAGTAATAATAAACTAAAAAGCATAATTACTATTGAATGGTAAAAAAAAAAATGAAAATGTGTGAACTCCAATAACCACCCCAGTGGCGAATTTTGGAGAGGGCTAGGCCGGGCTTCTTAGAAATTTTTTTTATTTAATTACAAAATTACCTTTATTGAAACCTGTATAAAATTTTTTATATTAATTAGTTATGTTGCCACTTCAATTATCATTAAATTCTTGTCCATTCATCATTTGATGGATAAATGTGTATTTAAATAATCTCAAATAATGTTTAGAACAAATATTTTGAATGGTACAGCTCATTATGTCCTGCATTACTAGATGTATCTATAATTTATTATTTACAAATTATATTGTATGATAAAAATGTATTGAATTTTTTTTTTTTTTTAAAGTTCGGCTCACTCAGAAAAAAAAAATGTTATTAGCTTCGCCACTGCACAAACCTAGAATAACAATTATTTCTTATTCTATTGACTGCACCAGGAATAAACTAATAAGTTCTCATCAGTGGTCTTTAATCTTTTTAATTCTTTTTACCGCACACCTGATCAAGAATTCTATTTTGTTAACTAATCATTTGCAAATCATATATTACTGTTGAACGGTACACAAGATTGAAAAAAATTAAAAAACGTGCGGACTCGGATAGCCAGACCAGAAATCTATGACAATAATTAGCTTTGATGCTGGGAATCTTTTAATTTCAGGCCGTATTGACTCCACCAGTGAAGTTTTTAAAATAACAAGTTCCCATTCTCTCTTTTTTTTTTTTTAATGTGCTTATAATAATTTTAGAATAATGACTTATTTGTAGAAGAATTTATGATTTTCCATTAATATCAATATTGAAGTGGCGTGGGTCAAATCTCAATTGCTTGAAGAATTTATTTATTATTATTAATATTGAAATCGGGTGGGTAACGGACCAACGGTTCACTCAATTAATATGTGGGGAATTAAATATTACCATCCAAGGTAGAATTGTGGAAAATTAAAGCAAAATGAGAAATATGGAAAGGAAGGCTGAAAGTAAGGCATGATGAAAGGCTTTGAACTGAAAGCTAGTTGGGGCCTGGTATACATGTTAGATGTGTTTGTTATAAATAACATAGTGCCCTTTTGTTAGCTATAGCTATGGAGACAGAGAGAGTTTGTGTTTTTTAGTAGTTAAAGATATAGCTAGAATGGGTGGTTCAAAATCCAAAATGGTGACAATGTTTGTTCTGTTATTAATAATATTAGAAGGGGGGTGGAGTGAGGGATGTTTGGAGCTTGAGAGATATGCTCTTTTGTGGCTTAAACATTTCTTCAATTCTCCTTATAGACTTTAAAATTGGGTAGACGAGCAAAGAGATTGTTGTTAGTGGGAGACCGTTGAGTGCAGCAAAGTGAAATTAATTTCTCCCTATTCTTAGTCTTACCAGAAGTATCGATCTGGGAGAGTGGTATCTGAATGCTTCTCTATTTACTCCCTTTCAACAACTTGGCAACGAGTGGTATCTGAATGCTTCTCTATTTACTCCCTTTCAACAACTTGGCAACAAAAAAGCCGGTTGGGTTAAGAACGAAGGTCCTTCATTTAATTTACTTAATTTCTCCCTCTTAATTAATGTCTATAACGATTAGGAGAAATAAGGGATTTTATTAACTCAAATATATCTAATGGAGCTCATTATTTGGTTTTACTTGCAGGTCTAGAAGCAGGTGTCATCTAACAGCTGCTTTGATAATTTCCCACACCTTCATCTTTGATGGAAATATGAAATAAAAACAAATTGGTGAAAATGGTATTGGTACCCGAGGCTCTGTAATCTATTTCAAAAACTACACCATCAAAACGACTACATAAGAATCTAACTTCTCCTCTTGATTTTTATGGGCATGTCGTGTAGTACATGCAGACAAAAATCATATTTTAGTTTACTCTTACTCAATGCTTGGATTAAAGTTTTTTTTTTTTGGGGGGGGGGGGGGATTGAAGCAGACTAAAATGACACAAAAAATAGTTGAACGTGTGCGGGTTTTGTCTTCATTTTAGGAGATCTTTATAAATTTTAGGATTTTTTTTCCCGAGAAAATTTATGCCAACTCATTCTTTGCTTCTTTTTTGAAGGGACAGTGCAACTGAAAGTATATTCTTGAATTCTATAAGAGACAGCAGTTTAGATTCTCGAGCCTTCAAAAAAATATCAAATTCTAGATTGCTGAAATTTTATATATCCAAGTATGATGGTGCTCCAATTATAAACTCCAGGGTGCAACTTCACCGCGGATTAGAATGTCTTCCTGCAGAATTGAGAAATCTCCATTGGCATAAATATTTTTTGAAAATACTGTCATTAGATATTTTTATTATTCATACTTCATTGCACAAGGCAGCACCTGGCTTCTATTTCCAGCCCTAATAATGATCCGCTGCTGGAAAGAATTTGTGCAGCATGTACGCTCCTTGACCACAACAGCAAAGTTCATTGATGTTATTTCATATTCTGCTGTGACTCAAAAAAAAATTTACTATGCCCTTTCGGCAGGGCTTGCCTTTCAACAAAAAAAGAAAGAAAAAAAATCTTTCAAATTGTGGAATCATGGGATGCAAAATTCGTTTTGTTTCTCAGGGAAGAATTGACTTGTCTGGATGTATTAATCTCATAGATTTTCCACAGATTCGTGGGAATATAACAAAGCTAGACTTAAGTGAGATCCCAATAGAAGAAGTTCCGTCATCAATAGAGTGCCTAGCTGATCTTAAAACGTTGCGTTTGAGTAAGTGCACGAGGCTGAAGAGGCTTTCCATCAAGCATTTGTAAATTGAAATCTCTTCTTGAGCTTTATCTCTATAACTGCTCAAACCTTGAAAGTTTTCCAGAAATCATGGAGAAAATGGAACGTTTAAAGATATAAAATTAGCAAGGACGGCCAATTACAGAGCTGCAATCTTGATAGCCTTCGGGATAACATTAGCAATTTAAAATCTTTGAGGTACATCCCTACTAATGGATCAGCCATTAGTCCTCTGTCGCAGGTTTGGTTGTACTTAAATATCTATCATTTTCTCAATGCAGAGGTTTGGTATCATTGCCTCCAATATTATTGTCAGGTTAGGTTTAGGTTTATCGAATTTGGTACAGCTAAATTTAAGAGACTCTGCTATAATGGAAATTCCCCAAAATATTGCTTGTCAATCCTCATTGAAAATTTTAAATCTAAAGACTTGTTTGTTAACTACTTGAAGTACGTAATTAATGCTTCTTCTTTTTTGTAATTTATGTTTGATTTTGAGATACTTACATTTGAATAAAAAAGCAAACTTTTGTTACATTTATCTATATAAAAAAAAGGCTAAATGAGAAGTAAATAATCCCCTTTTCGTTTTAACTTAGAAAAACATAAATGTTAACCAACTATGTTTAAGAAATTTTTTATTTATGAAAAGAAACCAAAAACTACTTATATTCATATATCAAAAAATGAAAAACAAACATATTATTCATACGTGCACGTAAAAACTCATTCCGAACTCAGATAAATACAAATCCATTTAGATTTCAAACAAAAAAATAAATACTTCCTAAGTGGGAATAACTTTGAGAGTTAGACTTGCAAATGTCAAGCAACTTGCCGGGCTAGAATATCTTGACTTGAACGGTTGCAATGATTTCTCATCATTCAGAGTTTATCATTGTGCTTCATCATCATCATCATCATTATTAATAAAAAGGTAAGCAATTAAGAGTCAAATTAAACCACTTGAAAATCACTCATCCGCACTTTTGGAACATCATTCTGCTCATTATTTTTATTCCTTATCTTCATTGTTTTATTTGGTAATTATTACCATTAGTAAATAAAGGGATTAGTTGATTATTGTGAACTAACTAAATGCAGCTCACCCTTAAATGTCGGCTTGTATCAGGGAGGTGCCTTAGGGTTAATAAATCAACTAATCCCATAAATTGTTGATGTAGGGTTCTAACAAATTATTGCCGTAGAACAGCACACAGCTCGAAAACATATTTGATCCACACAGTGAAGATGATTCAATATTAACTATTAAGCATGTCATATAATCTGGAGTTGGATATTGGACCTATTTGATGATAATGAGCTTCTTTCAAATCTCAATCTTTATCTTCTTCGCAACATGACTAGCCATTGCGCAAATTCAAACTCTGACAATGATTTCTCAATCGCTTTCTAAGACGATGAGCATGTATGTGTGCACGCGTGCACGTGTGTGTTTGTGTATATATAGAGAGGGAGAGAGAAATCACACGTACGTGCTTTCCTTTTGTCAATAAGATATGCAATACAAACTTCCTAATAAGTGAAGGTATAGTATAAATACTTACACTCTCATATTATTTTGTTCATCAGCAGCTTGATTATTTTTTATGCATCTTTGATTTTAGTTTTCTTTCCCTATAATTGCTATTATCTTTGAACTGGTCATGATTTGCCTATAAGATTTCTCATGTTTTTTTTTAGGTGCAAAGGATTTTGAATTTAGTGCACGAGCAGTGGAAGCCAGAAGGCAAATCATGAAAAAGGACAAAGATATATAATTGGCTGTTATGGGATGCCATATATCATATTGATGGTAACATTATATATATGTATATATAATTAATGGGGTCGGATCACGAACCCATTAATAATCATAGATTAGCTTATATCCTTCAAACCATGTGCTATGAAGTAATTTCACAAACACTTGTTGAGCGTTATTGAATCAGTAGTTCACAGTTCAATACAATGTAGGTTTACTATTTGAAGCAAATGATTATGGTTTGTGCATTTTTCATAAAGCTTACTACTGAATTTACCATTGAAACTTGCAAAATGTAACAGAGAGATGCAGATAGCAGCCACAAAACTCTAAGATTTAAAATCAGGACTACTGAATTCTATTACAAGCCCTTAAAATAGACAACAATCATCCTCAAATGTATATACTGAAAATAAGAAATATTAATCGTAAAGTTATGCATTAACAAAACTATTGACTACTTATCTTTAGCTATATATTTTTAATTGTAGCTCCCTACTTTGTTCTAAAAAATAGACAAAAGTGGCATATCTTCAATCCAATCAGCATATATACCGCTCATCCTCTCCAGTTCTTTCCACTTTGATTTGCATTTCATACCCTGCACTTGCTGCTTAGAAATAGTCATAGTTTGCACATTGACAGTAGAAAAAGTACTTGAACCAATCATTGGCACAGCATGGGATTCCATTGAGTCGCGGTCTCCAAGCTTTCATGGTTCTGTAAAGAAAATGACAAAAACATCATGCTATTGGCATTCTACTTTTAGCAATTTTCCACAAGCTGAGCTATTTCATATCTCTCTATAAATTATGATCCATGAGTGGACCACTGATGCATGCAAGTTTATTATCACTTGTAACTGCTGGTTCAACCTTCAGATAAGTTTGTGATAAAGGCATCTATGAGTACAATGGGAAAATTACATGAACTTATGTTATCAATCATTGTTTTGCCTTTTCGTGATAGAATTCTGTGCAACATAAAACAAGATATATTTGTACCTTACCATGCCATGTCGTGAACCTAGAAGCAATGCAAATTGCAAGGAACATATTAAGCTATCTACTGTATATAACAAATTCTTATTAGCCCACAATCTTGTGCCGCCACATTGATCAAGTAACACTATTATATCATTTCCAAAATGGCATATATAATCTAATGTTGAACAAACCAAATTGGGAATCATCATTCCTTACATTAAGCCGACATTCGTACCTGCTAGTCCATGAGCAAAGTTGCTTATATTTCCACACAGGCAGCTCCCCTTATCTCTCGGTTCCGACAGAGCCTTGTTTTCCCATCACCAGCTTTGGATTCATTCGATCACTGATGCTCCGAGTTAGCAAGCCCCTTGTTGTGTTCCCATTGAACAGACCCACTTCTGTTATCCACAGAAGATCCTCCACTCAAAATGCTTATCACCGAACTATTCCTAAACTGAATAGAATCTTCCGCACATCTCTCGGCATTTACATGAAGAAATCGACACCCACCCTCATATTTGCAAGTTTTCTGATAATAGAACGGTCTACAAAGCTGCATTTCGTTAGGCAATCTAATCTCTCCATTCCTAGCAAAGTGACATTGATTCCCGTATTTGTAATTGCCTAATTGGGGTTTTGGCAAAAGCCTGGTCTTAAAATTACCACCCATTACTTTGTTCAATGCCACTGGCATCCTCTGATTAGGAACATTTTCACAATTTTTAGCCCTGTTAGTCGAATCACATTCAACGGGATAGTGAGGCAGTATTTCACTAACAGATTCAATTTGACTACTCATATTGATGCGCATATAAGAATTTGAAATCAATTTCTCTTGGAATATTTAATGACCCTTGATGAAAGTTCTTGAATGGAATTATTTAATTTGATTTGATTTCCAACAAATTCAAGAAACCCCACATAGTAGCTAAACAAAAATCAACCAATAATACGCAATGGGTTTCTTTTTTTTTGCCTTTGGAGGGCCATGGAGATCTGGAGTGGGCTGTAAGTAATAGCCTTTATCACTGGAATGACAGATTTGCAGAAGATGATACATGGGGAAGGATTGGGCGAGCATAAAAATGGGTTTACACTCTTGGATTAGTGCCTCATTTAGGTTGTAGCGAGATAAATATATTAATTAAAGTTTTATAATCCCTGTTATGATTAAGGCTTCACTTAGTATAGCATAGAGCTTTTTGAGTTTTACAAGTAAATTTTTTTTAAATTATTATTTATCGGAAAAAGGAGACTTACACTCTAAGGAAATAGTCACAAAGATACTAAGTTTTCAATAAAAGACACTAATTTTTATTTATTTATCATAATGTCCTTTGACTCTATCAATTTTTAAAAAAATAACTCCAAAATTTTATAATAAATGAAAATATGGCATTAAAATAAATGCAGTAATATATACATTTCAAAATAATTTTAATATTTAGAAATATTTTAATATTTTTCAATCTATTAAACCTATTTTTAAGCTGTTGACCTATTAAAGTAATTCTTAATAATAGATAGAAACATAATATTAAAATAAATTAATTAAAATTATTTTGAAATTATATAAAACTAATTTTAATATTATTAATAGGTAGATTTTTAATTGTAAAATCTATTTAACAAAAGATTTATTCAAAATCTTTATGATATTACAAATATATTGTTAAAATAAATATAATAATTTAAAATTTTAATATTATTTTAAATGTAAAAAATAATTTAATGTTATTAGTCTACTAGATAAATTATATTATTTATATTAAATTTGTTTTAATTAAAAGTCTTTAAAGTTTATTTTCTAATTACTATAGTGAAAGGGTATTATGGACAAAAAAGTGTTTTGGTATCCTTCTTTTAAAACTTGAGAGTTTTTATGACTATTTTTCTAAATCTTAAAGATATAAGTGTCATTATCCCTTATTTATTTGGTTGTTTTGCTCTCGAGTGTTTTTAAAGCTCCAAAATCTTTAATCAGTAAGTTTTTTTTTAAGTAAAACTTTTAACAAAAATTTATTATTCATTTGATTGTTTACGAGAGTTTTTATTAGAAGTTATATAAAGTTTTTTAATTTTTTTATCAGTGCAGCTTTTTACAAGTATAATTTTTATTTTTTAACAAAAATTAATTAAATAATATTAAAAATCCTAATATTTGAGTCCCAATATCATATATCACTCATTTTTTGGATGACAGATTTCATAACTTATAAAATTATTTAACTAACATCCAATTAGTGAATGTTACTATAGTGAAGACTCAAATTGAAATTTAAATGTTGGGTTGCGTGACATTTCTCTTATTTGGTTGTTTATGAGAGCTTTCTTGTACAAAATAATTTTTATACAAATTGATATAGTCTAAATTCATTAATTAGATTAAAATATAAAATAATAAAAATAAATAAGTTTGTATAAGAATAATTCATTCTTTAATCCATCTAATTGAATTATCCTATGTCTATTTATACTAAATAAGTTTATATAAAATTTTATAATTTTGTTTTTAGATGTGCAACTAAATTTTTAGTCTCTTATTCCTCGTAAAATTCAAATCTGAGTGGCTCATCAAATAAAATTACAACTACTGGTTAATCAAATAAAATTATTTGAAACCATACGGTATGGTAGCTGGAACCCTTGAAACCATCGAGGTCAAGAAATTTACCAGCCAAAAGAGTTTTAAATGTCTACTTTAAAAATTTTTAAAAAAAATTTTATTTACCATTTTACCATCCGTAGTAAAGGTGTCGCATCGACATTGAACAGATCAACATATCAGTGATTTCTCATTCAGCCATTAGGAATTTACGTTTGGGGTATTTTTGTAATTATAAGAAGGTAAACTAATCGCAAAACTCATTTGGCTTGCACTTGCTCGCCTGTGCTCTGTGTATGGTTATGGCGTTATCATTATCATCTTCTCCACTCCTACTGACGCCAGACCTTAACAGTTCAGATTCCCTTTCTCGACTGTCATACCCTACGCCCCGTCTCCGTGTCTCCAATAAACAGTGCTCAATTAAGGCCATCAGATTATCCCGGACCCACATTGATCCAACGGCTCACAGTGACCGACATCCTCTCTATCTCCATTTCAAGCTCCCTCTTCAACTGGCTTCTGCTTCTGTCGTACTCTTTCTTGGATTCGGAGTCCGTATTTGCTTGGCCGGTCCCGCACAGCTCCCTCCCACTCCAATTGTCACCCAACAAGACCAATTGCTTAATCAAGGCACAGAGCAAGAAGAGGATGAGAAATTGAATCAAGAATTTGAGAATTGGAAATCGAAAACGTACGCATTGACCGTGCCTGTGAGAGTCGTTTCTCTTCAGAATTCCGTGCCTCAATCTTGGGTTAAGGATTTTATGCGAAGTCAAGGAAAGAGATTGAAGTTTCAGATGAATTTGTGTGCTAGCATTGATGGGATCGTTAACAATTTATCTGTGCCCTTTAACAAAGTTAAGGCTAAGTCAGCTTCTTATATGGCTGCTGATTTGGTTAGTGTTGGTGATTCATGGCTCAGCTTTCTGATTAAAAAGAGATTGATTGAGCCAATAGCTGGAGCTGAAGACCAAGATTGGTTCAAATGCTTAAGTCACAAATGGAAGGTAACATCTTTGTCTTTGACCCGATAATTTTTATTGTCTTACATTGAAATTTGGTAATGTAATTTGTTCTCTATCTGTGTTACCCTTTTTAGTCGTTTTATTTATTTATTTGTTTGTTTATTTGCTTTTATTTGCACTAACGAAGTCTCGGGTATATCTACCCAGGAATGATGCAGGAGAAATTGATCCTCGAGGTGAAATATGGGCGGCACCATACAGGTGGGGCACAATGGGGATAGCCTACAAGAAAAGTAAATTTCGAAAGCATAATTTGGCTCCGATTGAGGTAATAACTGTCTTTAAACTCATTTAGTTTTATATCAAACAAAATCAAGGCTGCCTTTCTCTTCAATATTTTTTATGATAATATCTTTAGAAGCATCTCATTGACGGGTAATAATGGTGTCCCTGAAAGAGTCTATAAACTCAATGATATTATCTTCTACAAATGGATCATTAAACTTCTTTTTTGTAGTCAAATGTACACTAAGAACAATGAGAAGCTATGCCACTGTAGCACGTAGTGATGGCACCTAATAAGTGAGTTGCTAGGATGTGAACAAGAAAAATTAAATATTGTCTCCTTGGGTATGCTAGCTCGTAAGTCAGGGTTAATATTAGAGCTTAAGATACTATAACCATGCGAAACTATTGACTGCCAATTAAAATATCCATTAAAATGTCTAGGGAGTTATGAAGGTAGAGGTATCTTCCAATTTCTAAGGCCACATAGTAGACATCATCCAGGATCCTAGGAAAGTGCGGTTGATCTCCTGCTTGATGCAGTTAATAAATTTGGTCAATGCGACTGAAACCTGCTAACTGACGTCGCAATGCGACATGAGCACTTCAAAATGGGATAGACAGTAGCACCAAATTTTTCTTGCCTAAGATTGAGCAATTGGTCTAAATACTAACCCCTATTGTAAGTTGATCATTATTTTTTCAATTATGTTCATTTTGACCCAAAAGTTACACAATCTTGATCTGAATATTGTCACTGAACACTGTCAATGTCGTTTAGCATTGGCAACTAACTCGAGTTTGGTAAAACAAACACACACACTGTGTCTCATGCTCACAATTCAAATTATCATCTGTACTGATGGAGAATTTTTCTGATGTATGAAGTATGCTTTGATATGTAGGTTAAGCTTGGAGAAGATATCTCAAAATAAAGAATATGGGGAGTGAATGGGAAGAAAACAGTTCGGTAGTTTATGATTCTGTAGTCAAGTTTTGTCTCAAAAATGGTCAAAATTTAAATGAATGGACAGGGGATCTTCATTCTTTTTTCACTTCTTTATACCGAGATATCTCTCAACCTTTATATAATCCCCACTGGATATCTGCTTCTAATAATTAAAATAAAAATTTCAACCACACCAATAAATAATTATCTTAGAGTGAGACTATCAGTACGACCCAAAAACATAATAAAACTGGTTTGGTTCTGTTTGTTGATGTCTAAATGTTGTTCATTGTGACAAGTTGATTCACAAGTTGCTGGTGGGAAGATTGCTGTTCAGCAGAATCTGGCATTACTGGTAAACCAGGTACTCTTAAAGAAATGATATCTGGTCATTGCATGTTATTGCCTGACAACTGATTTTGTTTGTAAAAGTCGGCTTCTTCATACATATGAATGCATATGTTAGTGTTTTCTTCTCCTTTTCATACATATGAATGCATATGTTAGTGTTGTCTTTTCCTTTTCATACATATTAATACATATGTTGGTGTTGTCTCCTGAGATGGATGCAATAAAGGCTTTTGCTCCTACATTTAGCTGAAGAAATGGCAAGGGATGTGAGATTCTGTCTCATTAAATTAACAAAAAGCCAAAACAATGAAAACCCATAATAATGTGGTGTGGGTAAATTGGCGCCATTTGGTTTGTTTGCTTAATGTGAATACGCGAGCAATAGAGACTAAAAAAATGAAGTGACAACAACAAGTCAATGTCCTTTGAAGGGTGCATTTTTAGGCAGAAATAGGTTTGTAATTGACCAAATTTGTCTGGCATGCCAATTTCAAAAAAATTAAATTATGTGGTTATTAGCTGTAATGAAGGGGGATAGTAGGTCGAATCAGGTGGATCCAGGAAAGTTCAACAAAGTTCTGGTATGGCGTAGTGAAATTGGTTTGTGCAACTCAAGAGTCTTTCAGGTGAACGATGATGGGTTTTGATTTATAAATGTTATAAATCTACTGTGCATAGTATTCTAGTAGAATCATCTATAAGTTCTAGTTATTGAAATTGTCTACCTTGTCTAGTTTGAGTTAGGGGCACATGTAATATGAAAAATAGCTGTCGCATCTTGTAGGCTACCTAACATTTGATCAATCCTATTATGAGGGCTTCAAGATGTCTAACAATATGTGGAATGCCCATGCCCCTCCCTAGTGTTTATCTTATACAATAATTTGTTTTAGATGCTAATATCTTTGTTGATACCGGTAACAATATTAAAATATCTGCGTTTGTTGGGTTTTACATAGGTTCGACTGTTTGACAGTACACACTATCTGAAGGCATTTGGAATTGGAGATGTATGGGTTGCTGTTGGGTGGAGTAGTGATGTTCTTCCTGCTGTCAAACGTATGTTTAATGTTGCAGTTGTTGTTCCTAAGTCTGGTGCTAGCTTATGGGCCGATCTTTGGGTATACCCATGCCTGCCATTCTACTTCGATATTCACATTGTTATCTCCTTCATATTAGCGATCAGTAAACACGATCATGTGACTAATAAGTTCGTATTCTCTTTATAGGCAATCCCTGCTGCCTCAAGACTTGAAACAAAACAAATTGGAGGGCGAGTCAGAGGTCCATCTCCATTAATCCATCAATGGATAGAATTCTGCTTGCAAACAGCGAGAGCATTGCCTTTCAAGCAGGAGGTTATCCTGGGCGCATCTCCCTCTGCCCTTGAAAGTACTCTGGTTAAGTTGCCTGAAGAACTTCTGAAGGGTAAACCAAGTCTGGATACTAATTTAATTGCTGGAGTACCCAGGGCTGAAATTCTGGCCGGATGTGAGTTTTTGGAGCCATTATCTGAAGCTACTTTGTCAGACTATGAGTGGCTGGTAGCTGATCTGCAAAAACCTGCTCCTGTCTTGATGAAAAGGGTGCAACATTACTTGTCATCATTAATCCAAAGCTTTCTAGCAAAAGCTACATTGAAAAGTTAATGGCACTGCATGCCAGTCATTATAATGCTGTCAGGGCAATTGGGTCAGGGCAATTAGGTCAGGGCATAACTTCATTAGGAAAAGAGGCTTCAGCTACGTTAAATATTACAGGATGTACTGAGATGGCTGAAGTTGTTGAGGTTTTACGAGAAACGAAAGATGAGTGTTTGTTTGAACAAAGTTGTTGCCAATCTTGCAGAGTTCGAGAAGAAAGATCATGAAGCGAATGCCACCGATTTCTTCATCATTGTAGCCTCCATAGTTGAAGTTTCCTCATTTGAAGCTGTTTATGCATATGCTTTTTCCCTTCTCAAGTACAGGAAATTGAAGAATTAACCAGATGTGATATGCTGAAAGAGTGAAGTTTTCTCCCTTGAATGTGGCCTTGTGATTTGTCTTGAAGGAATAGGATGATCACTGGCAAGAACCCTATCAAGGTAGATTTTATGGTGTTAACATATTTTTAAGCATTTTGTTACATCAGCAATGATGCTTTCATAGCATGAAAGTGTTTAATTTAACTGACTGATCTTGATTAATCAATTATGAGTTTTAATCGAGTAAAACTCTTTGTATATGTTATCCTAACTTTACTTACCCTTGTTTGTAATTTTCACTTAACACTTGATGCCTAAACCATTAAAACCAAATGACCATAGGGGCATTTAAAGTATGTAAAAATAAACAAAAACACGTAAAAAATTTCAAACAATTAATAATTACACTCTAAATGTACCACTTAACTCTTAATAATAGCCATACTCTAAAACAATCTACAACCTTTGAGGGGAGTAGCTATGAGGAAAATCCTTTTCAGTGGATTGCCATTGCCCGAGAGTTGCAATGAAAAGAGACCACCAGCAACTGAGCCGGAAGATTCAACTAGCACTGAAAAAGATGATAATTTAATTGATATGGACAGTTTCCATATCACTTTTAAATCATCCTATGTAATTATGATGTTAGGAAGCATTAGTGATCTGTATGTGAACTATTATTGGCGTTATTGGTGGTTTTATCTTGTTAAAATATGGATGACTTCCAGTTACTATTTTGTAGTACACAATTTTATTCAATTAACATATAGCTTAAAACCATTATGTATGTGCTTTATTAAGATTCTCAAGTACCAATCACGTTTGCTTAAGAAATAAAATTTTACCATTAAAAGCGTAGTAATATTTCCAAGCGCTTCGCATTTATCTCAACATTTTGAAGGAATTTCGAGAAATACACGTGTCCAAAAGTCTAGTCATCATCCTTATTTTTCTATCGTTCTTTTGGGTTTACAGTTGGTGGTGCTTTCAATGTTTCCCTGAAACATAGCAAAAGAACGTACATATTAGTTGATTTTTAGTGATTATCTAATTGACTGGGGTGACAACAATAGTACAACGTAGAATTCAATAATAAAATTCTCCTGTTTAATTTGTTTAAGTTAAATTATTAATTACTTAAAACTCTGTTTTAAGTCTTTAATTTTATGTCTTGGCGTATATGCAGAGTTGGATTCTTGAGTGAGTTGGACATGACCTACAATGAGAGTGACAGTAAACAAACATTAAAACGTGTGGACTCCGGTGGCTGCCCTGCAAGTCTACAACTCTACAAGAATAATTTCTAGCCCCGTTGACTCCACTAACTAAAGTTTTTTTAAATTTAAAAAAGTACATAGAATTCCACAACAAGCAAAACGTGTGGAATTTAATTTTTTGCCGTGTGGAACAAAATACAATTTAGCAAAAAAGGAGAAGAAAAATGGTAAGATTTCTAAAATGAGTGGAAGGTGATCCATATTTTATTGAAACGACTTGTCCCGAACATCACGACGATTGATTTTTTTTTTTTTTTAATAACATCAACTTTCATATCTTTCTAACCCGCAGAATATGCTCACGTTCAAGTCTATCTTGCTAATTTAAAAAAAGAAAATCAAATCAACACCAAAACAATGAAAAGTAAAGCTTTTGAATTTCAACTCGAGCTAGCAAACATTTTCAGCGTTTTCAATTTCTTCCCATTGCATATCTTCTTCCTCCATCAATGCAATATTTGAACGATTATGAAAGAATTTAAGAACATCAAAAATCTCCAAGGTTTATACGGTATAACAAATTTAAATTCTCAATTACAATAGATAATAATTAAACTAATAATTTTTTATGTACTTATTTTAGTAATTTCACCTAAGAATAATATTGTAATTAGAAAAAAATCTAATAAGTAGGGTGGTCTTATACAAAATCAACTGCATACATATATTCAGATGCAAATAATATTTTTTAATTCTTTTTTTTAATAACAAAATTGTGTATTGAGATGAATAAGATGTTTAATTTAATTAATTTCCTTACTTTCATATACATTGTCTTTCTATCTAAAGAAAGCTTGGTGTCGAGAAAGACATGAAGTTGCAAGTTGCTGCCCATGCATGGCTGCTGATTAATAATAAAACGAGACAAATTAATTGAACTCAGGCCCATATGTATATGTTATCCTAACTTTAGTTGCTCTTGTTTGTTAATATTCATTCTTAGAGAGGTGAAAAAAATTACAAGTCTTGAATAACGAGGAGTTTAATTGCCTCTTAACTTTACTTGGCCTTCTATAATCTCATTAATAATACAGAGAATTAATTATCTTTTTATTATTAAACCATCTTCAGGAAGATTTTCCTCAATTTGCTCCAGAAGAGTTGGAGCTGTGGTTCTGATAAACCAAAGAATTAGTAGCAATATTAATATTGCCCACCCAAGAAATATGAGTGAATTAAAGTATTGACAAGACTTCGCTCAGAGGAGCATTTAAACCACTTCCTTATCAATTGCGGCAGCCGTCTATTAACTAAAACGCCAATCTAATACAAGAAGAAAGAACATTTACAGACTTGGCAATTGAGTTCATTAAGAAGTAGCATCGCATTCGGGTGATGAGTTTCCTTTTGTTAATAATTTTAGTCTAATTTCAATTGTACTGTGACCGCTTCTCACTCAAGGTAAGTGAAAGTTACAGATGTGGCAAAATAAATAATTAAATTAACAAAATGCTAACTAATTTTCCTAAATACCTAGGGTTGTACTATTTCACCAACCTGGAAGAATTGACATTAATGGACTGGTTTCCTCCCCATATAATTATAATCCTTCTAGAAAGCTAATTTTTATTAAATATTTGTTTTAAAGTTAATTTCAATTAAAAAATGTTTTAAGTTATATATACTCTAATGAGATTCTCAATTCCTTTAATTCAATAATAATGAAAACGTATTAAATTAGAAATGAAAAAAATTGGTGTTGATGATTCAACCTATTTGGATAGATTACGTGAATAAAATTGAAATTTTGATTTAATTTTTGTTTATTGTTAATTCTCAGGCTATCTTAATTTCAAGAATTTAGAATGTTAATTTGGTCATGGATTTCAACCCGTGAGTGTCATATTCTAGACTTAATGGTATCATTCTTTGATTGAGGACAATGACTCTCACTCCTCTTGTAAAAAAATATTTTCAACTATTTTGATGACTTAAAAATTGATAGATTTATTGTTGTCATGACCAAATTATTCATTTTAATGAAATATAATTAATGCATCAAAGTTACAAGGTTTATGTTCTATCTTACCTCTGTTTCATTTTTTTTTTTTTCAGTTATCAGCTATGCCCCTGAGGCATTTTGTAGAGTATAGCTTCTGCTTACCTCTGTTTCATTTTTTTTAATAAAAAAACAAGGGAAGGTTTTTCCGAGTCATCCATTATTTGATTACCGTCAATCAAGAAAACGACCAAATTAATTTCTCTCCAAAATTTCCAAAAGCTAGAAAATTTTGTTATTTGAAAATAACATCATTAATTATAGAGTGGATCAAACCGCGTTATTGTCTTTCATAAAATTGATGTCTTTTTAAGAGTCAGTACTTTTTATTTACGCAAACCAGTCGACATCAACTTAAACTTCCATATTTTTATTATTATTATGTTATTTATTTTAATCCCTGATTATTTGATTAGCAACTATATATATCAAGAAAGCAACAAAATTTATTTCTCACGACTTTCAAAAACTAGAAAACAACATCATTTATTATTTTTTTGCAACCCTAATTGACATCAACTTTAACTTTATTATGTTATTATTTCAATTCCCCATTATGACCTTTCTAATCCTCCATTATGCATCTTTTATAGTGCAAATTTAATTGCACAGCTAAATAAATTGATTATTGTTACTCCACCACCAATATTTCAAATAGTCACTAGACCATTTCTGCCTTTAATTTTCCCTTAAGTTTAACTATTGACTGTTTTTAGCATCTTAAAATATACATTTATTCCTTGATTATGTGATAAAATTATGAAAAAAATCCATTTTAGCTTAAATTAATTGGAATAACCATAAACATAACTTAAATTAATAGAACAAAATTATCAAGTGTATGTTCTATCTTACTTTTTGAAGAATTTAACATATATAATGCTATATTATTAATAAATTTATCATTTACTATATATGTTCAAATATTTTATATATTTATTAATTGTTATATAGTCAAAGGATGAATGATTTTTCAGGTCTACATGAGTTGGTGCATATGCAAGACTCAATTTTGACAACAATGATCTAAGGGGTAATTTACCTTGGTGTTTGACAAATATAACCTCTCTTCAAGATTTACTTCCAATCTACTAACTTTAAATATCTCCTCATCTCCTCTCACTTATATGATAACCCTTGAAGATCTCACATTTTCAAACGATCATATTAGGATTTTTATTATTAGCATCATTGTGTCGATAATATATGTTGCAGTAAAAGTTTTTCAGACCAATTCCCTTCTTCAAATAATAATGAAAAAGTATTAATTTAAAAATAAAATGAATATGTATTGATTATATCATGATGTTCATCGGTTATAGTGAGAGTTTCTCGAAATCAACTCCCTTACTTAAATAATACAGAAAAAATAGTAATTTAATAGTAAAAAAACAGGTGTTGATTATATATCCTAAGTTTCGTCGATTCTGTGATCGAAGTGGCATTATTGATTTATTTCTTGTTCAATGTTAATTTTTAGGTTATCTAAATTTTAAGGATTTAAAATCTTTGGTTATGGATTACACGCATATTAATTTTTCTGCCATTGACTGTCATATTTTAGACTTAATGATACCTTTCTTGATCAAGGATAATTACTCTCTCTTCTCCTCTTATAAATTCTTCTTCCATTAACATCACTAGGAGTTTGTTGATCTCTAAGACGTTAACTTGAGTGGAGAGTTTCCAAATTGATTGTTACAAAACAACACAAAAACTAGACACACTTGATCTGTCTAATAATTATCATTCGGTAAAATTAATTAATTTTAGGGGAATATTGGGCCAAACTAAGTGCACTCAATAAATCTCTTTTCCTTCAAAAAACTGCTACGCTTTGATTTTAGTGCTTAATATTTGCTAAACACCGATACAGGGAATTTGAAATCAAACTCGTAACTACAGATTATCTAATTGCAAGTGTCTGTCCATAGCTGCTGATTTGTAGTGATTATCTAATTGACTGAGGTGACAACAATTGTTTTTTTATTTTCAATAGCACAATTAAATTCTCCTTTCTAATTTGTTTCCAGTTAAATTATTAATTACTTAAACTCTGTTTTAAGTCTTTAATTTTATGTGTTTATGCAGAATTGGATTCTTGAGCGTGTTGGACACGACCAACAATGAAATTGACAGTAAACAAACATTACAACGTGTGGACTCCGGTAGCTGCCCTACAAGTCTACAACTTTACAAATAATAATTGAGTACACACCTTTGATTCTCTGGACCCTTCAATGAATTTCTACCCCGTTGACTCCACCGACTAAAGTTTTGTAAAATAAAAAAAAATACATAGAATTCCACCAAATGCAAAACGCGTGGAATTTAATTTTCGGCCGTGTGGACCAAAACATAATTTAACAAAAAAAGAAAAAAATGATAAGATTTCTAAAATGTGGAAGGTGATCCATATTTTACTGAAACGACTTGTTAAATTTCTTAAGGATTTAGAATATTTGATCATAAATTACGCGCATGTTAATTTTTCCGTCATTGACCATCATATTCTAGACTTAATGGTACATTTCTTGATGAAGGGTATTTGGTCTCTCTTCTCCTCTTATAAAAATTATATTAATTGATTTCTTGTTATAGTTAATAGTCTTTAAGAACGTATAGATTTATTGTTTTCATGACCAAATTATGCCTGCCTAAGGTTGCGACTATTAATAAAATTAATATTTAATGTTTATGTTAAAAGATATAAGATTTTGTGCATTCATTAATTGTTATTAGCTAAAGGATGAATTATTTTTTCAACCCAATCAGTTGATGCATCTGCAAGAGTTTTTTCTACCATAATTCTTTTTCGGTAAAATTAAGTAATTTTAGGGTAATATTCGGCCAACCTCTATAATTTCATATTATCACTAATTAATTAAATGATACAAATTGCTAAAGTGATTAGATGTTTACTGACAATACAAGTTCATGGCTTGAAATTTGATCTCTATCGATTGGTTTACAAATGAACGTACTAGTGCCTTGTGGTGATAATTGAACCTGAGATGTGAAGCTATAAAGATTTGACAGTAGTAAATTGTTATAAAGACATGGAAATGAGTTCTCATTATTATTATTATTTCCAAAAACTTTTTTACAACGCATTCTTAACCAACCATAATTGAGTACTTGGCTGTATTGACTCCGCCTGCTTTCTAAAGTAAAACGTAGAAATGGAATTTCCACAAAATGGCGAACGTGTGGAATTTAATTTTTGACTGTATGGAACAAAATACAAATTGGAAAAAAAAAAAAAAGCCCAAAGACTTCAAAAATGTGTGGAAGTCTTTGGGTTTTTTTTTTATATCTTAATCAATATTTAGATGGAATGAGAAAATCAATATTTTTAAAAAAATTGAATATAAAGTATGTGTGATACTTTTCATTTTTCAAATAAAGAACCATAGTATTGTAAAACAACTTTTTTTCCGCTTTTGACCCTTCTTCTTGTTCTTCTTCTTCATCTTCTTCTCTTTTTTTTTAAGTATTTATAGATTTTTTTTATTAGTGTATTCTCATTGCAAGTTATTTTAGATGTAAGATCTAATACTGAACATAAATAAACAAAAAAAAACCTAAAATTGTGTTAAATACTTTTTTTATGACTTGTTTGATTTTATTGTTTTAAGTATGTGTTAAACCCAGTAAAATTGGGTGTGTTAAATAGTTTTATTGGTGTTTCAATTAGATAAAGTTAATTAATTTAAATAGTTTAAGTATAGGATTTTTTTTTAATTTTAAAAAGTGTACGAAGTAAACCTTACTTTTTTTTTTGAAAAATATTAGCATATTACTGTACAAAGTAATAGAATATTTAAAGTGAATTTTAGAGTGTAAATAGCACCAATCCAATAATAATAATGAAAATAAAAATAAGAAGTCTCCAAAAAAAAAAAAAAGGAGCATGAGTACATAACATAAATACAGCTTATTATTGGTTCATTATCCATATGTTTTACAATATATTAATATATATTCCATCTTCAGAAGTACATTGATGGCAACCAAAGCCATCCATCACTCACAAACTTTAGCATATTCCATGTTAATACTCACTAATCAATCTTGCAACACACTTTTTATTTATGACAAGCTTTTTGATAAAACATTTAATTAAAACCTAACACCGAGGATAGGGAATTCCACAGGTTGGAAGAAGCCTTTTGGTATTGGGAGAGTTAACATATTGCTTCAAATTAGGGTCTCTCAGGTACCCACAAAGGCATGGCCTCTGCTGCCTCAGCTTGTTGCAGCATGATCCGGACGGCGGCGCCGACGACGTGAGAGTTGCCAAGCATGGGTTCAGCTCTGTTGGACTGCATGTCACTGCCTCTGATACATGCACTTGGCTTAGTGCTGCCACGGCCACCAAAACCACCATCACAAACCTCACAGCTTCAACGGAAGAAACCCTCCGCATCATCAAATATAACGTTTTTCTCACAAAACAAAGATATAGAAAAAGAATTTAAAAGAAGGGAGATGGTGATTTTTGAACAAGGCCATTCACTCAATTTATAGGTGAAGAAAAAGTAGTGTAATAACATTCGGGTCCCCAATGTTTTACATTCTCTCATGTAAGGTGTTGAATGTTAGAAAATACATATTTATAAAGGAGAAAATCGTCATTTTACATTTCAAGTCTTACTAACAACCTTTACTTTTATGTATTTAAGCTTCTTGTAATTTAATTATGTGTGTTTGATTTTAATTAAGTATTTTGTGTATTTTAGGGGCATCGTAGTCATATCACAATAAACGAGAGATCAGATGGCAAAACGGACATCATTTTGGAACTCAGGACGGTCGAAAACCTTAGGAGGAGCATAAAAGAAAAAATGGAACTGTTCATATGTACGGTACTATTCACGTGTACGATACTGTATACGTTACTGTTCACGGCACTATTCATATAGACAGACGATGACGTGGCATTGACCGATGATGTGACATTGACTGATGAGGTGTCACGATCCTGTTGGACTAAAATTCTTATGTACTGTTAATGGTGACGTGGCAGCATATCAGTGGACCAAAAATCTCGCGTACGGTACATGCATCACACAAGATTATTTTCAACCAAACCGCATCACTGTTTACCCGGGTCAAACCGCGTTACTGTTCAAAGTCGGGTCAAACCGTGGACTGTTGACTGATGACGTGGCGAAATCCTGAGCGTCCAAACTGTTTTTAATCCGATGGCCATGATTTACTCTATGTATCTATAAAAAGGGGGCTTTCCCCCCCTAATTTGATATCTCTGAATCCATTTTTAGGATCCATTTTCTGTAATTCCTTTTCCATCTTGTATTTTCTTCGTATTTTAATAAATT